>OY979705.1:61056488-61546404 GCA_963855925.1 Inga laurina
TAAGGCTTTGTTGTTGTTGTATGATACTAAAACTCAAACAAATAATTTACAACCGTAGAAAAAATTTAACTTATGATGCCCTGGAATGTTACAAAAAGTATATTTCAAATAGTAATAAGATTAAGGGGGAAAATATAGTAGTAAAATTAAAAAATAAATACTAAATTAGACAAAAATTATACAATCTGAAAATGCTAATATAACCGGGGAAGAGACAAAACAGAATCAACAGGGCTTACAAAAAAAAAAAAGGATCAACAGGGTTTTAGTTGAATATAATTATAAATCTGGACAGAAACAAGCCATCAGTCACTTGATGGAATTCAGTAGAAACTGGGCTTATGTAAAACATAAACATTATATATAAAGTGTTAATACAATCCAGTACACACAAGGAACGAGAGTAACATGATCATCGTACCTGCACAAAGCTTAGGTAGCAGCTATGGATCCAACCTTTTATGCATATATGTAAACTAAGATCGAGCAGCAATCTAATTTATAGGGGAAGAAGAAGGTTATTACTGGGAAACTTCAATTCCTTAGAAAAAGCAAGTTAATTAATTGCTTATCCAAAAGTTTGACAGATTGTGGTCTATATGGATTGCGCGTATAATAATCTATTAGTCCACATAAATATCAGGAATGTGGTCCCCTACCATTTCCTTCTATCGCTCTCTGCCATTAAGGTTGGATATTTTTGGGAAAATATAACTTTTTGTCCATAAACTTTTTCAATTTATATATTCCTTTGATCGTTTTCCATTTTATGTTCATCTATTACTCCTTCTATACCATAATATAAAAGATATATTTATTTAATTTGGTTAGATTAAAAAAATTAGTTAAGTTATAATATGGTATGGACCTTAGTCAATTTTTCTTAAGTCCCTCTTTATTTCTTCTTATTGATTATCAGTGAGAGAGCATCAATGGATTAAATTAGGAAAAGATTAATAAATATGAAAACTATGTCTTATATGTAAGATCAAGATCATCAACTCCTCAAAATATATCTTATATTAAGAACCGGATGGATCTCTATAATTGTAATTTCGCTAAGCCTGACCTAAGTTCAACGGTTAGTTTCATATTCTCGTTTAATATATACACAATAAAAATTTACTTAAAAAATATTACTCGTATTACTGAAAGATATGCTATAATATTGCATCAGGACCAAAGAGATAAATGGGAGTATAACGATGGGGACCATGAAATCAATTGATCTGGATTATTTAGATTTAATTTTTTTTAAAAAAAATTATTTTATTACGTAAAAAATCTAAAATAAAAATAATCTCTTAATTAAATTTTTTTAAAAAACTGATTTTTTATTTAAAAATTATTATTTAAAAATATTAAATCTAGACTGTTCCCGTTCCGATCGACTGGGCTCATGCACTGAAATTGGGTCCCGAGTATATAATCTATTTTGTCAGTCAAATCTGTGGGGCCACTCAATATCAGATGACTTGATAATTGGACGCCATTGGATTCTGCAATCGTCCCATCTGAGCCGTTGGATGCTAATTCCCGTAGCTTTTCATATTACTGTATTCCATGTGAACTCCAATGAAAGTGTTATTAGGAAAAGACTCAAGATCACGAGAAATCGTTATATAAGATGTCATGTGCCATCCATAATTAGAATATAATTTGATAATTTTTAATTTTCTAATTTTAGTAAATGTGTTAGCCCCCTCAATCACACCTTTTTAATTTAATCCACATCCACTGTGATACCATCAATTTTTTTTATTACCCTGACATGAAAACAAAATCAAGATTTTATCAAAGCCATTAAAAATTAGTTGAAAACATAAATGAAAAGTCTATCTTTCTTTTATCATATTATTTTTTAATACATAAAAAATTACTGACCGCACTTTTTAGGATGTTTAAGAGATTCTTCATGAATTATTTGCTCATCCATCTCTTATATTAAATTAGGAATTTATATAATCCTTCCATGCATCTGAAACTTTTATAAGAGCTTTACAATATTTTCAATTCAACTGAATGCTTAAACATCGCAAGCCTCTAGCGCACTCGTAACCTTATTTTTTGTTTTCTTACAGAAAAGAATACAATATCTAAAAATATTTGTTGCTCTAGTCTAATCTATCATAACCTGCCTTCAACATATTTTGAAGGCATTTAAACTAAAAAGTCTGAGCGAATATTCAAAGTTAATGGGTAACTTAGAAAAAGTAAGTTAATTAATTGCTTACCCAAAAGTTTTTGAATGATTGTGGTCTATATGAATTGCGTGCATAGAATAATAATATATCAGTCAACATATATAAATATCAGAAATGTAGTGTGGAAAGGGAGGTCATGGCCCCTACCATTGTCTTATCTCTATCTGCCATTGGATAATTTGGGAAAATATCATGTTACAAGTCTTCACTATGCTTTTGTCCAAGAAAAAAGTCTTCACTATGTTTTTTTTTTGTGGTGATACACAAGTCTTCACTATGTTAGAAAAGCAAGTTGAACCCGTGGACTTCGAACGTGAAGACTGATCCGAATATACCCGATCTGGTTTTATATTTGAGCTCGGGACCAGTCTAAGTGTCTAACCCGGATTGACCCGAACGTAAAAACAATCGCCCTTTTTTATTTTTTGGCTGATGTTGAGATTTGGTTTGAAGTGAAAGAGTGTGGTAAAGGCGGAACTATTTGAATGAATGGAAGGACCCCCAGATTCTGTGATCTTCCTGAGCAAAATTCTGATAAATTCCAACAACAAGGAGTTTAGAGTCTCTAGGCTTCCTAGGATTATCGATCTAGAATCGCAGTCCACTGACAATGCAGCTATAAATGAGTTTCAAAATAGATGAAGCCTCTCATTTTTCTCATTTTCCTTTTCTTCTTAGAATTGCATCTCTATTCTTAAATAGAAAATGAAGGGTCAGATTTAATATTTTATGACACTATTATTATAATATTTTATAAATTTATTTTTTCTATTTTTTTCTATATCGCGCGCATTTATAAATGTGCAAATTAAATTTTATATATTTATATTTATAATAACCATTTTGTAAAATATTATATATGAATTATCCATTTTTTCAATGGTAGTTGAATCGAGTGGATGGCTGGCGTGGTGACATCGACTAAAACAGATCGAGGGCAATGAATAAATAGATCTGGCTTCTCTCCTTTCATAATATCTCCCGTCCTTTACCTCAAAACTACACTGTTTTGGGGTAGAATATCAATGGTGACTCTTTTTTTTTAAAAAATAAAGTAAAGAGCATCATGTAGCTTAAATTATTTTTTTGATAATACCCAGTATCCTAAAGTAATTTTTAATTTCTCATCACCCTAAAACAAATCAATGAATGCTTACTAAACCTAACTGTCGTGAGTAGACTTGAAATTGTGATTATGATTGGGTTTGACCTTTAAAGTTGATTATTTGGTTATGATTGAAGGTTTATGGTAACATGGTGCGGTTGTTATTTCAACTAGAAAAGAAAAGATCTTACTTAGCCGTAAATTTGCATGAGATACTTATTTTTATTATTGAAGATATGTGAATTTTGTTTTGACTTAAGAATTAGTTAGGTTCGCCCTATTTTGCTAGAGATGATGCTTTGATGCTTAAATTTTGTCTGAACAGTATTTAGTTTGATTTTTGAAGTTAAGGAAAAGAATATTCTGTTGCCATAAGATCTTTTAGCATAATGGAGAATGGGTGGCTGTAATTGTGTGATGTTTTAGACTTCAGAGAGAGAAAGAAATCATAGCAAAGATATGTGTTTCTTAATAATTTTGGATATAAAGAATTTATATGAGAATTTGACTTTTGTCAGGAGCTTGAGGCAATTGTCATGGTACTAGTTTTCAACATTAGTTTTGCAATAAGACTTGTACACTGTATATTGTAAAAAAAAAAAAAATCAATTAAGGTATCAATTATATTTCACCGAAAGATTTATGTTAGTTTGTTACATTTATAAGCTCCTTTAGTTGTGGCATAAGGGAAAAAATAATAAACTAATAAATTGTTTTGGCAGGAAGGATTCTTTATTTAAGAATTTGGGGTGAAGAGCCTTGCATTTAAAATCTACATTCGACACTCATTTGTTTAGGTTTAATTTTTATTTAAAGGCTTATTTTAAATTTTAATTTCAAATTTTATTTCAAATGGGTGTGCGGTTTTGTTAAGTGTGATACATATTATTAAACTCTATATAAACTAAATAAATAAATAACATACAAAAGAAAATGGAAATGCTTAGTTATGAAAAATTACTAATGTTGTAGAAAGAAGAAATAGAGAAATATGCTTGATTGAAGGTATTTCCATTTTACTCAGTAAGTTATATTCAACCACCTACGTTGGAAAATGAATTTTAGTATTCTGGTGTTGTTTGAAAATAGTAGTGAATGCTTCCGTGATATGATAAATGATGGTGATAAGTTAGCTTCAATTTACCATTCTGATATCATTTTGTTTTGAGTCCGGTGAGTGGTAATGCTGTTACATATTATCTTTATATTGGGAGGACCAAATTTTTGTAAGGGAAGCAAGGTAGCATTCCAAAAAATTTTGGAATTTAAAATAATAATAATAATAAAATTAAGTAAATAATTTATTGACTTATTGAGTCAATTATAGAAAATGCATGATAGGAATACAAGTTAATGAGGTAGTTTACTTCATATCTATATTTAGAGTTGTAAGTTGACATTAAAAGGGCATTTTGGAACTATCGGAGAATAATTCTTATACTTGTAACAGTCTTTAAATTTGAAATATAGATGGGAAAATTGCCCATAAAGATCTTATTGAAAATTTATTTATCAAATGGGACCTGAAAACATTTAAAGGAAGATTTTTTACACACGGAAAAAATTGTTTGTACATAAGAGAAGATATTTTGTATATAGGAAATATTGTTTGAATATAAGGAAATATCACATAGCAAAGACATATTGAACATAAGGAAGATTATTTACACATAAGGAAAGATCTTTTATACACGGGAAAGGTTGTTTGAAACTTTGAATACAAGGTCCTATTTAACAAATAAATTTCTAATGAAGTATTTATGGATAATTTTTTCAGAATTATCTTTTTTAATTATTTAATTGTAGTTTGGTCATAAAAGTGAATGAATGTCTAGGGTAATTTGTGTTTGATATCTATCTTTGGGCCCTGAGTTGAATCTTCTCTGAGCCTGAGGCTTTGTTTGGTTCAATGAAGATTAAGTTAAGTGAGGTTTACTTAAGTTAGGTTAGAAGAGGTTATAATGTTGTTTGGTTCAACGAAGGTTAGGTTAAGTGAAGTTTATTTAAATTAAGTTAGGTTAGAGGAGGTTAAAATGCCCTTCTACATATTTTTCTTCTTCTTTTATAATGTATTTATTAATAATTATTATTTATATAAAATAATTATTTATAAAATAATTATTCGTATAAGCATATAAATAATTATTTATAAAATTATTATTATTTGAAAAGTTCGTTGAATCAGGAGGTCAAGTTAGGGTAGTGTTGGAATTTTAAAAAATTGTCATGGGCAATTTAGTCACAATTGAAGACAAATATTCTCTCACCTAGGAAAAACCCCAATTTTGGAGGTTTCAGAACCTAGGTTAGGTTACCACTAGAAAACAAAAAAACATCCAACACCTAACCTAACCTCCTTTCAACCAAACACCACTTTTTTACCCCCAACCTACCCCAACCTAACCTAACCTCCAACCAAACAAAGCCTAAGGTTTTGTTTGGTTGGAGGTTAGATTAGGTTGGGGTGGGGTTAGTTTTGTTTGGTTGGAAGTTAGGTTAGGTTAAGGTGGTTGGAGGTAAAAAAGTGGTGTTTGGTTGGAAGGAGGTTAGGTTAGGTGTTGGATGTTTTTTTGTCTTCTAGTGGTAACCTAACCTAGGTTGTGAACCCTCCAAAATTGGGGTTTTTTCTAGGTGAGAGAATATTTATCTTCAATTGTGACTAAATTGCCCATGACAATTTTTTAAAATTCCAACATTGCCCTCCCTTTTAAAAGTTAACCCCCTGATTCAACGAACTTTCCAAATAATAATAATTTTATAAATAATTATTTATATGCTTATACGAATAATTATTTTATAAATAATAATTTTATATAAATAATTATTATTAATAAATACATTATAAAAGAAGAAGGAAAATATGTAGCAGGGCATTTTAACCTCCTCTAACTTAACTTAACTTAAATAAACCTCACTTAACCTAACCTTCATTGAACCAAACAACATTATAACCTCTTCTAACCTAATTTAAGTAAACCCCACTTAACCTAACCTTCATTGAACCAAACAAAGCTAAGGGTCAATGTGATTTTGTTTTAACATTTTAACATTGTGAATAACCCAAAATGCTCATATTGATCATGTAGCTTAAAATATGTCATATGGGTTTTTAGTCTTTTCCCAAACAAACCCTGAGCTTTCAATTTTATTTAGGGTTAAAGGCCAATTTTGCCCCGGAAGTATTCACTAGGGGCCAATTCGGGACCAGAAGTATTTTGAGGGCCATTTTTGCGCCTCAAGTTTCCAATTGGGACAATTTTGCCCTGGAAGTTTCAAATTTGGAGCAATTTTGCCCTAACGTTAGTTGACCGTTAGCATGGGCAGATTTGCTCCAAATTTGATACTTCCAGGGCAAAATAGCACCTTAACCCACACCGAGGCCCATGCTGACTTCTCCGGATTTACTAAAATAGGGGGTAGGCTGTAAAGCAGAAAAGAGAACTCTTCTCGAGGCCCATGCTGACTTCTCCGGACTCACTAATATTGTTGTCAACTGCCACGTCCCGGTTCGGGAATTTTGACCCGATTCCCTTTCAAACTATATGTGCTGCATGCTATCATATGGCTGAGCCAGGGTGGGCAAGTACCGTTCACATCGAACCTTTCCCCTCTTCAACCTTCAAAGGCATTATTTGAATATTTGCTACTACCACTAAGATCTACATTGACGGCCACTCCGCCCGAGCTCTGAAGTATGTGACCTATATCCGTCGTCGGGATAAGTGCTAGGCCTTGATGAGTAGAAAGGTGTGGCAGTCGCTGCAAACCCTGAGGCGCGCACCTGGGTGGAGTAGCCGTCAATGCAAATCTTGGTGGTAGTAGCAAATATTCAAGTAAGAACTCTGAAGGTCAAAAAGAGGAAATGTTCCATGTGAACGGTACTTGCACATGAGTTAGTCGACCCTAAGAGACGGGGGAAGCCTGTCTGATAGCGTTCAGCATGCGTACTTTGAAAGGGAATCAGGTCAAAATTCCTGAATCGAGACGTGGCAGCTGACAAGAACGTTAGTGAGTCTGGAAACGTCGGCATGGGCCTCGAGTTCTCTTTTTTGTTTAACAATCTGCCCATCCTAGCTCAGCTGGAGGTAGGGTCCAGCGGCTGGAAGAGCACAACACGTCGCCTGGTGTTCGATGTGCCCAACTAACGGTCATTGGGTTTTGGGACAATTTTGCCCCGGAAGTATCAAATTTGGAGCAAATTTGCCCAGGCTAACGGTCAATTAACGGTCAACTAACGTTAGGGCAAAATTGCTCCAAATTTGAAACTTTCGGGGCAAAATTGTCCCAATTGGAAACTTGAGGCGCAAAAATGGCCCTCGAAATACTTCCGGTCCCGAATTGGCCCCTAGTGAATACTTCGGGGCAAAATTGGCCTTTAACCCTTTTATTTACCCGTCAATGTCATAGCAACAAGTGGAGAGGAGAAAAAAAATTCAAGACTTGTCTCAAGCAGTCTCAATCTTCTTCTCGGTTCAACATTGTGTGGGTGTGTGAGTAATGCATCATCCTCCTTGCTGGTCCGTTCGTCATCTCCCTCAACCAATCTTCTTCTTCGTCCCCTGTTTTTGGGAGTCGACATGTGTTGGGTGTGGGTGCAGAGCTTCGGTTCTTCTCTTTCATTTTTCTGGGGCATCGATTGTGTGTGTGGTAAGGGCGAAATTTATCTTCCTTGATACTGGTTCAATTTTCTGGTTCTTCGAGCAATTTCCTCCCTCTTCATTTTTCTCCTTGCATTGGTGTGTGTAGTTTGGGTTAAACTTTATTCCCCTTCCTCTGTTTCAGCAGCTGTGTGTGATAATAGATGAGAAGATTGAGTTCAAAACAAGTTGAAAATCAAGGTATAAGGAGCTCACTTTAGGTGGGTAACCTCACTTTAATGGCTTTAGCTGTTGTAAGAGGGAGAAGATGGATTTAGACTATGCTTTTCTTGAATTTCTAAATTGGTAAGAGTGAAATTTTGGAATTGTAATATGCATGGGTGTGTACATATATTGATGCTTGAGAGTGTATTGTTGGTAGATTAATTATGAATTGAGATGCTGTTTTGTGTGATAGTCTTAAATGCATACGAAGTGTTTGGTAAAATGTTCCAAAGGAAAAAGACTCATTTAGGCATGTGTCATTGTGGTATTTTGAATGGTGGAGAATATCTAGATCCTATTTTGGATTCATTATGTTTTAAATCTTGCCAAAAGGAAAAAATTAGAAATTTTATAATTTCATGAGTATGCTAAAAGTTTGGTTATATGGTGGTTTGTTGAATGATTAACCTTGATGTTTGTGTTATGACTTAGTGTGTTTCTATGCATGTAAGGTGTTTGCTAAAATGTATAAGAGAAAATTCGGTTGGATTACATTGTTTAACTTCTTTGTTGAAGTTTGAAGAGGCATATATAGTTGCTGATATTAAGTTTGATAGTTAAGAATGATAAAATTAAATTGTTATTCGAACTTGTGGCTATATACTAGCTACAAAAGGGTTTAAAGCTCAAGTTTTTTTCCCTTTATTATAAATTGTTACATAATGAGGGTTGAGTTGGTGTATTAAGTTGTCGCTGAGATTATTTGCTGGGTGGTATAAAAAACAATTGTTATTAACAATGAAGTTGATAATGAAATCAATGGTTGAACTGAAAATTTTTACTTATAATTTGAGAACTATGTTTGCTTGCTATTTTGTTAGTATTTGGAATGTATATAGTGTGTATCTTGAAATGCCTGAGGGTGATGCTTGGATGTTAACTATGATAGTTAAGGGGTAGTTACAAGTTGAGTAGTAAACGGATTTTTATTAAATGGAATTTTGTAAGTTTTTAGAGTTTAAGGAAAAGAAAATGACAATTGCATTACTTTGGGTATTAGGAGATTAAAGAGTGAAAATCTGTGTGGAAACAGCTAGGTAGGAGTAAGACATATATTTGGGAGCGCAACAGATGAGTGAATAGAGTTCCATTATAATTTTTTTTATAAATGATGTTTTCACTACTTACCATACTTTCATGTTAATTACCAGCTTTACAAGTATGATTTTGTCAGTGAAAGCTTATCAAATGTTTCATGCTCTTATTGATATTGAAATGAGTATAGATTGATGATTTTTATTTGTTGTTATTTATTCTTCTATTACTTTATAGTATAGTTCAAGATTATGTTCAAAAATGCCAAGGAGACTTTTGATTTTCTCACAAATTTTCATGTAAAGATAGTCTTGTGTTTTGGAATGTTTGTACACAAGTTTTATTATTTGGGAACAGTTTTTTGTCGACAGATTAAATTTGAAGGAAAGTTTTGAAATATTATTTGTGAACTATTATGTTGGGGTATACTATTATATCGTATTTGATACGAGCTATCATGATATTGAAAGACGAACTTTTCATTGCTGATAAATTAGCCCTGAGCATGCTTTAAAATAGTTTTGAGAGAATTGAATATAGAACGCTTTTTACTAACAGCAATAGTGTTAGTCCTTGGCGCGCCATGGTTGATCTAAAGCTTGCTTGATATTCGTGGGCTTTGTTCTCAAGCTTGTTATTTGTGGGTCTTGTACCTGCACTTGTTTTGCAGCCTCGTACTGTGATTGCTTCATGTCCTTGTGCCGCGCTTGATTGGTTACTTACTCTCGTGGACTGTGTGTCCATACTTGTTTTCATGGCCTTGAATTGCACTTGGTTAGTTATTCTTGTGGATTGTGTGTCCACATTTGTTTCTGATTTTGTTTAAGTCCTCATTTATAATGGGTTTTCCATATTAGTTGGTACTTAGTTGCAACAATGAATTATTTGTTTCCATAGTATTTTCTTATTAATAAACTTTTATATCGCTTCATCAACGTTTATGATTTTAGAATTTGAAGTTGACTATAATTGTCATCTCGTCATTATGGACTTTTGCTTGCATAATTTATCCCTCCAATATTTTATTTATTTCTACTAATGGGACGTTATTGACCGAAAATTTTTTTTGGTCTTAGATAGAACTCTTGACCTTGCACCTCCGGCTGAACAGTGAAGACTCTCATTGTTGATCAAAGCTTGTAGAGATATTTTGAAAGAACGGCTAATTGCTCTAAATATAAGTTTACATTTATGTATTTATTTATATAGTTTAGATGCTCCATGTAATCTATATGTAGGGTGTCAAACCCCTTTTAACATTTTGATATTTGTCAAAGTGATAAAGACATAGTTCCATAGGCATACAAAAATAGCACAAATATACTGATACTGCATACTTGTTTACAATACAAGAATTCCCCACAGGGTTTAAAAATATATACAGATTGTCCTAAAAATTAACCAACACTAGGATAACCAACGTAGGCTCTTAATCTTTACTGGGACCCTCAATTGCCAGTGTTGACGTTTTTGCCCTTCAAACCATTACCTTCAGCTAGCTCTATCGACGTTCTTCTCCCCTATGAACCAAGTAAAGAAGGGCATGGACACTCTATTTTTTTCAACCCTCTTTGGTCTAAAGGGGCACTTTATTCTATTTGGTTGGGTAAAATTCGTGTTCTTATCTTTACTTGCTTCATAGGCGAGAATATCACTTTTCTCAGCTATGAAATAAGTAAAGAGGGGCAATTATAAATACTCTATTTTGTCCAGGTCCAACTCAAAAGTGATAAAAAAAAAAGAAAAAAAAAGAAAATTCCTCCTTATTTTTTCTATTTAATCTTTTTAGTCTCATGTGATTGAACCACTCATCCCTCTCTCTCTTTTTCATTTCTTTCACTCCACCCCCAACAATATTTATGTTGCTCTCTTCTTGTTGATATTGCAAGGATATGCTCAATGATATTTTTGTGTTACTTGGACCATGAAGAAGGTACACATCCTTAATTGATTGACTTGACATGTGATGATTTGCTTCCACTACTTATTTTCACTATTTGGATGTATATTACCTATTTGTTATTTTCATATCTCCTAACATAAGTTTTATTTATAAAAAGGAAAAAGGAAAAAAAAAAATTCTTGTGACCCATTTTTGTAAATGAAAACAATAAAGAAGAAAGCTTCTCTTTTATCAAAATAAATGAAATTGATTTAAAAAGGATTTTTTTTTCGTGTGAGCTTTTTAGAGCTTCCTCAAGTAAAAATCGATTATTCTTTTGTGTGAGATTATGGGAATCTCCTCTGGAAGTTTAGTCCTAGAGTCTTCTAGAAACCTTTCTTTTATTCAATAAAAATAGAGGAGTTGTTTTCATAAAATAAAAAAACACCAAAAAAATAAGAAAAATTATTTTCTTAGATAAATTAAAGGAATTTTTTCCTTAAAAAACACAAACAAAGTGACATACATTTCTACCTGGAACTATGTGGGTTTGATCTCTCTAAAGGGTACGTGGGCTCTAAGTCCTTTTCCTAAGTCAAGTTTGATTTTGTAAATAAATAGATTTTTTCTTATTATTTTTGTAAATAAATGTTCTTTTATCTTTAGTTTGCATTTTATTTATTTTTGTAAATATTTTTTTTACTTGGGTAATTATAATAAAATTAAAATCCATATTCATTTTTAAATAATTGGCTTAGGATAACCATTCTTATAAACGGGTGCTATGGGCTATCTAACGTTTACCTCAGGCACAATTGACTTCTGAACTCTATCTGGTTTTTATTTTTCAAAAGAAGTTTCTAAAATTATCCTTTTTCAAAATTTTGGTAACGGCTTCATATTTTCCAGATTTTGGGCACTACAGTTTTGTATATCTTGTAATTTTATTTATTTATCTTGTAAATAAGCTTATTTGACTTGTAAATCTTTACAATTGTCTTGTAAACAACTTGTGTTATTATAAATATGCTTCTTGTTTTATACATAGTTGAAAAGGTCTTGTAGTTTCACTTTTTTTTTTTTGTAAAGCATATTTGACTTTTAAATTCCATCTTTGTCTTATACATAACTCAAAAACTATGAAACTGCACTATGCGGAGTTATATAATGTAGAAATTGTTGAAACTATGATAGATAACCTACAAACTGTGAATAGAGACAGTAATAACCGATTACTTGTAACTCTAATTTTATAAGAATTGGAAAGAGCCCCTGAGCCAGATCGAAATCAAGACTCATTTTGCATGCAAAAAGGGGGGGGGGTTTAAGGTAATAACTTTATTTTTCATACATTATGTGATTGTTTAAATGCTTTGTTTATGCTATCTTATGTGATAAGTATGATGAACACTATTTTGCCCATTAGGGCAATTGAGCGAGGAGGCACATGTACCTGGTTGTGAGTAAGAACCCAACCGAGGTATTTACGGATAGTGGGGAAGTATCCCGACTCATGTGCACATGCCGTGTTGTTTGTGTTTAAGGATAGTGGGGAAGTAGCCCTGACTCATATGTACATGCTGTGTTATTTGTGTTGTTATACTATGGTGCATTACATGGTGTAAAACATATTTGTTTATCGCATTTTATATGACTGGTTGTATGTTACTGCTAGGATTCATTTGAATCTCACCATTTTTCAAAATTTAAAAATATTCCAGCGGAGGGTATTGGCTTGAAGGGCAAAAGCATCAACACCAGCGATTGAGGAAAACTGGTGCAGTTCAAGATTGGATCGTTGGTTATCATCTGTTTAGCTAAGTTTTGATAATGCTGTATAGATTTTTCAAACCCTATGAAATATGTTGTAATGTAATGTAAACACTTAATATCAATATTTTTATGCTATTTCTATATGCCTGCTGAACTGTTGCGCTTTTACTCTGGCAAATATCAAAATATTAAGGGGTTTGACAACTAACCTCATTGGCTTTCCTTGATCGCTATGTAAATACATAACTTTTTTCTCTTCCTTTTGGATTTGAAAATAGCTCATTTTCCCTCTAGCTTTTGGATTTGAAATTTGATGAAAACCAATGTTCCTTAACAAAATGACTAGCTATGTCGTACATTCTGTTTTTCAAAAACAGAGATTTCATTGAATTTAAATACAAGTATTCATATTGAACATTGTTTGTTTGGTTTGGTGTGTTACTTTTTTGGCGGAATCTTGCGGGGAAGAACTAATGATGAAGACCTGTGTTTGAGTGATGAGATAAGTACGTACGTACAAAGCTTACAGAGCGTGAGTATTAGGTAGTAGTCATTGTTAGTGTTGTAGTTTCTTGCCCCCTTGTGTGTGCATATTTCCCATGAAGTTTGTGTTCCTTTTATATTAGTGAAGCCAGAGTTTGAGAAAGGTACTTAGGTATTAAAAAACTTTGAAAACGAGACTTAGTTTTTCCCTTTGGCTTCTTCATCATCATTTAGTCATTAAGGATACAAAATAGATCCTCTAATTTGCTCACATGCGGCAGTGACAGATAACTTGAGTGATTTTGCATACTAACCCATTCCATATTCTGTAAGAGGAAGTGTGAGTTCAAAAAAAAAAACAGACACAGAAAGATAAACTGATACGAATCTGGAGATGAAGAGATATACAAACAGAACTAGTCCTTGTGTAGGTTTTAACCATCATATCCCTGCTTCTCCATAAAATGGTACAGAGTGAGTGTTGAAGACACAGCTGTGAAGTGGAAGCCAAATTGAGGTGTTTAGTGCAGCCGCTCGCCACCTTCACGCACAAAAACCAACATGATGAATATGTGACCTTAACATCTAATACACTAAACGACATATATATCAGCAACAAAACTACAATGACATGAACTTGTTCTACTGCACTACACTTATGCTCTCACCAATCTTTGTTCTGAGGTATTTTTGATACCCTCCACTTTAAATTTTCCATATGATGCTATATTGCAGTTATGAAAGCTAACTCCTATTAGTAGCAAAAGAAAATGAAGAAATTTTTCCCCGCCAACAAAAAAAGCAAAGAAAAGGAAAATTTTGAACAGCATCAGTTCTCAGTTTTTCACTGCTGGAGATAAACTATTAACTGCTCAACTTGTATAAATATAGTCACTTCAAAATTTGAGGTAGACCATCAACAACCAACAGATATATGTCTATATATAGTTGACATGCTTGCATGTCTATATATGCATATTTGGCTCAGTATATTTAAGATTTTTGTTTTACACCCAATAGATTTTTGCTAAGCAAAGTAACACTCTACACATAAACTAGTTAAGTGAAAATATGCATTTAACTTCGTTAATTTACACATTTAAAGCATGATGAAGCAGAGTTTATTTTCATTGTTGATTTTGTTTTATTATTCTCTATTTATCTTCCTACACTGAGTGGTATCCATGAAGACTAGTTGCTTTTATTAGCTGACTATTTTCTGCTTGTATCAGGGAATTTAACATGTTATCATTGTGGGACTTTCTCTTGCATGAAGAAGTAGAAGATGGAGAAGGCAGTAACTAGTTTCCACAATTTGCCTGAATACTACACACATTCATTGAAGCGAATGGATGTGTTAATTATGAGTAAGGGCGTGACATGAAGCATAGCAAAATCAGAAACATAACAAAAGCCAGCATAAAATATTAGAAAGCCAACTAAAAACTCAATACTTACTGCAATCTTTTAAGAGAGAATGTCTCCTGAAGAACTTTGCTGATGGGAGTTGTTTTGGGCCATCAGTATCCCCAATCCTCTTTGCTTTCCCCTTGAATTCGATCTATTGGAGAAACTTGTCATAATCTGAGGCACATGACTTGATAAAAGAAATCACATATGTCAAAATATAACCATTCTATTTCTATTAAGGATATTAATTATAAGGGCGGATACTAATGACATGAGTTATAAGGGTGATATAACCTGTGACTTCCCTCTTATTGTGGAGTATTTATACCACTAACTTGTAAGGTCATTGGTGTAATATTACCCTTCTAAAGCCCCCATTCCATTTGTTGAATCTCTTGTAATTTTGATGCATATATTGGCCATATTCCTCACCCTTTTAAGAACTGATTGTATTTGAGCAAACGAGAATGATCATCTGTATCTCCGATGAAGAATTCACATGCAAACTTAGAAGTGGGGCCCTCATCAAATCGTCTTCTTTGAGTTCCCTTTAATATGCTTTCCACTGGATTATACCATACAAACACAATATCTATTTCCTCATACCCTGGGCGAAGCAATTCCTTTTCATCCCTGTAATAGATCTCTTCATCTTCAAAGTGAAATTTTCTGCCAACCAATGAAATGAAATGGCTTCCAACAAATGGAAAAACAATACAGCAACTAACAAAACCCAACAAATGGTCAGAAGAAGGTGGTGCAAGCTCTATAGTGATGGAACTCTCCCCCATCTGAGAATATCTGGAGCCCTTTGGAATTATGCTTCCTGAGCAACAAACTCTAACCTCACAAGAGTTGTTGTAATATAATATTGCTGGCATCAGTTTTAAACCTGTAGTCTTCAACGAAGTGCAACCTTCAATATATAATCGAGTAATGGAAGGTGGAAGTTCTAGTAATGACCTAAGTCTGTAGCAATGACCCAAGTCAATTTCTTTCAGCTCTGAAAGATGCTTGATGCTTGTAGGCAATTTCATCACGCTGCATCCTCGTAGTGATAGAATCTTCAACAATGACAGGCCACTGATATTATTAGGTATCTTAGAAACCACACATTTTATCAAATGCAATTCTTCTAAACAACGCTAGGCTTGAAACAGAATGACTAACATTGATTTGTCGATTCTTTTGAAAAACTAAGAAAGATAGAATATTTTAAGAGAGGTAAAGGAACTTAGCTCATTTATTTGAAAGCTCTTGAGAGGCCAACCAAGATATAGCTCTTCAAGTTTATTGGACTGTCCAATTGGCAACTCCAATGTTATTATACCAGTTTGAACTAAATCTAATCTTCTCAATTCTACTAATGGCTCCTTGAGACTAAAGCAGCTAAACAGCATGAAATGCTTTAGTTTAGTGCTCGCCCTTAGATTCAAAGAAACGAGTTTAGGAAGATAAAAGATAGATGGATGAATACTGCATAAATTTGCACACCATTTGAGGTCCAGTATTTCAAGATTTTTTGCCATGGAGAAATCAGGCAACTCCTCTAACTCTTCGGAATAGCTTAGATCTATTATCTTTAGATTCATAAGATCCTGTTACAATTAAAGGAGAAAAGTTATTTAAAAATGCCCTCGTAATTCAATTCGACTAAATAATGAAACATGCATTAATTAATATATTGTTACTTGCACACCATCCCACAGTTTTACAATTTTGCTAAAAGGCATATGGATTTCAACAAGTTTCTTCGGACTAAAACCCAGTGGCAAGGATTTCAAAGGATAACCACTCCAGTTGAAGTACCTTAGCTCATTAGAAAGTGACTGCAAACCATCATGAAAATGCATGATATTATTGCTTTCTAAAAGAGATCCGATGATCTTCACTTGGAGAGGTTCAATCTTGAGAAATCTTAAATTACTCATTTTTTTGGAAAGAGTCAGCTCTCAACAATAATAGTAAGTTGTTTCCAAACTCCTTTGGGTTCAATGTAATTCCTTGAATTGTATCAGTTCCCTAACAATTAAAAAATTCAAATAATATTAAACAAGTGTAGTTTAAAAGTTCTTCAATGAAATAAATGAATAAAAAAAGAAGTTCTTAATGACCTTGTTATTTTGCAGTACATCTTGAATTTCCTTTGCATCATTTAATCGATTCCGTGTTTCAGGATATTCTCTAGATTCCTCACGGACTATATTTTCAGCTTGTAGTAGATCATGAATTTCTATTCTATTGTCTCTTGAAATAGTTATGAGAGCTTTATCTATAAGCCTTACTATTCCACAATCCGCGTAAAAGTCATCACAAGCATCAAGCACCCTTATAATATCTTCTTTTTTCTCTCCCCTAAAGAAGAATGCAATGTCTAAGAATATCTGCTTTTCTGGTATATTAAGTCCATCATAACTCACCATCAACACATTTTGAATTTCCATGTTGGGATACTTTCTTAATCTTTTGAGGGCAGTATCCCATGTTTTTGTGTCTCTAGAGTTCAAATTAATATGAACCTAAAATTTTTAATGCTAAAGGAAGGCCTCTTGCATGTTGAATCGCTTGTGTAGATAACTTTTCATACCCCATTTTGGGAAAGGTTTGCTTGAAAGCATGCAGGCAAAAAAGTTGTAGTGATTCTTCCTTGTTTAATTCTTTAACCTCATGTACTACATGAACTCTCGTACTAGCAAGAACATGCCTGTCTCTAGTTGTTATGATGACTATGCTTCTTAATCCCAATGAAAGATTTTCTTCTAGAAGATATTTTAATTGGCTGGAGGTATCTACATCATCAAGCACTAGAAGAACTCTCATTCGACGTAGCCTCCTTTGAAAGTTGGGTCTTCTTTCCATTATGAGATTCTTATCGCTTAGGAGTACAGAGAGAATTTTTTCAAGCAAACAAATCAACCCAATCTTTTTTGATTCCTCTCTAACATTTGATACAAAGCAAGAACTATCAAATTGGTGGGAAAATTTGTCAAATATGGCATGAGCTAAGGTTGTTTTACCTATCCCTCCCTTGCCCCAAATTCCAAGAACTCCAACTTCCTGTGAGTCAACTTTCATAAAGGATTCAATAACAGCCAAGTTTTCCTCAAATCCAATCAGGCTCTTTAGCTCAATTGTGTCTTTATCTTCCAACCTTTTCAATACATCTTCAATTATTCCATCAATAAGATTAGATTCCTTGCTGGCAATGGCATGTCAAAAGGAGGAAATTATTATTTTTTAAATAATTACACAGTTGTTAAAAATAACATGCTTAGTTTCGACCAAAAAAAAATGCTTAGATATAATTATTTTAAAATTTTTATGTGGAAAAGGAAAACATATACTACCCCTTATCCTTTTTATAAGCCATAACTAGCCAAATCGCATAAAATGAATTGTTGGTAAAAATTAATAAATATGTAAGAGATGTAATTTTTTTTCCAAAATATGCCCCTATTTATGAAGATAATGAGTGTGAGAAAGAATAAGTGGGGAAATATATGAGAGAGAATGAATAAGAAAAACATATAAGAGAGACATGTAATTAATTGAGGGTAAAAATGAAAAAAGTATATCAAATTTTTAGACAACGCTAAATTGTTCTCATATATAGGACCAACTCTATGTGAGACAACATTGCTTATAAATAAGAACGGAGGGATAGTAATTGATATACGCTGAAAAGATATATTGAAAAAACATAAAGAGAAGAAGACTCGTAGAAAATTTGAAGAATGATAACCAGATAAGTCTGCAGTTTCTTTCAAGATAGATTTCCAAACTTGCAACTTCATTAAGTCACCTTTGAACTTTAGTTCATGCTGAGCAAATGCATCTGCATAAGATCCTTCTTGATGCCTGACATGTGATGGGTCTACATTGTAGAAAATTGGAATTACAATCTGATTATTGAGTCACTTGCATTCCATAATTTTCACTAGCTCTTCTAAGCACCACCTTGAAGAAGCGTAGTCTTTTGAGAATATCACCAACGCAATTATTGATCCTTCTATTGCTTCCAGGAGCGCAGTTGATATTTCATCTCCCCTCTCTAGCCTCTCATCCACATACACATCTATCCACTCTTGTCGTAACTGCTTTGTCAAATGGCTAAGAAATCTGTCTCTAACGTCTGAACCTCTAAAACTGATAAAAATATCATATTTTTCCCAACGAACTTGAGAAGGCAAAGTGATTTGACTGTGTCTTTATGCCTTGGGGTCAAATGCAAAATATTTTTAATCCAAGAATTGTAGTACAATGCAACACTCGGGTCGTTCTCTTGAGGAACCTTTATTGAACTACCTAAATAATCTGTATGCTATGCGAATGCAATAAAAACAAGGGGAAAATTTGTTTTGGATTTTTCAAATTAAAAAACTAAATGATTAATGCAAAAGTTAATTAAAATCCCTAAACTACTATTTTTTATCTTCTATATAAAAATGATGAACGAGTGAATGGAAAGGAATTTGGAATTGGAAATATGAACGATGAAATGAATCTTAGTGACAAATTTGGTGGCTTTCCTCGCTTCTTTAGAATATTTTGGGAGTTTCTTTCACATCAAGTCTAATTAAAAACCCTAAGCAATCGCATTAGGTCCAATATACCTAACAAACGACTAGTCCTACAATCGCATTCTTAGTCACCTCTTAGGCAAATTGTTAAAGACCCACTTGATGTGTATTGAAAATGGATTAATGCATTTGATTCCTCTTAATTGAAAGCACAATCACGACATTCAAATTAAATTAAATCCATCACACAATCTAGATATCACATAGAATGTATAACTTCATTAATCCAATAGGAAAATAAGTTCAATAAAATTCAAATGCACCAATACCAAATTCAACACAAGATATTAACCAACATAGACAAATTATCACTCATCTAAGTCTCAAAAATACAAATATATCAATGCAAAATTAATCCACAAAGACATAATGTATAAATTGAGCAAATGAAAATAATGAACTCCCCTTATAGAACTTTGAAGCTCTAGCCACTTCTTTAACCACCAAGACCCAATGAAAAATCAGCTTCTCATTCTACTAAACTCTGCCAAAACTTCTTTAAAATAATAACACTCCATGAGACAAAGAAATGACAAATCCGAATCAATGGTGGTGGAGTTAATGGAATGGTAGAAAGGTGAAGATAGGACGGTTGTGATGGTAAATAGAAGAGGTGCTGACTGTGGGTTGGATTCTCTGAAGTGAAGAGAAGAAGCTGACAGAGCTGTAGGTGGTGTTGAAACAGAACAGATGGTAGAGAAATAGAGGAATGAATCTGTGATGGTGAAAATGGAAAAGGAACAGAGAAGGCAGGGGAATGGTGGAGAGGAAGACGTTAACAGTGACAGTGGTGAAGGACGGACTGACAATGACGAGGCTGGTGATGGTCTTCTCCCTGGTTCTGGAATCATCGTTGCTGCACCTGGTTCTGTGACCAAGGTTCTCCGACGGTGGCCTAGAGGGAGTGCAGTCGGTGGTGATGGAGTACAACTCCAACGTGGTAATGCCAGCTTTGCCTCCCCCGAACCTCTCAGCTCTCCCAATTTTCAAGCTACTCGGGTCTGTCTCACTCTCTCTGGTTCAAAGGCGTCGCCGGCGGCAATGGTGAAGAGAAGAAACTTGCGCTGCCGGCTACACAAGAAAGGGAAGGGAGGAAGCAGATGAAGGTCAAGGTGATGATGATTCTCGATAATGATCCTGCGTCGCGTCTCTGGTTTCTTTTATCATACCTCTCTCAGCTCACTCTCACATCTCTGTCTTTCAGCTCGGGTCTCCTGTTCAATTCAGAATATTGGGCCTGACTTCCTTTTCTCCCAACTCCAGAAGCCCAAACCATAACCAATCCCTGGTCTGTGTTTGCTCCAGCCCAAAACCAGTTCTGGGTCTCTGTGTTTTTCACATGGTTCCCGGACCCGGACCGGAAACCGCCGAACCGGTCACTAGACCGGTCCGGTTCCCGGTCCGGTCCGGGTCCCAATTTAAAAAAAAACTTCTTTTAACTTTTTTCTTTAGAATTTCATACTATAAGCATAAAATTTTCAATTACTCACCGGTTTAGCCCCGGTTTGACCCACTGACCCTTAACCCAGTACCCCGACCGGTTCAATATCCGGTCCGGGTTTTAATACCTTGGTTTTTCATCTCCAGTCGGTTCTGTCTTCTTTGCTGATGAAGAATAGGTCCTGGTCAAAATGCAAGTTTTGTCCAGGGACCTATTTGCAACTTGAAAAGTTCTGAAGGGAGGACCAAAGTGCAATATTTTGAAATACTTGTGAGGCAGGGCTAAAATTTCTAAAACTTTTGGGTATTTATCTGTAATTCTACCCTGTCCTTTTCTTCATGATTTTTGTAATTTTCCCAAAATACAGGGCCCCTTTATGTGATTTCCCACAATCTTCAAAATATTAATTTGACCTCCAAAATCTACAATTTTCTTCTAAAACACCTGAAATGCAATATTAAACACAAGGTAATATCAAAAGTTCAAGGGAAAATATATAACAAAATAATAATTAATGAATTTGGACCATTTTGCCCCTAATTCCCATTAATTCAAAATAATTGTCCCTAACAAAAATTAATGCTTAATAATGCAATAATGTCCTAGAAAATACATTAAAATCCCAAATTAATCATGGAAAATGCATATAAAAATATGGTTCAATCACAAAGCAAAAGTAGCCATTATTGGACATAAACAAAAACTACATGGTGTTAATTATGCTTAATAAATTAGAATGTTAATCTATCCACTCAAGTTTCCAATATATCATTAGTGGAAAAATCACTTTTAAGACTGGTTTAAAATGACATTTTAGACCGATTTTGGATCCGGTCTTGATACAGTCGGACTTAAAAGTCTACTATTTTTTAGACTGGTTAACAAAACCGGTCTTAAAAATCACTTTTTTAGACCAGTTGCTAGAAGACCAGGTCTAAAAAGTCCAGACTTTTTAGATTGGTTGTTTAAAAATTGATCTAAAAACTTTTTTTAAAAGAAATAAATAGGGTCTTTTTGTTGTAGTCAAACGTACAGATGAGTAGAAGGGATTATAGTGAAAAATCGATTGCAGATACTTCCAAGAAAATTACCACCATCAGATTTCACAAAAACACCTTCCCTGTGAATCCCGCTGCTAAAATTTCTGAAAACCTGAATTCCTGTATCGTTGACTAAGAATATCAAACAACGTAGAAAGATAATGAACAGCTCTTGTAACAAAATTCAGGCACACGCATAAGTTTAACTTTGTATTCATATTCAGTTTCTTAGTTGAAACTATGAAACTATTTTGGCACAACCATAAGGAAGAAGAAAACCATAGACGAAATTAAAAAAAGCAAACAGAGCAATTTCGCAGATAGGATCCCCCAGAGATCGACCACACACTCAACTCAGTATATATCAGTATGTATACCATTTACATTTACAATAAAACCCTCAAAAAAAATAAAAATCCAAATAGGATCTTTCTTTTCTTCGAGACCCTTGTTCTTTTGGTAAAGAAAGCAGTCGAGGAACTGTTTTAAGCGAGGCGCTTCACTTTGCACCTTCTTCTTCCTCTTTCATGTATGGCCACCTTGCAGTAGATACTCAAAAATTAGTTTACGAATTAATTAAGCATTTAAAAGGAAAGTTTATTCAAACCTCATAACATCAGTTGTATTTTCTTCACGCATCTCTGGGTCAAATCAAAGGAGCAAGTAGCTCATGGCAGCAAAGAAGTGAGGCTGCCAAGGTAGGTTGCGATGAAGGATGGATGTCACGGGGAAAGAGAAAAGTTGCGACGAAGGAGATCAGAGCAAGCGAGGTTGTGGTGGCAAAAAACTCATTCAATGCAAGGATTAGAGCACCGCAGCAACAAACATGAGAATGAGATTGAGCGAAGATGACCGAGCTCACAAAGTAATCGCACCAAGAAGAGAGGTTTCAGATTTAGAAATCGAAATTTAGGCGCAACAAAGAGGAGATTAAAAAATTTAGGGTCGATTTTTTAGACCGAGTATATATAAAACCGGTCTTAAAATGGTGGAAAAAAATAATTTTTAAATTTTTCATATTTAAGACCGGTTATTATTAATAACCGGTCTTAAAAGTTTAAAATTTTTAATTTTTGAAATATTTTGATATTTTTGGACCGGTTTTATTTATAACCGGTCTAAATAATTTTTTTAAGACCAGCTTTTTTGAGAACCGGTCTTAGAAGTTCTATATAATTATAAAACTGCCATCGGTCAAATTTTTTATACCTTATCCGCTATAACCGATCTAAATATGGCGGTCTAAAAAGGAAATTTTGTACTAGTGTATAATACTCCCTTCGATCCTTAATAAAAGACAAAGTTGACTTTTTTAGAGAGATTAAGGAAGCTGATTAAATTACTTTAAAATATTTATATTTATATTTTTTTCTCAAATCTAATTAGTTTGAATATAATATAAAGATATACAACATATGATATAATTAAGTAACTTATTGAGCTTCCTTAATCGCTCCAAAAATAAAAATCAACTCTGTCTTATATTTAGAATTGGAAGGAATAACATTATAATAAACATATGACTGTTCAAATACTATATGTTCACTCTCTGGGTGGCTTGGACATATCAGGCTGGCTTGATACGTAGAACATGATAAAATAGGAAAATTTTGAATTAGTCTCAAATAAGACTCATTTACAAATAAGTCCCACAAATTTGCTAAATTACATTGAAGTTCTAATATCCTTAGCTTGAGTGCATTTTTCACTCGCGCAAATGATTAAATTACATGTTCAAATCTCACATATGAATTTACGACTAAAACCTAAATTTACAAGTGAACCACATATATATTTTTTGTGCTAAATTTTCAAATTTCACGTATGGATTTATAAGTCCACTCTTTATTTACAAATCAACCATTTTGATTTACAAGTCGACCGCCAGTTAGATTACTCAAGAGGCGATTTGGTTTTTTAACATACAAAAAAATATATACTCCCCCAGTCTTCAATATAAGACATATTTGAGGAGTTAATCTTAGTTTTAAATATAAGACATAATTTTTATATTTGTCAATCTTTCCTTAATTTGCCCCCACTGATGCCCATTCAACGATAATTAAGGAGGAGAAAAAAATAAAAGAAGGGACAATTACAATGAAGTCCCACATAAGAGAAAAAATGGAAAAAATGGTCCCTGAAGTTGTTAATGACAAGTCGAGGAGCATCCATTAACAAATCGAGGAGCTTACACTGACAACTTCAGGGACCAATTCTTCATTTTTTCTTTTGTATGGGATTTCATTGTAATTGCCCCATAAAAGAACTAATGAATGTTGTGACTAAGGTGTTTTAGAAAATACATGTAATATTAATTAATTTAACCAACTTTTTTAATATAATCAAATTAGGTAAATATGTTTTATATTAACGACCTTAGTAACACTCATGAAACTTGGGACTTTGTTGAATTTTAGCAAATTGATCATGAGATTTATTTATAAACAAATCCAGTATTTGGAACATATTCGTAATTTTCCAAAGAAATAGTTGAGGAAATGAGACACCAAAAACCATTGTCAACGCCAGAACAGGAAATAAATTAAATGAAATAAAGGTAGACAAGCTATCCTCTAACAACAATAGTTGAGAATCTCATAAGCGTAAATACTATAAAAGAAAATTAGTCGGGCAATCCTTATACTTTACCAAATTTTGAATTGGGTCCTTGAATTTTTTTTTTTTTTAATTATTATTGAATTCTTATCATCATATTCCTCATGATCACCGAAGCAAGGGAATTAAAGGGCTTTAATTCTTTGCCCAAAACAAGAAAATAGAGCATTCCCATATTAATTGAAGTTGATCTACCTAGTATATAGAATGGAAACTCAGAATATAAGATTAAGATTAACTATCTCACAGAAAATTCAATTTATATAAAACTTTAGAAACAGACCACCATCATCGAACTCATCAGGAACATGGCTTTTTCTGACAAGTTTGGGACGAAGGAAGAAGAAGATCATACCTGGATCGATGGATCGAACCTTGTCTGGCAAACAAATAGCAATATTGTAACGTCTGTGTAGACTACAGCAATCCAATTTATAAGTGAAGAACAAGGTTTCTGGGAAACTTCCTTGTCCATACGGGCTGTCTTCGTTGGAACACAGAAAGCAAATTTAATAATTTAAAATGGCAAGTTGGCTTATGCGCGTTGACTTGTTGATTGCTGTGACCGGCCTTGCTGACTGGAAACTTCCACTCTATTGTTTGGTTGGGGGAGAGGATGGGAGGGGATGAAAAAAGAGTCACTCTCTTTATTTGGTGTGAAAAATTGGAGGGGGGCTCCTAATGAAAGGGCTCCAAATCTCTTCCATTCCCTTATTTTTGTTCCCTCCAAATTGAAGGGTTTTGGAGGGGATAAAAAATGAACCCCTCCCCTTCCATCTCCTCCCTTTAAACCAAACAGGCCAGGCCTAGGTGAGAGAGAGGTGGTATTATATAGTTTATTGAATTTTTTTTTTTTTTGACGATTTTGGAAAATGGAAGATGCTTTCACACCCAACACAATGTTTTGCCAAAAGTCATTATGTTCCTCTTGGGCAATATTTTAGTAGGATTCATTATTGTTCTGCCAAGAATATGCTTCATAATATAATTATATATCTCAATTTTAAATGAAATCAATTTCCCTGTTTCTCACCTACTATCAAAAAACCAAAACACAAAATGTTTTTTTTATATTGAATAGTTTGTTAATTATATCTCATATTCACATTGACAAATGAAAAATAAACTTCATTATGAAATGAGACCAAACCAATGTTAGTTGAGCAAATGGGAAATGGTGGTTGGTTCTGTTTTTATAAAAATAAGAGATTTTATTCAATCATCATACATGAATTTAGAAGCTCATCTCTCCAAACAAGGTCATTTTGCAAGATGAGTTCATAAGCTTATAGATGTGCCTAGCCCGATATACAACAAATAGATTTGATGATTGTCTTGCCTATATATGTTTGTGGTGAGAAAGAAAAAAACAAAGATTTCACCATATACGTAAATGAAAAGCCATAGAGAAGATTTAACCTCGTGGATTCTCTTGCAACTGTATACTATAAGGGTCTGTTTGGTACAACAGAGGGAAAGGGAGGGGGAGAGATTTAATGGAGGGAAGGAGAGGGGAGGAGAGGAGAGGGATTTTAATATTACATTGTTTGGAATGATAAGAGAGAAAGGGATGGGAAGAGTTTTAATGTTACCTTGTTTGGTTTATAAGGGGAGGTGAGGGAAAATATTTTTACATAGACAAATTTGCCCTTATTTTATTTAAAGTTGTTTTGGTAAAACTTGTAGAAAGTTTAAATCATGTAAACATGTTGTATATATTTTTAAAATATACATTTAAATTATGTTTGTGTCTGTGTGTGTGTGTTTGTGTGTGTGTAAGACTTGAACTTTCCTCTGTATACTGTCTAAAATAATTGAAAGCTTTCACTTGAGGAATAAGTGGAGAGAATGAAGGTGACGGGGTCAAACCAGTTCTATACACACGAATCGACTCATCCTCTCGTATCAAGTTCAAAACTTAGCCTACCCCCAACAACTTATCCGATCCATTTCTTAGAGAATGGATCAAATCACCTGAAAATGCAATCATAGAACCCCGAATTTTCGAGGAGGTGAAATGCTGCAATGGCCAGTGGCGGAAGTTGAAAAACTACGAATCAACTTGTCTCCCAAAGTAGTTAAAGGAAGTGAAATGCTTCAAGTTAATAATGTCACATCATCACAGGTGATTGAGCTTGCTTCAATTGTTAATACAATTGTAGACTCACAAGTAAGGCTTCTCTAAGCAACTAAAACTTGTGTGATATATAGCTTTGTATCCATGCACATCAAACAAGTGACACAAACAAAAAGAACTGACAAGATATGAACTTAATTTTCTCAGTATACTGTCTATCCTTTGTGAGTGCAGTGCACGTGGTCATTTTTGTAGATTGGAAGTTGTTCGCTACCGCAAGTGCATGGATCGCGTTAAGTAATAAAGTGATAAGTGAGATCGTTCCCTCGAGGATTTGAATAACAATCTAGTCAAACAATGGGCTTGATGTGTTTGATTAAGTTGAATCAAAACAAAATGTTGAGTGTAAGAAAAACAAATTTAAAAGATATGCTGATAACAACTAAGAAAAATATGCTTCTTGTGAATTCAATCAAATAGAGTGAACTTAGGATTGTTCGCGCCCTTTTGTATATCATAAACTCAATCTACTTCCTCTTCGATATTACTATTTATGGGATATATATATGTCAGTCTACGGTTCAATAGCTATTGGTTAAGCTCTCTCAAGTCATAACCAAACTTATATTTTCCATTTAGATACACAATCTCTTACTGCATTTAAAGGAAAATACTCATTAAACAACCTCCTTACTTTGACAATGCTAGGTTAATAACTATATCTCTATGTTATTAACAAACCATCAATTTAACTCTCTAAACTTCAAGTCTAGCATAACTCTACCCACGTTCTTCAATTAGATTAACTCTCTCAAGCTTAATCTAATTGAACATGTTATTCATAGTGCTAGCAATTCATGAATATCAGTGAAAACAGAGAAGAATTAACACATATATACCATTAGCTAATGAAGAGGAAGAAGGATTCGAGTTTAATCCATACAAAAGTGTCGAACAATCCTAGAATGAAAAACCTAGCTACTCATGTTCAAAAACGGATTACAAATAACAGGATTAAAAGTAGCCATAACAGAATCACAGTGGAGAAAGGGAATGAATACAGAAGGATTAAGAAAACTGGAGTGAAATCTCTTCCAATCTTCAAGCCCTCTTGATTCTCTTGATTCTAGCAGGTCCCAGCTCTCAGCACCTCTCCAGCCGCCTTTGTCGATCTTTCCAAATTGGGAACCCCCCTATTCAAAACCCTGGGTTTGCCTTTTATATCTTCTCAGATGTCAAAACGCGCAGCTTCATTTTCGGGGTTGGGCCGCGGCCCAAGAGCATCTGACCTAATGTTGTTCTTATGGGCCGCGGCCCATAAGATGGTGGGCCGCAACCCACTCCTTTCTGTGCTCATGTGGATTTCCTGGGCCGCGGCCCAATAGATGGTGGGCTGCGGCCCAAGACTTTCTGTGCTGCTGTTGCTTTAATGGGCCGCGGCCCAAGAGATGGTAGGCTGCGGCCCAAGACTTTGCCAGAGTCATCTTCTCTTCTTTTCTGCTCTGTTCTCCTCCCAGCTTGCCTTTCATTCAAATGGTTGTTAGCTTCAACTTCCTTCACCTCTTTCTTACTGCATGTAGCTTCCTCTGGGCTAGCTATGACTGAATCTGTACCAGTTTACACAAAGAACTTGCACACATGGTTAAACATTCATAGCAGTTAGTGAGAAATGTTCTCCACAATTTCATTCTGCTGTGCATAGCATGAGAAGAACACAATTCATTACTTTAACCCTTTCAAATGCCCACTTATGCACCCAAAGTGAAGTAAAACAGGATGAAATATGAAATTCTAATAAGAATTTCCTGAAGTTAACACACCCCCAAACTTGAACTTTTGCTCGTCCTCGAGTAAACTCAATCATTCACCAGCAGTCAAATTAAATTAAGCGCATGCATAGTGCTCATGCATGACCCTTTCTTCTCTTAAGCTACTCATGTCACCAAATATACATGCATGCTTGGTTCATAGTTTAAAAACTAATTCCCTAGTCATTTTCAACTGAGTGTATGTTCAACAAGAGTTGACCAACAATCATCCTGCATTTATCAAGACCAGGAACAACATTTCAGCATGTATGATTCGGCCTCATTATCTAGACCTAATCCTTTGCATTCTCTTTCCTTTTACTTAAACTCAATTCACACACCTTCAGTGCCACAGGAACTTTAAGGTTGCATAGAATTGTTCATTATTCTCGCTTGGAGCTAACACAAAGTTCAGTTTGAGGCAATGCAAAGGAAATAGGCTAAAGCTCAATCAACCAAAGTTATGTGCACAAGAAAACACTCACTGATATATGTGTTTAATTCTCACAATTAGGGGTAATTTCGCTCAGTACCACTTATAGCAGGTCCTGCCATAGGCTTGTAGAAATTCTACTCTCTCCACCACTTGTACACCTAGATTTATGAATCAAGGGGGCCTTTTACCAGGGTTGTAATGTTGGAAATGGTCTAGTGGGAAGGACTAATGGAACAAGTGCCATGCATGCTGAAGCGTATATAATGACATCTCACACTTTTTTTTTTGAAGACATATTGATTTTCTTTTACTCCTTCCTTCTTTCCTTTTTGTAAATTGCGTAACTAAGCACTTATTGAAACAAATAGTAAATCCAATGCTAACTCACTGCTTTTGTAAGTATCATTCAATTGCAGAGCAACAGCATGCATGACTTGTTAAATATCAGATTTTTGAAGGAAAAAATGACTGGCTCAAAGGGGGTGATCAAAGGGTGACTGTGAAAGGTTTGTGTTTAGGTCAATGGGTTTAAAAATGAATGCCCCTATCATTTTCACTAATCCACATGCATATGTGATTTTGAAAAAGAATTTAAACAAGTTCTAGAGGTACACTAGCATAAATGGCACAAACACTCCAATGAATGAAACTCAGGCTCAAAATCCTTCCAACAGAGGTTTTCCTCTCTCGTGCACAACCCCCAAGATTAATTCAACCTTAACCTATTTCGAATACATTAACTTAACTAATCCATATGCTAACTCTACGCGCCATAACCAGCCACTTCCATACAATTTACTCAAAAACATAAACAGTTCCGTAAAAAAAATTTAGCTCAAAAGTAGTATCACTCATGCTCTCGAAGTGTGTGAACTGCTAATCTCTTCCCAGGAATTCAAATACAATTTCAAAGGTCTTTCAATGAAAACAATTCATACATGTCATGCATTATTCTCAACCCTCGTGTAAAATAAGAACCAAGCAGTCATGAATATCCAGTTCTTGACTCAAAGCAGCTTTCAAATACAATTCCCAGAAATTTAGCTCCAAGATAGGGCATAAAACAGGTTTAAACACATGCATGCAAATATATCAGCACCCCCAAACTTGAGGGAGACAGTGTCCCCACTGTCATAGGACATACTGTGTCACAGATAGCACCTGAAACGAAAAGGAGCATACAACCAGCCATAGGTATAACAGTGAACACCATAGATATCGAAACCATAATATCAAATAAAATTCTGATGTCAGGCAATAAGAGAACAACTGTAACAATAGTACTGAAACAAAGTCTGAATCATATCCAAGAGAAATGGAAAACAGCAGTAAACATGGGCAGCACAACTAACTAAGAACTAGTCCTCGCCATCACCATCACTGGCGGCTGCATCAGTGCTATCACCCTCAGCATCGTTATCCCCACTGTCAGCACCAACATCCGCGCCATCATCATCGCCACCGGCCTGAGCTGCAGCAGGTACATGAGCAGTGACTAACTCCTCTAATTTGGTCAGGCGAACACCGTGATCCTGTAGATAGGTGAGGCATTGGGCAGCAGTAGCCTCAGTGCGCTGAATGGCCGCAAAGATCACATCCAACGTGACGACAGACTTAGAAGAGGAAGGGGCACCGGATGGTTCGCCCTACTCCTGGGGAGAAGGAAAGTCATGAGGAGGATGAGATGGTCCTCCCTGCTGAAAGAAAAGGTCATTCGGTGTATGCTGGGAAGCGCGAACCTGCTCATCCGGTTTCGGCTTGATGCTCAAGTAGTTGAATGCCTTAATAGGCTTGAACCTAACATCAGTAGCCGCAGCAGTAACACCCACAGAAGTGCAGAAGGAGGAAATAAGGTGCGGCAGTATCAGACCCACCGAATGATCTCAGGCATGGTCGCGAAGAGTCAGATAAATCAAGGCGCCAAGATCAACAGGCTCCTTCTTCATAAGCAGGTAAATAAGGAGAGCCTGGTCTCTAGTGAGGCGACTCCTATTCGACGACGGCCAGAAGTAGTCCTTGCCAAAATGCAGCCACACCTGAGCCTCAACTGATAACTGAGCCCGAGGTAAATGTTTCTACGCCCTTCCACAAGTCTGCCACGCTACTAGGTGGTTGTATACTAGCAACTCCGAAATATCATCCTCGGGGATGTCATTGTCATTGTCCAATAGTTTGTTTGTACTTGCACTCCTCAACAGCGGGGAGTGCTGCAAACTGCCTAAAACTCTCCAGCGTAAAGTCAACGTCGACTCCGCGCAGAGGAAATCGCCAAATGGGTCTCACACAGGCATTGGCGTAGAATTCGTAGACAATCGGCAGGTTCCCATCAACCTTAGGCTCCATGAGCCTCTGTAAGTGGTAGGTACGGGTGGCTAGCTCGTAAAACTGATATGAGGCGTTGAACGGGAATTCCCGCTCTTGCAGCAAGGGTCGAGTAATGATCTTGGTCTTAGCCTCAGGAATGGCCCTGGGACCCGAGCGGTCAGCAACACGCTTGGCCGGCATAGTAGCTATGAGAGAAGATAATACAGAGACAAAATAATTGAAGACTCAAACAGATATTCAACATTTGCACCAAAATCAGAAAGTTCAATAAAGACCTCCCCCAAACTTATGACCTAACTAGTTGCAAAACTGTCCATTGGGATTCCGCGCTTAATCCTAGGCCTAACTACCTTCTTCAGCACTTAATCACCTTAGAATAAGGAATTAGATTGGCAAAATTTGTCCCCACATCAGAACCATTCCAAAACATTCAACACCATTGGACTACCATAGCACAGGTTCAAGAACAGTGGAAAGTGTGTGAAAAGCCTTGTAAATTCATGCCTTTAATAAACAGGGTTTTCAAAATCACAAGATGCACTACCAGGAGCACATCATGATTCAACAGGAAAAGTTGCAAAACTGGTCAACTTAAAGCAACTGCTTAGAAATTTTAAAACTCAGCCAAATTAGGCAACAATCCAAAACATGTTGTATGATGTGATCATGTAAAACACAATTCGCACATACCAGAAATGCACAATTCCATTTATAGAATCAACAGAAGATTTTTAATGCATTCATCACAGACTCGCCAATCAAGAGAACAGACACAACCTTGCACAATCTTTCAAGTTTGAAATGAATTATGAAACCTTTGAAGTGCAATTAAAACATGACATCCCGAAATAGAGAACTCAAGTCCAGCCACAAACCAGTGCATACCAGAACAGATCAATATAATTACTTACCCTGGAATCAACAATTTAAGCAAATCTGGTACCAATCATGATAGACAAGAGAAGTTTAAGCAGTCAACACATCTTATATCAACAATTTGAGGACAAGAGGCATGTGCAGCATAATTAAAAATCATGAGAACTCATACTTCTGCAATTCATAGCACAACACATCCTATAGCACTTCAAACCTAAATCTCAGCAATGCTTATCACTGGACAGATCATCAAAGCCCACACTAGACAGTTTATGCAATTGGTACAGAGACCTCGTAGCAGCATTTGCAAAGGGGCATATGTCTCAAAACAGGGCAATGGCACACTAGGGAAGTCAAAATGAATTGAAGGCAGATTTGCTATTCTTATGACAGAAGAACTCAATAAATCATGTACATTGCCCTTGAAACCAGCAATTACAACAGAATTGCTACTTTTACGCCTAAATTCCCATATCAAAGTTGACCTAACTACCCTCAAATGGGAGTAACAGAGCAAGATTTAGACCGTCTTACCTCAAATGTGGAGAGAGTTGAGAGATTAGAGGAGAAACCAAAGGGAAATGATCCTCTTGCAGTGCCCTAGAGCTTTCTCCACAGCAGGGAAGATCAGATGTTGCTTAGCAGCCCCAAACCATAGCAGCAGACGGAGAGGAAGGGTAAAAACGAAGAGGGGAAGAAGAAGAAACAAAAGAATGGGGGGAACAACTGCAGGGGAAGGATGAGGGATGGGGGTCGACTATAGAAGAGGAGGAAATTAGGGTAGGCGGCTGCTGGGGTTGAGAGAAATGAGAGGAGAAAAACGTGCGGCAGGGTTTTAAAAACCCTGCTATCGCGCTTGGGCCGCGGCCCACAACCTTCTGACCAACTTTGGGTATTGATGGGCCGCGGCACACCAGTAACGAGCCGTGGCCTAAAACCTTCAGAGCCTCTTTGGATATTTCTGGGCCGCGGCACACCAGTGACGGGCCGCGGCCCAAAACTTTCTGAGCCATAATATTCACTTGTGGGCATTGTTGGGCCGCGGCCCAAAACTTACTGAGCCCTTTTGGGCTGCGGCCCAAGATCTTCTGGGCCGCGGCCATAGTGCATTTTCCAGCCTATCAGTTTCTACACATTCATATCATCCACTGGAATCATTAGTGACATACAGTATACAGAACCATTGGCCATTCAATTAAGAGTATCAGAACTAAGCCACACTTTCACATTGACGCTCACACAATCAACACCCCAGTCGACACATTTCCTATGAGCAAAATGCCCTCCTAGTTCAGAGTTTTCTAGATGTGATCAGCAATTTGACAGCTTGAAGCCAAAGATAAAGCACATTGCTTCTCTAACATTCATTGCAACTCTCATATCATATCACAGGCATCAGAATACACAAACATTCAGAAGAATAGAAAAACTTCCCTGGAATATGCTTGTCCAGCCCAGATGTCAATCCTTGCCTTGCAGTTCTCTTGCTCTTGACAGCTTTCAGCTTGAAATCCCTTTCTCCCTACAAAAGTTAAAAGACCAAACATAAACCTACTAAATTATGCTAAAATCAAAGAAACTAAAGAGATTAAGTTCAGAACTTTGGTTGCCTCCCAAGAAGCGCTTAGTTTATAGTCCTTAGCCTGACTTTTTACTTTGGTCACTCTTCATTTGATAAGTAGATGGTGGATACCAGCCTCTCCACATCTCCTCCCCAATAATGCTTCAACCGTTGACCATTAGCCTTGAACCTCTCGCCCTTATCATTTTCCAGCTCCACATCACCATATTTTGATGCTTGAACCACCTTAAAGGGCCCAGACCATCGGGATTTGAGCTTTCCGGGAAAGAGCCTCAGTTTGGAGTTATAGAGAAGCACAGTTTGACCAGATTCAAAGCTCTTAGGAAGGATTTTTCTGTCATGGTCCCTCTTTGTCTTTTCTTTGTAAATCCTTGCACTTTCATAAGCATTTAAGCGGATCTCCTCTAACTTATTGAGTTGAAGTAACCTCTTCTCTCCCACAGCCCGCGGATCAGAATTCAGCCTCTTAATAGCCCAATAAGCCCCATATTCCAATTCTATAGGCAAATGACATGTTTTTCCAAACACTAATCGGCATGGTGACATACCAATAGGCATTTTATAGGCAGTTCGATACACCCACAAGGCATCATCTAATTTGGAAGACCAATCTTTCCTAGTGGTGTTTACCATCTTCTCCAGAATGTTCTTGATTTCCCGGTTGGAAATCTCAGCTTGGCCATTTATTTGAGGATGGTAAGGTAATGCTACTTTGTGCCTCACACCATATTTCTTCATCAAAGTTTGAAATTGATGGTTGCAGAAGTGTGATCCGCCATCACTGATAATTGCTCTTGGTGTGCCAAACCTTGTGAAAATGTGCTTCTTGAGGAACTTCAGTACTGTCTTGGCATCATTAGTCATACATGCCATAGCTTCTACCCATTTTGATACATAGTCCACTCCAACTAAAATGTATTCTTGTTCAAGGACTTAGGAAATGGGCCCATGAAGTCAATTCCCCAGACATCGAAAAGTTCAACTTCTAGCATGCTATTCAGTGGCATCTCATTCCTTCTGGATATGTTCCCCACTCTTTGGCATCGATCACATCGGAGGGCAAAAGTATAAGCATCTTTAAATAAAGAAGGCCAATAAAACCCACTTTGAATAACTTTCACAGCAGTTTTCTCTCCTCTAAAATGACCACCATACTCAGACGAATGACAACAGTGTAAAATGCACTCTTGTTCATTCTCCGGAACACACCTTTGAATGAGTTGGTCGGGGCACCGCTTGAATAAGTAAGGTTCATCCCAAAAGTACTTCTTCACTTCATGCAAGAACTTACGCTTTTGATGAGAGTTGAACTCCGGAGGTAGCACTCCACAAACCAAATAATTCACAAAATCAGCAAACCATGGTGTGGATAAATGATCAACAAAGAATAGTTGTTCATCAGGAAATGATGCTTGGATCATGTCAGAATCATCAAGTTGAGGTTCGGTGCTCAGCCTTGATAGGTGGTCGGCTACTTGATTCTCTGTACCTTTTCTGTCAATTATGTTCAGGTCAAACTCTTGAAGTAGTAGCACCCAGCGAATAAGTCTAGCCTTAGAATCCTTCTTGGTGAATAAGTACTTTAGAGCAGAATGATCAGTGTAAATAATGACTTTAGTACCAATAATGTATGGTATAAACTTCTCACATGCATAAACTATGGCAAGTAACTCTTTTTCAGTAGTAGTATAATTGAGTTGGGCACCATCAAGAGTTTTACTTGCATAATATATAGGGTGAAAGAGTTTCTCTGCTTTTTGCCCAAGAACAGCACCAACGGCGTAATCACTCGCATCAGCCATGATAATGAAAGGTAAAGCCCAATCTGGAGCTACCAAGATAGGAGCTGAAATAAGGCGCTTCTTTAATTCGTCAAAAGCTCGTAGACACTCATCATCAAACTTGAATTCCACATCTTTCTCCAATAGTTTAGAAAGCGGTTTAGCAATTTTTGAGAAATCCTTGATGAACCTCCGGTAGAACCCAGCATGTCCAAGAAAGCTCCGGATACCCTTTGCATTAGTGGGTGGTGGTAATTGCTCAATAATAGCAATTTTAGCCCGATCTACTTCTAACCCATTCCTCGACACTCTATGGCCAAGTACAATACCTTCTTGCACCATGAAGTGACATTTCTCCCAATTGAGAATTAAGTTTGCCTCTTCACACCTTGTAAGCACTGCATCTAAATTCTCCAAGCATGAGTCAAAAGATGGAACAAAGACAGAAAAATCGTCCATGAATACTTCAATTGTCTTCTCAATCATATCAGCAAAAATGGACATCATGTACCGTTGAAAAGTGGCTGGTGCATTACATAGTCCAAAGGGCATTCTTCTGAAAGCAAAAGTGTCATATGGACAAGTGAAGGTGGTTTTCTCTTGGTCTTCTGGGCTATGGCAATTTGGTTGTAACCAGAATATCCATCAAGGAAACAAAAGAATTCCTGACCAGTTAACTTGTCCAACATTTGATTTATGAATGGCAAAGGAAAATGATCCTTTCTTGTAGCTGTATTGAGCTTCCGATAATCCATACACACCCGCCAACCAGTCACCGTGCGAGTAGGAATTAGTTCATTTTGGGTGTTAGCCACTACAGTCATGCCCCCTTCTTAGGGACACATTGAACTGGCTCACCCATGAACTATCATTTTGGGTGTTAGCCACTACATTCATGCCCCCTTCTTAGGGACACATTGAACTGGGCTCACCCATAAACTATCAGAGATAGGGTACACAATTCCAGCGGAGAGCCATTTAAGGATTTCTTTCTTGACCACTTCTTTCATGATTGGATTCAATCGCCTCTGATGCTCAATAGAAGTTTTATGATCATCTTCTAACAAGATTTTGTGCATACACATAGAATAACTGATTCCCTTAATATCCGCTATGGTCCCATCTATGGCTTGCTTGTGTTCTTTCAAAACTCGGAGGAGCTTCTCTTCTTGCAAATTCGAAAGATCGGAAGACACAATCACTGGGAGAGTGTTGGCATTCCCCAAGTAAGCATACTTAAGATGAGATGGTAAAGGCTTCAACTCAAGAGTTGGCAGGACTTCAATAGAGGGCTTCAAAGGAGTACTCAATGCCTCAGCCACCTCAAGTGGCTCAAAGTTCCTTTGTCTTGAGTGAGGAAATGCTTCCAAACGAAAAAAGGTTTTCCATAGCTTCTTCATCAAATTCATCCAGATTCATCTCCCCAATTAAAAATGCCTTTAAAGGGTCTTTGATCATTGGAGCGTATGACTCTTGAGGAACAAATGAGTCCAACATATCAACAAATGAACATTGAGCTGAATTATCATGGAACTTCAAAGCTTTCGGCATGTTAAAGATTACTTTTTCGTCGTCCACCCTCAAAGTGATTTCACCCTTCTCCACATCAATAAGAGTTCTTGCTGTCGTTAAGAAAGGATGGCCTAAAATGAGTGGGATCTTCCAATCAACCTCACAATCAAGCACCACAAAATCAGCTGGGAAGATGAACTTGTCTACTTTCACTAAGACATCTTCAATGATTCCTCTAGGTTTAGAAATACTCCGATCAGTAAATAGAAGGGTCACTGTGGTAGGCCTTGGCCTCCTAACCCTAATTGGTTAAAAACAGCTAAGGGCATCAGATTGATGCTAGCACCTAAGTCGCATAGAGCTTTACCATTGAAGTTTGTTCCAATATTGCAAGGAATATAGAAACTCCCCGGATCTTTCAACTTAGTGGGTAACTTCCTCTGGATCACAGCACTACATTCTTCAGTCAATGCCACAGTTTCAAATTCATTAAATCTCCTCTTCTTGGACAACACATCCTTTAGGAACTTGGCATATTTAGGCATACCCTCTAGAGCCTCGGCAAATGGAATGTTGACATGTAGTTGCTTAAACATATTCACAAACTTCTTGAACTGTGCATCTTCCTCCTTCTTTTTGAATCTTTGAGGAAACGGGAGAGGAGGCATGATAGTGGAAGTGGGTGGTTTGCTCTTCTTTTCATCATTCAGCTTTTGTTCTCTCTTCTTACTCTTGCTAACATCATCTAAACCTCCCTCAGTTTGCTTTCTCTTCTTAGTGTCCTCGTCTTCCACCATAATTTCTGGAGTTATGACTTCCTCCTCTTCAACTTCAATGTCCACTTGCTCATCTTGCTTTGGTCCCGTTGTGCTCAAACTAGGCATGTTCGAAAGTACCTTCCCACTTCTCAAATGAATGGCCTTACATTCTTCTTTTCCACTCCGCTTCGGATTAGGGATGGTGTCACTTGGAAGACCATTTCGAGCCATGGCATTTACTTGTATTGTTAATTGTCCCACTTGAACTTCAAGGTTCTTAATAGCAAATTCATGAAGAAAAAAAGTAGCCTTACTGTCACCCCTTGAAGATTCCACTTCTGATAAGATACGGGCCAACATCTTGTCCGTCTTTGATTCTTCTTCTTTCGCAGGAGCTTGCCTTGATTACATTGGAAAGCCCGGTGGAGGCACCGGCTTGGTGCCGGAGGTAGACTCATGGGGAGGGTTCAAGGTGTTACCTTGACTCCAAGAAAAGTTGGGATGAGCTCTCCAAGCACGGTTGTAAGTTTGTGAGTATGGATTGCCTTGAGAAGGTTGAAATTTGCCCATATAGTTGACAGATTCAGTGCCCATATAGAGACGGCAATTGTCAGGCATGTGGACTTCATTGCATTGCTCACATACAATAGGAGTGGATTGAACAGAATGCACCCCACGAGCAATACCCTTATGTATTTGGGACTCTAAGACATCAAAACGTTTGTTCAACGCAGACAAAATTGTAGCTATTTGTGCCGAAGAGTCTTTTTTTGTGTTGAGTAGGGCTGGGGTAGTTGGAGTTCTCCTATCATTTCCCTAGGTGTTGTTTGCAGATAATTGATCCAAAAGTCTGAAAACTTCATTGACAGGCACATTCCGGTAACCCCCATTGGTCATAGAGTCTACCATCACCTTAGACTGAGGATTCAAGCGCGTGCAAAAAATTTGGATCACTACCCACTTATACAAGTGCTCATCCGGCTGCTGTCTAAAACTGAGAAACTCGTCCCTCGCTTCCACTGATTTATCATCGGAGAAAAATCGAGCTCTAAATTTTGCTTCAAGATCAGCCCAAGAGGTTATGGATCCTTCAGGGAGATTGTTGAACCAATCTCTAGCTTTCCCTTGTAGAGAGAGAGGGAATAGCGGTAACCTCAGCACATCTTGAGGGACACCATTCTGCTTGAAGGAATCACACACCTCCAAGAAATACATCAAATTCTTGTTGGCGTCTTCATTATAAAAGCCATGGTACAACCCATGCATTTGCAACATTGTTATCATCACCGGTTTGATCTCAAAAGTGTGTGCTTGCATCTTCGGCATTCGGATGTAAGATTGAGTTCCTCTCATATTCTGAGTGGCGAAGTCATTAACAGTGGCTCTATCATATTCATCCGCCATTGTTTCAGCTTCAATTTCAGGTTCAGACTCAAATTCTGGTTCTGTTTCAATTTCAGACTCCGATTCTGCTGCTGATTCGGGTTCTTCTTCAATGCGCGGTAGTCCGTCAAGTACCACTATCAATTCGTTCCCTTGCAAATGTTGCATGAACTGGACTGATACCTACGAAAAAGAACAACCCAGCAAGTATCAAGCTAAAACAAGTGAAATTGAATGCAGAAACCAATGACAGAAGAATTATAAATCTAACTAAAGACCCAAGCGAAATCTAATAACACAAGCCTAAGGTTAACTAAGAGATTGTTAAACCAATCCCCGGCAACAGCGCCAAAAACTTGTTCGCTACTGCAAGTGCACGGATCGGGTTAAGTAATAAAGTGATAAGTGAGATCGTTCCCTCGAGGATTTGAATAACAATCTAGTCAAACAATGGGCTTGATGTGTTTGATTAAGTTGAATCAAAACAAAATGTTGAGTGTGAGAAAAAAAAATTTAAAAGATAGACTGATAACAACTAAGAAAAATACTGAACAGAATAAGCTTCTTGTGAATTCAATCAAATAGAGTGAACCTAGGATTGTTCGCGCCCTTTTGTATATCATAAACTCAATCTACTTCCTCTTCGATATTACTGTTTATGGGATATATATATATATATGTCAATCTAAGGTTCAATAGCTATTGGTTAAGCTCTCTCAAGTCATAACCAAACTTATATTTTCCATTTAGATACACAATCTCTTGCTGCATTTAAAGGAAAATACTCATTAAACAACCTCCTTACTTTGACAATGCTAGGTTAATAACTATATCTCTATGTTATTAACAAACCATCCATTTAACTCTCTAAACTTCAAGTCTAGCATAACTCTACCCACGTTCTTCAATTAGATTAACTCTCTCAAGCTTAATCTAATTGAACATGTTATTCATAGTGCTAGCAATTCATGAATATCAGTGAAAACAGATAAGAATTAACACATATATACCATTAGCTAATGAAGAGGAACAAGGATTCGAGTTTAATCCATACAAAAGTGTCGAACAATCCTATAATGAAAAACCTAGCTACTCATGTTCAAAAACGGATTACAAATAACAGGATTAAAAGTAGCCATAACAGAATCACAGTGGAGAAAGGGAATGAATACAGAAGGATTAAGAAAACTGGAGTGAAATCTCTTCCAATCTTCAAGCCCTCTTGATTCTCTTGATTCTAGCAGGTCCCAACTCTCAGCACCTCTCCAGCCGCCTCTGTCGATCTTTCCAAATTGGGAACCCCCTATTCAAAACCATGGGTTTGCCTTTTATATCTTCTCAGATGTCAGAACGCGCAGCTTCATTTTCGGGGTTGGGCCACGGCCCAAGAGCATCTGACCTTATATTGTTCTTATGGGCTGCGGCCCACACCTTTCTGTGCTTATGTAGATTTCCTGGGCCGCGGCCCAATAGATGGTGGGCTGTGACCCAAGAGCATCTGACCTCATATTGTTCTTATGGGCCGCGGCCCACACCTTTCTGTGCTCATATGGATTTCCTGGGCCGCGGCCCAATAGATGGTGGGCTGCAGCCCAAGACTTTATGTGCTGCTGTTGCTTTAATGGGCCGCGGCCCAAGAGATGGTGGGCTGCGGCCCAAGACTTTGCCAGAGTCATCTTCTCTTCTTTTCTGCTCTGTTCTCCTCCCAGCTTGCCTTTCATTCAAATGGTTGTTAGCTTCAACTTCCTTCACCTCTTTCTCACTGCATGTAGCTTCCTCTGGGCTAGCTATGACTGAATCTGTACCAGTTTACACAAAGAACTTGCACACATGGTTAAATATTCATAGCAGTTAGTGAGAAATGTTCTCCACAATTTCATTCTGCTGTGCATAGCATGAGAAGAACACAATTCATTACTTTAACCCTTTCAAATGCCCACTTATGCACCCAAAGTGAAGTAAAACAGGATGAAATATGAAATTCTAATAAGAATTTCCTGAAGTTAACAGAAGTCCACTAAGAATCCAGCTATAAACGAGTCTCAAATTAAAGAGATGGTCACATATATATCTACCTATATCTTCATATGAAAAACAATAATTTTTTCCCCTTTCATTGCAAGCTGAAGTTGAGATTTGGTTTGAAGTAAGAGTTTGGGAAGGCTGAAGTGTTAAATGAACAGAAGGATCCCCAAATTCTGTGCAGTGAAAAAGATGCAACAGTAAGAGGTGGCCTTGGGCCATTTGGTCTGCTTGTGTTTACTTCAAATGATTTGCAGGAGTACACTTCTGTGTTCCTCAGAATAATATTCAAATATCAAAACCAAATTATGGTGCTCATGTGCAGTGACCAAACCAGGTGTTTATCATTTTCCCCATCATACCCTTTGTGTTCAACTTTTGTATCTCTTATCACCAAACTTTGTAAGGCTGACTTCTTATGGCTCATTTGTGCAAGTGGACTCCTCTCAAGAGAAGCTGTCACTGAGAAAGTTGGTAATGTTACAATATACAACATCCTTTTATATAAAACTAGATTATGAACTCATGGTTTGCATAGAGTTTAAAGTTATGATTTATAAACATAGCTTCCAATATATATATATATATATAATGATGCATAAGGATGTATATATCCTTTTGACAGATTGATCACTCTGTGGTGGAGAGTTTTTGGGGAGAAGGAAGAGGTTGCATCACAGCAAGAGTTTATCCAACTTCGACAATCAATGATGAAGCAAATCTCTATGCTTTCAATAATGAATCTGTGGAGGTGAATATAACAAAGTTTTAGCGCTGGGAGCATGAAGAAAGCACATATTAATGGAAACTAAGTAAATTTCATTCCCTCTCTTCCTCATGCCAAGTAAATTTCATCTTTTATTGATGAGTATATTATAAAATTATCGTGGACCCTATGTTATTGTTTCTCATTACACAGACAAGTTGACAGAATTTGAAATTTTGCAGAATAAGCAGAGTGATGTGGGAATATATGTACAATGTGGTATAATATAAGTTTTGACAGAAAGTAAACTAGAACTTTCCACAGTATTTGCTCCATTGACACCTACCTATGCCTGCAACGTTCGACCCAGACCCTACTGCTGCTTGCATTCAGAAATAAGCTTCAACTACACACTAGTGTTGATAGTGAGCAGATTCTAGCGCTTAATGAGAATGATTAAGAACTATATGATGTAACAAGCTTTAAACAATGTCCATACTCCCATATATATATATATATATATATATATATATATATATATATTCATGATTTCAGAGATTAAAAATACATTAAGGAGCTGAAGGCAAAGAAATGAAATATGAAGGGAGAAGAGAGTGCAGCATTTACCTTCAATATGAAATTAAATTATCTCAATTAAACAAGTGATATACATATATATGGAATCTACATTTCTTTTTGTTTTAAATGTTATTCTGTGAAGGTTTGTCTATAATTCCAAAATGTGCATGAATGCATTTCAGAATATTTTAAAGTCATCAACACTAGTCATGAGCAGAGCAGAAGTTCACATGAATAAAAGAAATTGACTATCTATATATGAACAAAACCAAAATACTTGCTATTACATGGGCAACTATATATCCAGAATGATATGACTCAAGTTCTTTGGAAACAAATCTGCATATGACAACAAACTAAAAGACAATCAGAGTCCATTTTAAAAAGAAAACGATAGTAATGGAATCACATATATCAAAATGTAACCATATATAATAAAGTTGAGCTTATAATTAGTTGAAAAATCGAGGTATCATACATCTGATCCTCCTTAGACCTCACATAGTGAGAGTCTTGTGTACTGGGCAACTTTTGTTTCTTAACGCATACAATTTCATCAAAATGTGCATCCCTCTTTCTTTTGCTCTCTGAGGCATATATTGGGCACACTCCACATGCTTTGATGGAGACTTCAGAATCGATAGACTCCATATTGTCAATCCCTATAGCAGAGAACTCACATGCAATCCTCCCACGATAACTTGTTCGAGCATCACTTCGGGTAAACTTTTGATACCATATACAAACATGATCCATATCATAACAACCCGGAGGATAAGATCAGAGAGAGATTTTAAGTGTGCCTCACTTTCAAGGCTCTCCAAATTTGAACAATATGATACATCCAAATCAACAAGTGTGTGAGATAAAATATATGGATGAACACTACACAGATTTTCACAAAAATCCAAGTATACTGTCCCAACCTTGCGTGTCCTAGAGAAATCAGGCAACTCCATCAATTGTTGGGATTTGCTCAAATTTAATATCTTTAAATTTGGAAGGTCCTATGAGAATTAAATGATAGACATTACATTGAAGGCTCTCATAATTTAATTAGATTGAAGATAAATAAAATGTACATAAGCATATGCATAAAGTATACCTGCACTCAATCCCAAAGCTTTTCCATATTGTTAAATTCCATGCGAAGTTCAACAAGGTTCTCTAGACAAAAGCCTAATGGTAAACTTTCTGAAGGATATATATCCCAATGAAAGTATCTTAAGTTATTAGGAAAAGACCCAAAATCATGAGGAAGCTTTATATGAGATTCCATGTGCCATCCATAATTGGAATAGAATTTGATGATTCTTAACTTTCTCATTTTTGTGAAGGTGTCAGCCCCTAATTGCACCTCTTTAATTTGAGCCACATCCATTGTGATACCTTCAATTTCCTCAGTTCCCTGAAATGAAAACAGAATCAAAATGGCATTAAAACTACTAAAAATAGGTTGAAAACATGAAATAAAAGTTTAATGTCTCTATCTTTTACCATATTATTGTTAAATATATCAAAAATTTCTTTGAAGTCATTCAATCGACACGCTTTTCAGAATGTTTGGGAGATTCCTCACGAACTATTTGCTCGCCCATCTCTTGTATCAAATCATGCATTTCTAGAATGCCTTGATCTGAAATTTTTATGAGAGCTTTATTGACAAGATTTTCAATTCCACTCATCGCCTCGAAATTGCAAGCCTCTAGAACACTTGTAACTTTATCTTTTTGTTCTCCCACGAAAAAAAACGCTATGTCTAAGAATATTTGCTTGTCATCATCAAAATCTAATCCATCATAACTAACCTTCAACATATTTTGAATGTCTTGTTTTGGAGACTTTTGGAGTTTCCTAAACTCACTTTCCCAATATTTGATGCTTCTAGAAGAAAAATGGCAACCCAAAACTTCTAAAGCTAAAGGAATGCCTTAGCATAGGCAACTGTCCTTTTGGATAGCTCTTCATATCCTATCTTGGGATGATTCTGTTTGAAGGCATTTAAGCTGAAAAGTTTGAGTGATTCTTCAAAGTTTAGTTCCTCTACTTCATGTATATATTCTTCATCGATCTCTGCACTAAGAACATGCTTGTCTCTACTTGTTATAATAACTCTGCTACCCCATCCCAAGCAAGTTCCTCCTACAATAGCCAGTAGATCTTTTAGTTGCTTTGGGTCGTCCACATCATCAAGCACAATTATGACTTTCTTCCTTTGCAGCCTTCCAATTGCAGCATTTTCATGGAGACTTCTTTGGTTCAATAGCTCAGAAAGAAGTTCTTGACGGAAAGATTTGAAACCTATATTTTTTATTTTTTCTATCACATTTTCTAAGAAGCAAGAGCTTTCAAATTGAGAAGAAAAATGATCAAATATTTCTTGAGCAAGGGTTGTTTTACCGATTCCTCCTGGGCCCCAAATTCCAAGAACTCGAACTTGTTGTGGCTCAATTTTCATTAATGATGCAACTTTAGAAAAATTCCGATAAATGCCAACAATTAGTTTAGAGTCTCTAGGCGTCCTTGGATACTTATCTGCCAATTTTTTCAAGATGTTGTTCACTATTTCATCAATGAGTTCAGATTCATTTCTAGCACATCACGAAAAAAAAAACGAATAATTAATTAGCTTGCATACGATAGAAATAATACATGTGCAGTATAATTTGATAACTTTATTACTTTTTTTGGGAAAAGAAAGAAAACTTTATAAACTTGTATATATTGATTTACGACTTAGTAAACTTACTGAAAATCTGATGAGTAGTGATACCCAGATAAATTAGCAGTTTTTGTCAAAGTCGATCTCCAGATTCGAAGCTTCTCCATATTATCCATGGACTTCTCTTCATGTTTAGCAAATGCTTCTGCATAAGTGCATTTTTAATGCCTGACAATTGATGGATCTATATTGTAAAATATTGGTATTACAATCTGTTGATTGGTTTCCTTGCATTCATTGATTTTGACAAGCTCTTCTAAGCACCACTTTGAAGAAGAATAATCTTTTGAGAATATCACCAATGAAATCATTGATCCTTCTATTGCTTTCATAAGGGCCGATGATATTTCTTCTCCTCTCTCCAGCCTCTCATCCACATACACATCAATATGATTTTGGCGCAACCCTTTCGTCAAGTGGCTTAGAAAACCAAATCTGATGTCTGAACCTCTAAAACTGATAAAAACATCATACTTTTTTGGAGGAAATTGAGAAGAAGGTGAAGAAGCAGCCGCCATTGAGCTTTCCTGGTAATCAATATATATAACGTTATTATATTAATAATAATTAAACACCATACGTGGTGTGAATTTAGAGGATGTTCTTTAATTTCGAAAATTTGGAGGACGTTATTATGAAATAATTATTATTTGATTCAAAAGCTGCGTCTCTAAAGCATAAATTAAATATAATTAAAACTGGAGTCGAAGGGTTTTCATCTAAGCAGGAGGAAAACATGATATATGAATTGTAATATCCCAAAATTTAGTAAAAGGCTAAATTTCCTAAAAAGAAAATTTGGCGTTAGAGATTGATTTTGGGAATTAAAGGCCTATTTTCCTGAGGAAAAAAAATCGAGGAATAATAATTAAATAATAAGTCAAATTATGGAACCTACGAAATTTATGGAATCTTAAATTAGATAAGGGGGGAAAATTAGGGCCTAGAGTGTATAATTTATAGGATAAAAATATACCTATATATATATATATATATATATTAAAACACACTCTTACCGACACACACTCATATTCAACATTTACACTTTTGATTTGGAAGTGGAAGACGCATGGCGCACACACAACAGCCCCCATAATTTGCTTTCATAATTAAAACTTCATGGTCCATTCACAGACACCCACTTACTCCTTCACGTACACACACACAATCACTTATTAATTCTGCACTCCCTCACTCTCCATTACTTCAAGACGGTAGAGAAGAGGGAGGGAAAGAAAGAAAGAAAGAAAGAAACAAGCAAACAAAATAGAGAAAGAGAAAGAGTAAGAGAGACGTGAGTGAGAGCCAAAGAAGAGCTAACCGGAGCAGTAGAAAGAAGCACCGGAAACCCATAAGTAAAGCCGGATTCTTGTGTAGATGAGTCTCTTACATCTTTAGCTTACTTATAAATGTATTTGTGTATATGTACTGTTTGATGATTGGAATGGATATTTTTTAATTTGTTTCTATAATGTACATACTTTTTTATGACTGGTAATGGATATGTTTGGTTTATGTATGTGCATGTAATATGTATATGGGGGCTTATAAAAAGCGAACCCCAATTTTTTTGAAAAAACTGTCCTAAGTACTTCACGGTTATTATCTGATAATCATCATATATTGGCATATATATCACGGTTTTTCAAACAACCATTAAGTATTTACATATATTTTATGGTTAAATACCAACAATAATCAAATATACACCTTACTGATGACCCAAAAGTGGTGTTAAATACTTAACCATTCATCATATAAACCTTCATGTATTTGATAATATATTTCACAGTTTCTAGTGAATAACCGTTGAATATAGTTTGCTATATGTAACAATCATTGACTAAAAACCATCAAATATAGGGACCTTATAAATAACGGTTGTCTTTAAACAACTGTGAAATATAGGACCTTATATTTAACGGTTGAACCGTTAAATATCCGAGTGCTAATATATATATATATATATTTAATGATTGATAACCGTTAAATGTAGATAAATCTGTATTAGTTATTGTAATTTTGATAAGAGAGACGTTGAAGTGATGTGGAGGTTAAATTAGGAGGACAAGTCTTTCCACAAGTGACAAAGTTTAAATATTTAGGATCAATTATACAACAACATAGGGAAATTGATAGAGACACTACTAAAAAAAAAAGGCAACTGTGGCGCTTATTTTTAAATTAACTATGGCACTTAGAAAGTACCACATATCTCATCGCCACTAAAACACCACAGCATATATATATATTTTTAAAAAAAAAACACTTTGGAAGTGTCACAAGAAGTGCGCACTTCCTGTGGCCTTTCTCAAGGAAGCACCACAGGAAGTCTATATATATTTTTTTAAAATTTTTGCTTCCTGTGGCACTTTTTTAAGGAAGTGCCATAGGAAGTATTATTTTTTAAAATAATACTTTTTTTTCATATTTTTCTTTTAGAACCCTATAATTATAGTTGATAACACACTTTAAACACATTTCTATATCCACAACAAAATGAAGAAAAGCAAACCACAATCAAATAACTCCAAAATTATATAAATTAACAAATAACTAATTAACAAAATTACTGCTAAGTAAAATACAAGTGTTAAAAATAAATAATTACTTTACTTATGCAACTCATCAATGTTAACAATTACTAAAACAACTAAAAATTATAACTATTATATATCTTCACATACAACATATATATAATAACATTTAATTTTATCTCATTTACTTTTCAACATTTAAAAATGAGAATAATTTTTTCAGATTTCATAATAAATTGAATATAAAAGATATCGAGCAAATTAAACTATTAACTACTAATAAAATTAAATTTGTAAGCTCAAAAAAAAAAACTTACAGCGTATTGGAAGGTTGAATAGAGCGAGCTGAAACATCAAGCACAACACATGGAAAAAAATTAATAAAGGAAAAAGAGAAAGACAAAGTTGCATAGATGTCTAAAAAAAAGGTGGTTAAGAAGATAATGTGTTGTACGTAACTTTAAAATATAGAAAAAAAAAAGAAAAAAAAATGAGTGGGTACAACTTATGGGACAAAATGAAACTATAAGGAGGATAAAATGGGACCAAAAGGGAGGAGGAGTGGGGTCAGTTTGGTGCAAGAAATGGAACAAAAGAAATGAAGAGGGAGTGCCGAAAATAAAAAGAGGAGGAGGAAGGAATGTGAGAAGTGATGGAATAAAGGAATGAGGGGGAAGTGCAGATCGAAGTGGGGACGGTGATGAGTGACAAAAAAAGGAGGAGGAAATGTGGAAACTAAGAGGATAAAGAGTGATGATACGGGTTGGATGAAGAGTGGAGACTAAGAGGTGATGGAAGTAAATCATGAGAGAGAGAAATGTTTGAAAAAAAAATTTTAAAAAATATTACTTTATGTGGTGCTAGTACCACATAAAGTACGTAGCAGCTGTGGCACTTTCTTGAGCAAGCGCCACAGTTGCTGCTTCAGTTTGTTTTTTTAAAAAAAACACCTTAGTTGGCACTTCCTTGAGGTCACCAAGCAGCTGTGGCCTTTCCTTAAGGAAATGCCACCTAAGGCATTTTTTTAAAAAAATTTTAAAAAAATCTAGAAGAAGCTGTGACACTTCTTTAAAGAAGTGCCATAAAATGTGCGCCACTAATCCCTATTTTTGTAATAGTGAGATGTTAATCATAAAATTCAAACTAGGCGGTATAAATATTGAAAAGTAGCCGTAGTTATTTGTGATTAGTGAAACGACCCTTTCTCCGAACAACAATTTACCGTAATGATTTTACTAAATCTGGTTAACCAGTGATAATTGAAAACAATTTCCCATTTAAAACATATCAGAGTTTAAGGCACAAACTCGCCCACAAACCCACTACAAAGATATTCATTAAAACAGTTATCCAAACAGTAAATATGATATCTTTGAAAACATAATATGTCCTCTAATGGTCTACAGGAATCTCAACGTCTATGCCTCTGGTTGCTCCCCTTGGCCTCTAGCCAAATTAGAGGTCTCGCCTGAAAAATATTTATAATGACGGGGTGCGACATAAAGTCTCAGTAACCAAAAATTAATTTACAAAATATGCAGGAAAAGATTGTAAGCCAGTGAAGCAGCTTTAACTAACATAATATTAATAATATTCTCAATAATTAAACTTCATATAATATGTTCAACAACTAGAATCATCCCCACTCATCCATCCTGCTCCTCTTTATAGCTTCTGGACGTGGTACAGCCTATCAGTGCTAGTATACCCGGCCAAAGGTTGGCTAGTCACTTCAAGAATACTGCCCCTCCCATGCCACCACCAATATACCGTAACAGAGAGTTGTCCGCCCAAAACACTCAACTCAAAATCCGGACCAGGAATGAGAGAGCCGATGGGCACAATTTCACCGTATCTCTTCCACACAACCCACCATATCCCATAACAGAAAAACAATATATCAATATAATTCTTTGAAACATATACAATTTATCATATCTTCTACAACATTTCATCTCAAACATCATAACCATCACAATAGTAACAATTTTAATAATATCTATGCTCATATATACAATTTTGAAAATACACTGCTTCACTAAACTAGGTTCATATTCAAACATACACATAATCTTTCAAAACACATACAAGTGGTATAGATGAAAGTAAGGTTTAGAAAACACCTTACAGTCCAAAACAAGCATATAAAATAAATTAAACCCAGTTACCTCAATTCCAAGCTTAACTTTAACTTGAGTACCAAATACGAACAATCACCGATCCCAAGAAAACTCTACATTATCAATTTAAGTAACAATTAACCCCAAGCAATACTAAAATAAATAATTTACACAATTCATCTCCAATTTTCCTCTACTATTATTATTCTTAAATATTCTAACTTCCTTAACAATCCTTAACCAACCTCTATATCATTCTCTCTCGTCAACAACTTAATTTTTTATAAATTAAAGTTTCACCTTTAACATATCTATTATTATATAATCATCAATATCAACCTTCTAAAATAACTAAATCTCTTTTTCTAATTTATGTGAATATAGTCTAATTATTAAACAATATTTGAAACTCCCACATAATTAAAATCATATAAAAAATCTAATTCTTAATATCAAATTATAATTTATAATTTCTTATACAACAAAATTTACCAAACTAAACCAATTAGAATTTCTATAATACCTCCAACAAACCAAATAAATTATTTAATCCAAATTTAATCAGATAAAAAGCCTAATATATAATTATTCATATATTAATTATATAAAAAATTCATTATAAAATTATATACCAACTTAAACCTGATGGGTCTAAGGCAACTTTCTCGGTATGTATTAATTCAGATGGCAACTCATTTGGCAAGGATTTATTAAATAATAAAATGTGGGTCCCGGTGGACCATGACAAGAGGAAGTCTCGGGTGAATGTTAGTAGGGGCAAGGAGAACAAGTTGAGAACAAATAAAAAGCTATCTGGGGACCCCACTAAAGAGCCCAATAAGGGTGAACCGTTTAGGTTCTCTTCTTCCAATCCATTTGAGGCCCTTATGAATTTAGAAGAAGAGAAAGGAAGTGCTCAGGATGGGCTGAATGTGAATATGGACCTCGAAGAGGCGAAAGACTTGGGTTTTCATAGGACTAATGCTTCAAATGATCAACCCACAAATCCATTGAATACCCCAGACTATTGTGATATTGACCAAGGCTCTCAAGGCCGAAACAAAACTGTGGAAGTTTCCCTATGAATTGTTTATTTTGGAACTGCGGGGGTGTTGGGGCGAGGTCATTCTCTGGTCTAATAAGGGAGCTTAGTGGAAAATATAAAATAGATATTTTGGCTTTACTGGAAACAAAATCTAGCGGATCCAAAGCTAGAAAGATTGCTAGTCATATGGGCTTCAAAAATATTCATGTTGTGGACTCAATAGGGCTCAGTGGTGGCCTTTGGGTACTATGGAATGATGGGGAGTGGAATGTGCAAATAGTTGACTCATCAGACCAACATATTCATTTATTAGCAGAGGATAACGACTTGAAGCATTACATTACTTGTGTGTAGGCTAGTCCTAATGTCATTAAACGTCGTAGCTTGTGGCAACGCTTATATAATCTACAGACAGAAATTGACGGTACTTGGTGTGTTGGGGGGGATTTTAATAGTATCATGTTTGAGTATGAAAGGCGTTCTCGAACTCGTCAACATTCACTTGTTGATAGAGATTTTGTGACATGGTTTGAGGATATTGGCTTATCAGAAATTCACACAGTTGGGCCCCATTTTACTTGGAGTAGAGATGGATGTGAGAGCAAACTGGATAGAATTCTAGTTAATGACAACTTCCTTGAAACCTTCCCTCAATCGGTGGCAAAAGTTCTTTATCATTTTAAGTCAGACCATAGGCCTATCCTGCTCCAAATGGCAACCCCGACAAGTTTTGCTAAGAATGATCGTCCTTTTAGGTTTGTTGCGTCGTGGATTCTACATGAAAAATTTGATAGCTTCTTGCAATCCATTTGGTCCAATCAAGACTCATGGAGTGAGAATGTGCAGAGGTTTACAGAAAAAATTAAAGTTTGGAGTAAGGAGGTTTATGGTCACTTGGGTAAGAGAAAACGACTTTTATTAAACCGTTTAGAAGGCATATGTCGAGATGTACAAGCTTCAGGCCCTTCTTCAACCATGCTTCAACTTCAAAAGGAGCTTTGGGGTGAGTTGGAAGAAATTCTCTTGCATGAAGACATTATGTGGGCACAAAAAGCTCACTGTGATTGGTTCTCTATGGGGGATAAGAACTCTCGATACTTTCATAGAAGAGCAAATGCTAGAAGAAAAAGGAATAAGATTGAAGCAATAAAAGACATAAGGAGTGAGTGGATGTATGATGAAGAAATTATAAAACATGAAGCTGTGTCTTTCTTTTCGTCATTATTCACGGAGGAAGGGGATGGCATGTCTGAACTAACCACGATATTTGGATACCCGACTATATCCCCAGAATTCTTGAGTAGTATGGGCAAGCAGGTCACTCTAGATGAAGTGGAATTTGCAATCAAGAGCATGGGGCCTTTAAAAGCTCCAGGACCAGATGGACTTAATGCTCTGTTCTTCCAATCTCAATGGCCACAGGTTAGTTCGGTTGTTTTTGACTTTATCACTAATGTTTTCCAGTGCCCGCAGGTAGTTAGGGACATTAATCAAACATATCTTGTCCTAATCTCGAAGATGGATCACCCGAACTAGTAAAGGACTTTCGTCCAATAAGCTTGTGCAACGTTTTGTATAAATTGATAACGAAGGTGGTTGCAAATAGGATCAAGCCTATTCTTGCTAATATTATTTCCCCTAACCAAGGAAGCTTTATTCCAGGGAGGCTTAGTTCAGACAATATCATTATTGCTCAAGAAGTTATTCATTCTATGAGAAATATGAAGGGGAGGAAGGGATTTATGGTTATCAAGATCGACCTGGAAAAGGCATACGACCGTTTACGTTGGTCTTTCATTCTAGAATGTCTTCAAAATTTAGCATTACCAGAGAATATTATACAGCTTATTAATTATTGTATAAGCTCCTCAACGATGCAGATTTTGTGGAATGGAAGCAAATCTGTGTCGTTCCACCCAACTCGTGGCATTCATCAAGGAGATCCTTTGTCTCCGTATCTCTTTGTGATCTGTATGGAAAGGTTGGCACACCTAATACAGCATAGTATTCACCAAGGGGTATGGAAACCAATTCGTTTGAATAAGGATGGTCCCCCACTTTCTCATTTATTTTTTGCAGATGATCTAATTATTTTTGCAGAAGCTAAGATGGATCATGTGGATATAATTAAAAGTTGTTTACGTGCTTTCTGCAAGGCTTCAGGACAAAGGGTTAATGCAGCTAAAACTAGAGTCTTTTTCTCCCATAATATTAATCACACCATCAAGTCTCAATTAAGTGAGAACTTGGGCTTTACTATGGCTGCAGATCTTGGTAAATACCTTGGCGCTCCCCTTCACCATGCGCGAGTTTCAAAAGCAACATACCAGTTCGTTGTGGACAAGGTTCGTAAACGTCTATCTAGTTGGCAGTGTCACTCACTTTCATTGGCTGGTAGAAATACATTAGTTAAATCAGTGGCATTGGCTATGCCTAATCACGTGATGCAGACATCTCTCATACCGGCGACATGTTGTGATGAGATTGATAAGAGTGCACACAATTTTTTATGGGGATCAACGGCTGAGAAAAAGAAGACCCATTTAGTTGCATGGGATAAAGTATGTGCTACGAAGGCACGAGGAGGATTGGGGTTGAGGCACTCGTGGTTACATAATCGTGCTTTCATGATGAAGATCGGCTGGGGATTAGTTGCTAATCCGAACGCCTTATGGGTTAGAGTGGTTCGTGGCAAATATCGGTGTGGGGACGACTTATTGCCAACAATTAACAAGAAACGCACTGGTTCTAGAGTCTGGAGCGGAATCAAAACCATATGGGATAAAGTTCAGGAAGGGGTTGAGTTTGTTACCAACAACAATGGGAATCGAGCTAGATGGAAGCATGAACGTAGTGGCCAATTCTCAGTGAAGTCAGCATATAACTTGCTCTCAGAGGCACAAATCCCAGGCACATCCAAATGGTCTAAACTATGGAAGCTAAACATACCACAAAGATGTAAAACTCACTTGTGGTTGCTGTTGCATAACCGCCTCCTCACTAACGATTCCTTGAGCAGAAGAGGCCTCCACCCCAATGGTGCATGTAGTGTGTGTTGTGATCTTGTCGAATCTGCACTGCACATGTCACGAGATTGCATGGAAGCTCAGGGCCTCTGGTTGGGTTTGGGTGTGTCCCAAGTTGATCATAATTTCTGGGAGAAAAATTTTAAGGATTGGGTTTGCATGAATATCAAGGATTCCCGGGAGACAGATTTTGGTAAATGGAATGATGTTTTTGGTGTAGCCTGCTGGTTACTTTGGCGCCATAGGAATGATCTTGTTCATATCGGCACAGTTCCAAGTTTGAATGAAGGGTTAGCTGAGGTTAAAGGAATTATCAAGTGCATGATCCGTGCTAAGAAGCTTAATTTGAGTTCTAGGCATTCAGTCATAGTCAAGTCTACGAGTCCACGTACCATCCCGCCCTCAGACGAAGATTGGCATGAGGTCTACGTGGATGGTGCCTCATCTCGGGTATCACAAACGGTAGGGTGTGGGGCCATCCTACGTAAGGCAGATGGAACCATTGTGGAGTCCTTCATGTGCAAGATTGATGGCAACAATTGCCTAACGGCAGAGTTATGGGGGTGCATATGGGGATTACGTCGTGCTTGGGATAATGGAGTTCGTCATGTGAAGATGTTTTGTGATTCACATGATGTATTGGTTCTAGCAAACAGTGAGGATTTTAGAGCTGCATGAAGATAGAAGTTTAATACTAGAGTTGCAGCATCACTTGAAACGAGACTGGTTTGTTCAGTTGAAGCTCATTGATCGAATTGATAATGGGGTGGCGGATTACTTAGCCAAGAGAGCTCTCAGCATGGGCACAGGTTTGCTGATCCTGTCAGAAGGATCCACCTCAGCTATACTTCAGGATAGCGGCGTCACCTAGCTGGTTCCTTTTTCTCTCATTTCTTTGAGTTTTCTTTGTTGCTTATTTTCATTTGTCTTTTGATTTCATCATGTATCAAAAAAAAAAGTAACCTGATTAAAATTAACTATTAATCCTCCTCTATATTCCTATAGCCTTATATTAACAAAACTTAAATTTGTCCAAAATCCTAATCTTAAAATTTTCTCTAATCCACACAAAATTACTATCATAAGAAAGAGAAAATTATTTAGAACATTTTCACAAAAGAAGTGTTGTGATCAGAAAAGAATTTGAGTACCTTATTAATATTTAAATATGTGAAAATACTCCTATCAATATCACACCATACACCATACGCTTCTGGACAATCACTTCACGCAGACGATGTGCGTGAAGTGAGAAGGGAGAGGGGGTACTTATAATACCTCCCTCTTCCACCTCTAATAATTGACGCCTTAGGCGCCAATTATGAATGAGTGGAGGCACCGAAAGTCCCTCCCTCATTTTTCAACTGTGGGGCCAAATTGGCACCCACAGTTATATATATATATATATTAATATTATTATTATATTATTTATTTATTTATTATTTTATTTATTATTATTATTATTATTTTTTCAAAAAGTTACTACTAAATTCATAATTATCTTTAAATTATAATTATATTCTAAAAACAAGGATGTTACAATTAGAAAGTATCAAATAAGGTAAAAGGGAAGTTTTTATCGCACTGTTATAAAATCATTAATGTTATATGATAGTGAACGTTGGGCTTTAAAAACACATGATAAACATAAAGTGGGGTAACCAAAATGGGAATGTTGAGATGGATTTGTGATATACAAGTAGAAAAAATAAAATTCGTAATGATCATATCCTCAAATGAGTTAGAGTGGGAGAAGAAAATGGTAGAAAATTATTTGAGGTGGTCTGGACACATTGAGAGAAGGCCATTGGCCATTGGGTGCGCTGGTGAGGATGATTGATCAAGCAATATGGATGTCTCTAAAAAGAGGTAGAGGAAGATTGAAGTGAACATTTAATGTGGTTATAAAGCGGAATCTTTTGGTTAATAACAATCCAAAGATCTGGTAGTCAGATAGAATACAATGACATTATGTGATTCATTTAGCCAACCCTGTTTAGTGAAATAAGGCTTTGTTGTTGTTGCATGATACTAAAATTCAAACAAATAATTTATAAGCATAGAAAAAATTAAAATTATGATGCCCTTGGAATATTAAAAAGAAATATTTTTCAAATAGTAATAAGATTAAGGGGACCAAAATATAGTAGTAAAATTCAAAACAAAATACTAAATTAGACAACAAGTATACAATCTGAAAATGCTAATATAACAGGGGAAGAAACAAAATAGGTTCAACAGGGCTTACTGAAAGAAAAGGATCAACAGGGCTTTAGTTGAAGATAATTATAAATCTGGACAGAAACAAGCCATCAGTCACTTGATGGAATTCAGTAGGAACTGGGCTTATGTTGAAGTAAATGAATAATGAAAACATAAACATCATATATAAAGTGTTAATCCAAAATCCAGTAAACACAAGGAACGAGAGTAACATGATCATCGTACCTGCACAAAGCTTAGGTAGCAGCTATGGATCCAACCTTTTATGCATATATGCAAACTAAGATCGAGCAGCAATCTAATTTATAAGTGAAGATCAAGCAGCAATTTAATGGAATGATAGCAAAACTGCCCTTTGTCGTCCAATAAACTCAAGCACAATTCATTTTGGGTGTGGGTGCGGAGCTTCGGTTCTTCTCTTTCCTTTTTCTGGGGCATCGATTGTGTGTGTGGTAAGGGTGAAATTTATCTTCCTTGATGCTGGTTCAATTTTCTGGTTCTTCGAGCAATTTCCTCCCTCTTCGTTTTTCTCCTTGCATTGGTGTGTCTAGTTTGGGTTAAACTTTATTCCCCTTCTTCTGTTTCAGCAGCTGCGTGTGAGAATAGATGAGAAGATTGAGTTCAAAACAAGTAATCAAGATTTAAGGAGCTCACTTTAGGTGGGCAACCCCACTTTAATGGCTTTAGCTGTTATAAGAGGGAGAAGATGGATTTAGACTATGCTTTTCTTGAATTTCTAATTTGATTCTTGGTAAGAGTGAAATTTTTGAATTGTAATATGCATGGGTGTGTACATATATTGATGCTTGGGAATGTATTGTTGGTAGATTAATTATGAATTGAGATGCGGTTTTGTGTGATAGTCTTAAATGCATACAAAGTGTTTCGTAAAATGTTCCAAAGGAAAAAGACTCATTTAGGCAGGTGTCATTGTGGTATTTTGAATGGTGGAGAATATCTAGATCCTATTTTGGATTCATCATGTTTTAAATCTTTCCGAAAGAAAAAATTTAGAAATTTTATAATTTCATGAGTATGCTAAAATAAGTTTGGTTATACGTAACAATTATTGATTAAAAATTGTTAAATATAGGGCCCTATAAATAAAGGTTGTTATTAAACGACCATGAAATATAGGGCCCTATATTTAACCGTTGACAACCGTTAAATATATATATTTAGTCGGATATTTAACGGTTGAAAACTATTAAATATACATAAAAATAATTGTAAATATAGATAAATCTATAGTAGTAATTGCAATTTTGATAAGAGACAAGTTAGAAGTGATGTGGAGGTTAAATTGGAAGGACAAGAAATTCCACAAGAGGCAAAGTTTAGATATTTGGGATCAATTATACAACAACATGAGGAAATTATGGAGATGTTAATCATAAAATTCAATCTAAGTGGTGTAAATAGAGAAAAGCTACTGGAGTTATTAGTGATTGAAGAGTACCTAATAGAGTAAAAGGGAAGTTTTTATCACACTGTTATAAGACCATCAATGCTATATGATGGTGAATGTTGGGCTTTAAAGAGACATGATTAATATAAAGTGGGGGTAGCCGAAATGATGATGTTGAGATGAATTTGTGGTTGCACAAGTAGAAAAGATAACATTCTTCGTAATGATCATATCCTTTAATGAGTTGGAGTGACTTCTATTGAGAAGAAAATTGTAGAAAATCGTTTGAGGTGATTTGGACAATTTCAAAGAAGGCCATTGGCCATTAGGTGCGCTGGTGAGGATGGTTGATCAAGAAATATGGAGTTTTCTAAAAAGAGGTCGGAAAAGATCGAAGCAAACACTCAATGTGATTATAGAAGGAATCTTTTAGTTAATAACAATCTAAAGATCTAGTATTCATATTCAGATAGAGTACAATGACGTTGCGCGATTCATACAGCCGACTCCACTTTGTGGAATGAAGCTTTGTTGTGGTTGTATGATACTAAAACTCAAACAAATAATTTACAACCATAGAAAAAATTAAACTTATGATGCCCTGGAATATTACAAAAAAATATATTTCAAATAATAATAAGATAAAGGAGGGGACCAAAATATAGTAGTAAAATTAAAAACAAAATACTAAATTAGACAACAATTATGCAATCTGAAAATGCTAATATAACCGGGGAAGAAACAAAACAGGATCAACAGGGCTTACAAAAAAAAAAAAAAAAAAAAGATCAACAGGGTTTTAGTTGAAGATAATTATAAATCTGGACAGAAACAAGCCATCAGTTAGTTGATGGAATTCAGTAGGAACTGCGCTTATGTTGAAGTAAATGAATAATGAAAACATAAACATTATATATAAAGTGTTAATCCAATCCAGGACACACAAGGAACGAGAGTAACAAGATCATCGTACACGCACAAAGCTTAGGTAGCAGCTATGGATCCAAACTTTTATGCATATAGGTAAACTAAGATCGAGCAGCAGTCTAATTTATAAGGGAAGAAGTAATTGCTTATCCAAAAGTTTGACAAATTGTGGTGTATGTGAATTGCGTTTATAATAATCTATTAGTCCACATAAATATCAGGAATGTTTCCCCTACCATTGCCTTCTATGGCGCTCTGCCATTAATGTTAGATATTTTTGGGAAAATATAGTTTTGGGTCCATAAAATTTTGGAAAAATTACATTTAGCTCCTAGACAAGAGAAAAAAATGAAAAATGATACCTTGAAATCTAAAAATTGCCAAAAAGTCCCATGAGACTTTTTTGTAATAAATTTCAATCATGAACTTGTCAATAGATGCCTCTCGACTTGTCAATGATGTGCCCATGAACTTGTCAGCGGAAGTGGAATTTATTATAAAAAAGTCTCACAGGACTTAATTGTAATTTTGAGATTTCAAAGGACCATTTTTTCTTTTTTTTCTCTTGTCTGGGACCTGAATGTATTTTCCCTAAAATTTTTCAATTTTTATATTCCTTTGAACACTTTCCATTTTATGTTCATTAATTACTCCCTCTGCTCCTTAATATAAGACATATTTACCTAATTTGATTAGATTAAGGAAGTTTGATAAGTTCTAATATGACATGTTTTCTCTAAAATACCTTAGTCAATTTTTCTTGATTCCCTCATTCTTTCTTTTCCTTCATTATAGTTGACAGAACATCAATGTGTTAAATTACGAAAAGATTGACAGATATGAAAACTATGTATTATATTTAAGTTCAAGATCAACTCCTCAAATATATCTTACATTAATGACTGGATGGATCCCTATAATTGTAATTTCTCTAAAACACACCTAAGTTAACCTCACTAAATCTTCCCTGCTAATTAAAATCATGATATTATCGTGTCTGTTATCTGCAGCAATCTGCTTCTTCAATAGGGTTTGAATTGTACGTTGATGTATTAATCTGAACATAAGCAACAGAAACTTCAGTATGAAGAGTACACAAACATAATCAAAAAGTGTTAATAATTCAGAACGTAACACACAAGGAGCGAGGAAGAAGATCATCATGCCTGCAATAAAGCTTATAAGTGGCTATCTGAAAGCAAATTAAGCTAAGAGCGAAAGTGATGTTGTGATCTGTGGGGATAACGGCAATCCAATTTATACAAGTGAAGAAGAAGAAGGTTTCTGGTGGTGGGTGACTTCATCATAAAAGTAAGTAATTGGCTAATTTAAAACGACAATTTCCAATGCAAACTTTTCAAACAAAACGTTTGTTGACTTGAGGATATACTTTGCTATGATTCCAACCACGGCCAAGTTTTGCTTACGCTAGTTTGACAGATTCTCAACTGCTACTCCCTTTAATCCTAAATATAAGTATTAAGATGATTTTATTTAGAAGAGATTAAGGAAGCTAAATAAGTTATTCAATTATATCATATATTGTATATCATTAGATAATATATGACTTTATAAGTTAGACAAATTAGTTTGGAGAAAAAATATAAATATAAATATTTTAAACTTCCTTAATCTCTTTCAAAAAAAGTCAACTTGATCTTAAATTTAAGACTTGAGGAAAATATTTCTCTATATGAATTCCCCATATAGAATAATAATTTATCAGTCAACTTGTAATCATAATCTTACACTCTTACTAAAAATGCACGTGAAATAAAAGGTTATAGTACAATGGAAAAAATATATAGAAAGTTTATATCATCACTATAAAAAAAAGGTATTTCGTAGCGGTGTATTTGTAGTGGTTATATTTAACCGCTACAGATATTGACATTTGTAGCGGTTATAACACAAACTGCTACAAATTCGTAGCGGCAAGCTACGCGCCAAGTGGCGCGAGTGCTTTGCAACGTTTTTTATAGCGGTTAAAAGGAAAAAACCACTATAAATATGGTGCGAAATTCTTGCCAAAATTGGTAGCGGTTATTTTGTATCGGTTAGATCATATAAACCGCTACAATATTCGCGCCAATTGGTGCCACGAAGCCGCGTCAATACCGAATCTTTTTTATGTAGCGGTTACATGGCATAACTGTTACAGAACCCGAAAGGTCGTCACATTTGTAGCAGTTAAGTTTAGATAACCGCTACAAAACTTGAAAGGTCTCGACATTTGTAGCAGTTAGTTCTCCATAACCGCTATAGACCTTGAACATTTCGTGACATTTGTAGCGGTTATTTTATAACCGCTACGAATTTTAGATGCCCTAATTTTTTAGTGGTTTATGTAGTGGTTATTTTTATAACCACTACTAAATCCTCCATTATAAAAGCCGCCGCCCCCTCCGTTTTTCTGTTAGGTGATTTTGTTTCTTTGAGAGTTTTCCTTGAAATTTGAGCGTTTAGACGTTTATCAAGAAGTTATTCTGTAGCATTTCTCATTCTCATTTGAGGTACGGATAATATTTATTTTATTTTTATTTTTATTATAATTTGACTAATTTATGTGGCTAAATGGTTTTTTTGTGTGAATTTTTGTAGTTGATATGGCTTCAAGGCAAGACAGGGGGAAGGAGCCCGAGGTCCCCAAACCGATTCTGCGGGGGTGGCAGTAGCAAAGGAGGGGCAGCGCGGTGGGAGGGCGACCGCGCCATTTCAGCCCATCGCCCCACAGCAGCCACAGGAGTCGGCCCTACCACAGCCGCTATAGACGGTCCCAGAGGAGACGATCGCACCAGATGTGCCTAATCTGGGGGAGGGAGACATCAGTGTCAGTAACTATGACATGAACGATGACTTCGAGATCCCAATCGCCATCCGAGAGATAGAGCAGTTCCTGGATGAGGAGGAGGCGCGAGAGCAAAACAACCCTCGACGGTCCTCTTCTTGGCCGATTGGGTTTGAGGTGCAGGTCCAAAGTAAATATATTTTTTTATTTAATAAATTAAATATTTATCTAACATTCGGCAAATTGTGCAGATGAGCAGGGGAACGTGTCGACGAGGAGGCTGGACGTGGCCGGTCTGAATAGTTGAGACTGGACACTACGAGTTGTAGTTTCGTGGAATGAGGGCACGGACTAGCCTATCGACAATGGGGGTCACATGTTCAACCCCTTTCTGAACGAGTTGGGCTCGAATTGGATGCAGTTCCTCCATCACTTCAGGACGTGGAGGCAAGTTCTAAAGGGGCCGAAGGACCTGGCGTGGGATGAGGTGGTGCGGGTAAGTAATAATATTTAATTATATTATATTTTCTATAAATAATTTTATTTAATTAATATTTATTAATTAATTATCTTAATTGTAATTAGTTATATTTAATTATTTTATATTGAATTGTGTTACAGCTTAGGTTTGTCGTCCGGGACAACTGGAAGAGGTACACCCTGATGAAGATGCGTGACGGCTGGAGGAACAGGAGGAACCGTCTCTTCCATAGTGTGGATAAGGATGGGACGATTCCTCTGCAGTAGCCGATCGAGAACGTCCCCGATGGTGTGCCGCCAAACGATTGGGCGAGTTTTGTCCAGTTTAGGAGGAGTGTAGAGGGGCAGGTAATATATTTATTAGATAATTTTGATTATTAGATTTAGATTAGATTATATTTTATAATTCATATTCATATTTAATAATAATAGTTTATTATATATAATTAATTATATATAATTTTTAAATTTATAATTCAAATCATAATTATTAATACTTTTAATATTGTTTTTTGTCCAGGCGCTTTCTCAGAGGAACACGAGGTGCCGAGGGCAGCAGACGATCCACTACACAGTAGGATCGAAGACCTTTGCTGTCACTTACAGCGAGCTGGTAACTTTCCACGTTATCAATTACTTTAAGCAGTTTATTTCATATTATAAATTTAGTATATTGTTGTTCATAATACTAATTTAATTTTATAATTTTGTAATTTTTTTAGGAGAGGAAGGCACAGCAGGAAAACCGTCAGACGGACTACGGGGAGTTATATGCTATCACGCATAGACATCGTGACAGGACTGCGACCTCTCAGTAGGCAGAGGTGACCAATGTAAGTTAATTTATTCTTATATTGCTTATAAAATTAAACCGACTATATTATAAAAAATAATTTATAATTAACTATTTCATAAAATGGTAAGATCGGATGCAGTAGGTGCAGGCTGAGCTACGAGAGACCTAAACCCAGGAGTCATAAGGGTCTGTAGACCCCACAGTTCCTTTGAAGGCGGGTCTGGGGTAGGCTAAGCACCCCGGACGAATGTGGGGGCTGGGGATAGGCGCCAAACCTAGCATGGTCTATGGAAGGAGCGCCGCCTCTGAGGCTGGCAGCTCTAGAGCACAGACGTCTGGGGTCAGATGTTCGAGGGATGAGCAGGTTGAGGGGCTACACTCAGATTTGGCTAGGACCTAGGCTGCAGTGGCTCAACAGTAGCAAATCCAGCAGCAGGCCGATTTGTACTATGCTCAACATGCGCAGTGGCGCGAAATCATGAACTATATGCTCAAGTGGTCGTGGAGTCGCTTGTTCCCAGATGAGGCGCATCCAGAGGTTCCCTATGTCCCTTGGTTCATCGTCTAGCCTCCTCCTCCTCCTCCTCCTATTGATGATGATGGTGCTGTTGACTCTAACCAGCGCCCAGATACAGCTGCACCAGAGGGAGGCCCACCCGAGAGAGTACCAGATGAGTAGCCTCCTGCTAGTTAGATTAGGACATTTGTAATATTTTTTTAAACATTTTTAAATAAACCTGGATATTTTATTTTCAGAAATTACATTCCTGTTGCGTTTTTCAATAGTTATATTCATATTTTCGGAGCCTTGGTAAATTCTTATTGCATTTATTTAATGTTACATTTATATTTCTAAAACTAACAAAATAATAATAATAATAATAATAAAATATATTTGTAGCGGTTTTAATATAAAAACCGCTACAAAAATTTAAAAAATAAATTTATTTCTTTAAACATTGTACCGGTTATTACAAAAAGACCTCTACAAATATCGGCGCCATTGGAAATTCAAATTTCAAATAGATTTGCATCTTATAGCGGTTAAAAATAAGAAAACCTCTACAATTGTTCAAGATCGTTAGGAGAATTTGAATGCACTTTGTAGCGGTGATTAATAAAACCGCTACAAATTATTCAAATTTTCAATTTGAATTTCCCTCCCTCTCTCTTCTCAATCTGTAGCAGTTTCATAATAACCGCTATAGAGTGCATTCAAATTCTTCCAATGGTCTTGAACAATTGTAACGGTTTTCTTGCTTTAACCGCTACACGATGCAAATATTTGTAGCAGTTAATGAAACAAAACCGCTACAAATATATTTTAGTGGCGGTTATCCTATGTAAACCGCTACAAGTTTGAAATAAATTTCTCTTAGAACTGGCCAGTCTACAAATTTGTAGTGGTTATGGTAGCGGTTTTGGGAACCACTACAAAATGTTAAACATTGGACAACCTTTATATAAGCTACCAGGCATTCATAATTCTCAATTCATTCATCTTCTTTACTATACTTTCTTTTGTCTCGCTAGTATCTATGAATAAATCATGGATCAGGTTGCCACGCAATTCTCTGAAATATTTATACAACTTAAACAATTTCTTGGATTTCGCATTCACTCATGCCAGCTGTAATGGCAAGATTGTCTGTCTGTGTCAAAGTTGTAAGTTTAAGAAGTGGCATGCGTGACAAGTTGTTAACGAACATTTGCTTATGAAGCCTTTCCCGGAAGACTATACATTATGGGCAGTTCTTGGTGAGAAGGCCAATATGAGATATGATGATGCTTTTCCTCAAAGTTCACAAGTAGGAGTTCAACTAGATCAAGATGATCCAGTTAATGATGCTTTGCGTGATGCTTGTGGATTTCAAGGCGACAACTTGAACAAAGAAGTGCAAGGTTCAGAGTCGGTGTTCATGAGGAATGATGCAGCTCAGGATTTGTTCAGCTTGATGGATGAAGCAGATTGTCCTCTATATCATAGTTGCCAAAAATACTCTAAATTATCTTTCTTGATCAAGTTATATCATATAAAGTGCTTACAGATAAGGGAATGTCAATGTTGCTCGAATTATTACAAGATGTATTCCCCGATGCGAAGATTCCCACAACGTTCTACGAGGCCAAGAAGATTATCAACAGGTTGGGGTTGAACTATCAAAAGATTGAGGCATGCCCCAACGATTGTATGCTGTATTGGGGAAATGATTCCAGCAGGGAGACTTGTAAGAGATGTCATACATCGAGGTACAAGACTATTTGGAAGGAGAAAAAGTAGAAGAAGAAACCTGCAAAGATTTTTAGGTACTTCCCTGTGAAACCCCGCCTACAAAGATTATTTATGTCATCTAAAACTGTGGAGCACATGAGGTGGCATGTCGTTGATAAGAATGAAGACGGTAAATTAAGACATCCCCGGGATGCAGACGCTTGGAAAACGTTTGACAATGACTTTCCATCTTTCATGACTGACCCTAGAAATGTTCGAGCTTTGGCGAATGATGATTTCAATCTATTCGGGAATCTTAGCACAAGTTACAGTATTTTGCCGGTAGTCTTAGTTCCCTACAACTTGCCCCTAGATGTGTATGAAACAAAGCTCCTTCATTATGTCTATGATCATTCCAGGGAAAATGGTATCGGTCAATGACATCGATGTGTATCTCCAACCGCTTATTGCGAAAGTGCTTGACCTGTGGAATGTTGGCATCGAGACGTACGACACTTACAAGAAGACTTTATTCAACTTGCATGCAGCCTTGATGTGGACAATTAGTGACTTTCCTGGCCTTTGCACATTATCTGGTTGGAATGTGCATACTGGGTCGACGTGTCCAGCTTACAATTTTGACTCTGACGCAGTGTTCCTTCCCCACAGCCGAAAATGGTGCTTTATGGGGTATCGGAGGTTTCTCGATGGAAGGCATAAGTTTAGATTGCAACGGAATCGCTTCAATGGGAAACCAGAAAAAAGAGGACCACCTCAGACTTTTTCCGATACAGATATCTTACAGCAGCTTGAGCATGTTGACTTTGAGTTTGGAAAAAGCGACGATTCAGCACAAACTCGCCAAAAGACGCGCAGGACTTCGGCACCTCAGTAGCGGAAGAAGATAAGTATTTTATTCACTCTTCCATATTGGAAATCTAATTTACTTCGCCAAAGTCTTGATGTCATGCACATTGAAAGGAATGTTTGCGATAATGTGCTATATATGCTGCTTAACGAACCCGGCAAGACAAAAGATCACCTTCAAGCGAGGAAAGATTTACGCGCCATGGGAGTTTGTAAAGACACTTGGGCAGATGAGCATGACAAATTTCAGCCGACAAAGTTTACCCTCACAAAATCGAACAAGGAAGTCTTCCTTGCTACATTGAAGAAATTAAAAGTTCCTGATGGCTATTCAAGCAATATTTCTCGATTGTTGACTTGTAGGCTCGAAAGGTTGCTGGCCTGAAGAGTCATGACTCACATATTCTTATACAACAGTTACTTCCTCTAGCTATAAATAATGCACTTCTTCCCTATGTTTCCATCATTTTGGTGGAACTTTGTTCTTTCTTTTGAAAGTTATGTTCTAAGGTTTTGATCATTGAGGAGCTTGATCACCTGCAGTCCAAAATCATTCTTACGCTTTGTCATTTGGAGATGATCTTTCCTCCATCTTTTTTCATTGTGATGGTTCACCTTACAGTCCACCTCGTTTATGAAACAAAGCTCGCTGGCCCAGTACAATATCGATGGATGTATCCGATTAAGAGGTATTCATTTTAAATATGTGCTTCATTGTTAGTTCCTATATTTGCTAGTCATCCTTTTCAGCATTTAGTATCATTTTTCTTTTCTTTACTTCGTAGGTTTCTCGGGAAATTAAAATCTTATGTCAGGAATAAGGCGTGATCAAAAGGTTCTATAGCTGAAGGCTATATAGGGGATGAGGTGTTGTATTTTTGTTCAAGATACTTTGATGACCTTGAGACGGCTTTTAACTGCCCACTTCGTGTTGACGATTGTCCTGAACCTATGCCAACATCAGAAGCATTTATCCCTCGTGTTGGTAAACCAATTGGAGGAACTGAGAATTTCAAACTAACGGCAACTAAGAAGTTGCAAGCACATAGACATGTCTTGATTAATTGCACTCAAGTTGAACCTTTCATATAGTAAGAATTGTACACTCACATGTTATTCTATATCTTTCATAACATTTTTCACTTTCATTTCACTATCGCCTTTCCATGATTAATTGCAGAGAAACTAGAAGTCATGTTAAGCGTCAACTCAAGATCCATACACAAACATCCTCCAAAGTTGACAAAAAGGTCCACAAAGAATTCCCGAGCTAGTTTGTGTGCAAAATATTAAATGACCACAACCCACACTCACCAAATTTCAGAGCTCTTGCAATATGCCCTCTTAATCATGCAAAAAGGTTTATAGCATACAATTTCAATTTTTTCACAGTTTCACGGGATCAAGGATTGCAAACTCAAAATTCGGGTGTTTATGGCATATTTGGGATAAGGAGTTATGCGATCAGCTGTGAGGCCAACATGCAGTTCGGAGGCGTTCCTTATTATGGAAAGCTTCTTGATGTTGTCAAACTTAATTATCAATGCCGCTTCACTGTGACGCTGTTCAATTGTTTGTGGGCAAATACCACTACTTCCCGGGATTGACAACTGACGACTTAGGGATCACATCAATCAATTTCTCACAGCTAATTCATGCTGGTAATTCTCAAGATGATGAGCCATACATTTTGCCTCAAGATGAGAGGCACAAGGATTGACACATGGTCGTTCATTTAAAGGCACGAGACCTTTACGACATGGGTGAAGGCGATAACATCGCCTACGAGAGTGAGCTATTTCAGCCTGCCAATTTTGAAAACTTCTTCCCTGAAGGCGTTGACAATTTACCTCTACTGCGGTGCATTGTTTTAAGTTCACATCATTTAAATTAAATTTTTTAAACAAAATAATACATCATTGACAACAATTTTTCTACCCAATTTTTGTAGGGATGGCGAGGATGAGTGATCAAATTCAAATTATGTTTTTGTCTTTTAAAAAAATATTTAAAAATAAATAAATTCAATATTTGTAGCAGTTCAAAAATTGCTACAAAAATATACATAACCGCTACTAATTAAAAACCGCTACAAAACAGCTACATTGACCGCTACAAATGCTACGCAGATCCCTTTAAAAACCTCCACCACATCTCATTTCAAACACTCCCCCACTTCTTTTCACCTTACCCCTCTTTCATTTTCTCTCATTTACAAATTTTTTTGTATGAGTTGAGGAGCTGAACAAGGTGATCAAATATGATAACAAATTTTTAAATTTTTTATTTCATACTTCTTTCCTTCACGTAAAATATATCCTCACTATTTTTTTTTTTTTTGCAAATATTTAAGAGCTTTTTCTTATTTTCACCTATTTGTCATACATAATCAAATTGTAGTAGACAACATAATAGTTCCTTTTTACCTACATATCCTCAATAATATTATCAATGCAATCTTTCTACTTATCTCACTAATTAAAATGATTCCTTTTAATTTATAAATGGGCTAAACTATTGAATAATAAGCTAATTAAACTAGCTAAACTACTTGTAAAATAAAATATTTAATTTAATATTAAAAAAACTGAAACAAATTATTGTATTTTTTAAAAAATTTATTTAATTTTTGTAGCGGTTATTAAACCGCTATTAACTAGAGCGACTTTTTCAAACGTGAATAAATTTTTTTTACGCCAAATTTGAATTTTGATGAAATTTGTAGTAGTTATATAACTGCTACTAATTAAGGCGCCATTTTTCAAATTCATATTAGTAGCAGTTTAGGAACCACTACAAAATGGAACAAAATTTGAATTTCCCGCCTTGAAAATTTCAAGTTTTGATATTCATAGCGGTTCAATAACCGCTATAAAGTTCCCATAAAAAGACGATAGCTCTTGGCGATGTTGTAGTGGTGGGATTCAACCGCTACAAATAAAGTAGCAGTTATTTTCCTTGAGTAGCGGTTTTTAATAACCGCTAAAAACATGCTTGCAACATGGGATTTAGTTGCAGTTTCATGAACTGCTACTAATATTGTTTGTAGTGGTTAAAACTGCTACTAATACCCATTTTAAACCACTACTAAATCATTTTTTTTGTAGTGCATAAAATTGTTTCTTTTTTGAGTAGCACCCCACTGGGTGGGGACCGAGATCGAACCCAGATGTTAAGGCACATAGGCCTCATACCATGCCAACTGTACCATAGTGCGCTGGCTTATAAAATTGTTATTGACCCCTTGTACATGCCCACAATAAATGTAAATTTCATAGAAATTTTTATTAGAGGTGGTTAAGCGCAATTAGGGGAGAACATTGAACTCGGAGGCCTGGTAAATTTGGTCTAGCCTTACTCTACCTGGTCTAGCTTGAAAAGGGAAAAAATAAGCATGAAAAAATTTGGGGTAGATCGGGCTTGATCATCAGGTAGCACCAGCGGGTTCTGGTTAAGCCTTCTAGACTAATTAGCTCGGTCCTACCCGGTGATATAGTTTTTTAATATATATATATATATATATGTATGTATATATATTACGCAAATGTATAGTTTTTCCTCATTCTTTTCTTCCAGTTGAGATTGGCAAAGTGTGAGAGCGAGAAGGCGAAGTGTGAACCCAAAGTCCTACGCTCAATGGCCGATGCCTCTACCATCTTCCTCCTTCCTTCTTCATTCACAATCCATCCAGTGCGTGCTTTTTCAACCTCTCTTCTTCAAAGCTTTTAGCTCCTTTCATCCCTACACCACAATCTATTGATTTCCTTTAATCGTGGGTAATAGTCCTTAGGATTTGTTTAGTATGAGGGATTTGGAGGGAAAGGGAAGGGAGGGAAAATTTTTATAAGTTAGATTTTAAAAAATTGAAAAAGTGGGGTCACAATATTTTAACAAAGAGAAGATATAAGATAAAAGAGTAAAAAAAAAAATTAATTAAAATCTTTTAGCTCTACTTCTTTAGTTTTTTTTTTAAATCCAACTCAAAAGAATTTTCCCTTCGCCTATTTGCCAGTTGAGCTAGTTTTATCTTGCATTATTAAATAAATAAATATATGTATATTTCATTTTTTATAATATATTATTTCATTTGTTTATTTTTTATTTTATTTAATATTTGTTATTAATATAATATATATTTAATATTTAATATTTAATACATTATCTTAGATATTAATTTTATGATATTTAAGTATTTATTTTTTTCGTTATATGTTTTATATTTTTATTTTTTATTATTTTATGATATTATATAAATTATTAAAATATAATAATAAAAAATTATAAATTTTACCAATGGAACAAATGCCAACGGTATTCCACATGGTAATTATTGACAAAAAAAAGTTTTGTCGATAATGTTTTTCGTCGGTAATTACTGACAGAATATTTTTCAATACAAAAATTTACTTTTCATCGGAATTTTCTGACGGAGTTTACTAACAAAACTTTTTTGTTAATAATCCATCGGTAATAACATTTTTTTTTGTAGTGTTTGTTGAAGGCTTGTAGCTCAACTGACAAACACCAAATTCTTTTCTTAAGGTTTTTTTAAGTATGATGTTGTAAGTTCAAGCCAACTGTAAAGGTTATAACTGCTATGTTGTCAGTTATAATTTAAGAAAAATTGAATTAATAATTTTATATTAGTAGTAGTGTCTTCTAAGTCATTCACCGTCTTGTCAAGCCAATCACCTTCATATGTTTTGGTCCCTAAGAATTTTGGACACAATGATGTATGTCATCCTCAATACGGAAGTATCATATGACGAGGACACTATTTTCAGTGGTATTTCATACCATTAAAAATCTACGGAGAAAACACATCATACCATTTTTTACCCTAGCTATATCCTTTCCGTTAAAACTTTTTAATATCATCAACCAACTTCATATTCTACTCTTTTATATAAATTATTAACGAAAATAAGTAGAATCAAATATAATATCTCATTATTATATATGAACGGATATGCAAACATGTCAAAGACAAATTTATCTGAAAAAGAGGCTTCACTTGCTTGTGTTGTGTTCATAATTGGATTGTCCTACGTAAGCCAATATTATATAGTAATATGTAAGTTAAACAAGTGAAATACATTATTTATGGCATCTATCTCTTTTCATTCTGTAAAAGGTTTGTCTATAATTCCTACATGTGCTTGAATGCATTTCAGATTTATTGGAATTCATTAACACTGGTAAGTAGCAGAGCGAAAATTCACATGAACCAAAGAAATTGACTACATCACAGAGCTCGATGGTTACAATACATGAATGGACAATATATACTACCAAACGAGCCATAGCAGGGGTTGGAGCATATTAATGGAATCATAAAAGAAAGAATCGATATTTTTCTCATTATATTGGATGAAAAATGTTATTCATAGTGTTCATTAAAAATTAATTAATGTATGTTCTAAGAGTATATTACAATTATTATTACACGTTCCAGCGATGACTTTAAGTTGGGCTGTCTAAAAATGACATTCAACAAAAGGAAACAATGAACACAGTAATCAGCAAAGGCTATAGAATGCAACAAGCTAAAAATAAAGTACTTACTGTCACATATAAGGGCAGAAGAAGGTTACTGGGTAATTAACTTCATTAGTAAAGCAATTTGGCTAATTTAAAACGGAAATTTTAATGCTAATTTTCCAAAGGTTTGCTGATTTGATGACATCATATTTTTCCAATACATGTAAGCTGCTTATGCAAGACAGGTTGTCAACTATTTGTCTATATATGAATCCCGTGTATAGAATAATAATCTATTAGTCAACTTAAATATTAAAAAAAATGTTGGGTGAAAAGGGAGACATACTAGAAGATTTCCTTGGAAAAGCAAGTTGACCTGGTCAACTCCGAACTTGAAGACTGATCACGATATACTCGGGTGTTATGTTTGAGCTCCGGACCCGTCTAACTCGAATACTGGACTGGACCGGTGGGTTGGTCACCTCAAGTTGGCGGTCCCCTAACAATCATTTTTGTTTTCTTTTATTGCAGGCTGATGTTGAGATTTGGTTTGAGGTGAAAGAGTTTGGGAAGGCTGAAGTAGTTGAATGAATGGAAGGACCCCCAAGTTTTGGAAGTTTTGACATGAAAATGCAATATGTTTTTGCAGGTCTACCGTAAATAAAAATAATGATCTGACCTCTTAATGCACATCTGTGGATGTGGACCCTTCTCAAGAGATGCTGTCATTGAGGACTTTGGTAATGTTTCAAACATGAAGGTCATAATAACAACTAAGCATAACATACTTTCTTCGGTCCATAATATATATGAAATATATTTATTTAATTTTATTATATTAAAAAAGTTAGTTAAGTTAATTAATATGATATGTTTTTTCTAAAATATCCTAATAATCTTCCTTAATTCCTTCCATCTGTCTTAATTATTATTAAGGAAGCATCAATAGAGGTATATTATGAAAAAATTGACAAATATAATAAATGTCTTACATTAAGGATCAAGAACAACCCCCAATTAGATCCTACATTAAGGATAAGAGGGCGTAAATATATTCCAGCTTGTTCCCAACCTTTTCTTAGAGGTGGTGACAAATGATGAAAAATTGTTTAGGTTTGTGACTTGGTTTCTATAGTATTCGTTTGTTCTTCTGCGAATGATATTGGTTTTGGGGCAGAAGGAAGAGGTTGCATCACAGCAAGAGTTTATCCAACTTTGGCATTCAACTAATGATAAAGCGAACCTCTATGCTTCTTCAATAATGGATTTGTGGATGTGAATACAGCAAAGTTTGAGTGCTCGGGACAAGAAGAAAGCACATAAATTTATCATGGGGAAATTGATTGTGTGCAAGTTGAAATAAGAGAGAACAATTGACTAACAAAAAATTAATAGATGAGAATACTATTCACAAGCCAATAACTTCAACTTCTTTAAAATATATTCTCTCAAATTTGATGAAAGATGATATCAATTTTGCAACTACATTTGCTCACAAAAGATTATTTATAAATTAACTTAATGAAAAATTTATAACTGATATTCAAAAATATCCTAATCTCTTTATAATAGTCTTTCCATCATATCTCCCTCATGAATTATACTAATCAAAGGCTAATTTTTAAAAAATATGAAAGGATCAATCAGCTTTATATTCTACGTTTTTATAGAAATGATTAACAAATGAAGTACAACCATATATAATAATTCATTATTATATATATGAACGAATATGCAAACATGTCAGAGACAAATTTACTAGGATTTGAGTTTAGGCATGCCATGGCATGCTTATGTCAGAGACAAGTGGCTATGAAGAAAACCAAAAATACATACTGTTATTGGAACAAAAAAAGGTATGGAGCAGGAAATTACCCATATAAAATTACTCATTTCGGCTTCTCTTGGTTCTCAAAAACTGTGGCAAATGGCAAAGTTTCTTCTGGCACACACTAGGGCGTCTCATAAATGAATCGAGTGCTAGCTGTGTGGTATTGCCTGTAACAGTACCCTTCTCTAGTTTTAATTCCAATCGTTGAACTTTCTCTTGCAATTCTGATGCATATATTGGCCAAATTCCGCACTCTTTTATCCAGTGATCATATTTGATCTGACGAGAATGATAGAATTTTGCAATGAAGAATACACATGCAAGCTTATAAGTGGTGCCCTCATCATATCATCTTCTGAGTTCCCTTTAATATGTGTTCCACTGGATCATACCATAGATAAACATGATCTGTATTTAATTCATAGATGCAAGGGAATTCCTTCTCGTCCTTGTAATAGATCTCATAATCTTCAAAGTGGAATTTTCTCCAGATCCATGATCTTACGGAAGGGCTTAAGTCCATTGGAGAAAGAATACTACAAGAAGCAAAACCCAACAAATGGTTAGGGGAAGATGGTCCAAGCTCAATAGTAATGGATCTCTCCCCCATCTGAGAATATTTGAAGCCCTCTGGAATTGTGCTTCCTGATTAACAAACTTTAACCTCACCAGGGTAGTTGTTATATATTGCTTGCATATCTTTGAAATCTATGGTCTCCAATGATGTGTATTTGTCTATATAAAAATAAGTAATGGAAGGTCGATGTTCTGGTAATGACCAGCCACTTGCATTCGCCCAAATCAAGTTCTTTCAAGTCTGAAAGATGCTTGATGCTATTAGACAAACTCTTGACGCTGCATCCTCATAGTGATAAAATCTTCAACAACAACAGGCCGCTAATATTATTTGGGATCTCATCAACCACATAGTGTCTCAAACACAATTCTTCTAAAGAATGCCACGCATCAAACAGAATGTGTAATTTTGATTAGTGGATTCCTTCTCTATAATTTAAAAAGAAAGAATATTTTAAGAGATGTCAAGTGTCTTAGCTCATTTGTTTCAAAGCTCCTGAGAGGCCAACTGAGACTAAGCTTTTCAAGTTAATTGAACTGTCCAATTGGCAAGTTCAATGTTTTGATATGAGTAATAGCTAAATCTAAACTTCCCATTTCTTCTGATGACAACAAAAATTCCTTGAGAGCACAACCAGTCAGCGTGAGATGCTTGAGAGATTTCAAATGGTGATTCCTGTGAAGATTCTTTAGTTTGCCACACCCCATTAGATTCAAAAAAGTATGTGATGTCTAAGAATATCCTCTTTTCTGGTATTTCAAGTCCATCATAACTCAACCTTAATGCAGTTTGAATTTCCATGTTGGGATACTTTCTCAATTTTATAAGGTCACTCTCCCAAGTTTTTATATCTCTAGTTTTCAAATGTAAACCCAAAACTTTTAATCCTAAAGGAAGGCCTCTTGCATACTGAATTACTTGTGCTGATAACTTTTCATATCCCCTTTTCGGATAGGTTTGCTTGAAAGCATGACTACAGAAAAGTTGAGGTGATTCTTCTGTGTTTAATTCTTTCACCTCATGTACTACATGAACTCCTCCACTAACAAGAATGTGCCTGTCTATACTTGTTATGATGACTTTGTTGCATGGTCCCAATGAAAGATTTTCTTCAATAAGATACTGTAATAGCCTGGAGGTGTCTACATCATCAAGCACTAGAAGAACTCTTATTCGAAGTAGGCTCGTTTGAGTATTGTGTCTTCCTTTCATTGTGAGATTTTTGTCGTTTAGGAGTACAGAGAGATTTTTTCCAAGCAAGCAAGTCAACCCAATGTTTTTTGATTCCTCTTTGAAATTTCAAACAAAGCAAGAATTATCAAATTGGTAGGAAAATTTATCAAATATAGCACGAGTTAAGGTTGTTTTACCTAACCCCCTCCCTTACCCTAAATTCCTAGTACTCCAACTTCTTGTGGTGAGTCAAATTTCATAAGTGATTCAATAGTAGCCAAATTTTCCTCAAATCCAATGAGGCTCTTTGGCTCAATTGTGTCTTTATCTTCCAGCTTTTTCAACAAATCTTTGATTATTCTATTAATAAGATCAGATTCATCACTGCCAATGACATGGCAAAGGAGGAAATTATATTTTAAAAAATCATACAGATGTTAAAATAATACATGGATAGCTATAATTATTTTTAAAATTCTATGTGGAAAAGAGAAAACATATAATTGATAAATTATGACAAGAAATATATATATTAAACAGAAAGAGAAGAAATCTTACAGAAAATTTGAAGAATGATAACAAGATAAATCTGCAGTTTCTTTCAAGATAGACATCCAAATCTGCAACTTCTCAAGTCATCTCTGAACCCATGTTCATGTAGAGCAAAAGAATCTGCATAAGATTCCTTTTTATGCTTGACGGGTGATGGGTGTACATTATAGAAAACTGGAATTACAATCTGGTTATAAACTCACTTGCATTCCATGATTTTCTGTAGCTCTTTTAAGCACCACTTTGAAGAAGCATAGTCTTTCGAGAATAGCACCACAGCATCCACAAACGCATTTATCTTCTTTAGTTTTAACTGGTTTTTCAAATGGCTAAGAAATCCGCGTCTAATGTCTGGACCTCTATAACTGATTGATTCGGACTTTTTCATGCATTAGCCTTGGGGTCCATAATCAAAAATTAACTAACGATTGCGTATAGGCAAACTAAGGATCGTTCTTGAGGAGCTTTTTATTGAATCCTAAGTAATCTATATGCCATGCAAATGCAATAAAACAAGGGGAAATGGTTTTGGATTTTTTTTGTTAAAATTAATGACTAAAGGAATAATGCAATCTAATTAAACGCTAGACTAATATTTTGGTCCCTCAAGTTTGAAAAGGACTTTGTTTTTTTCTGGGTCGGGTCGGGTTTTTTAATTGGGTCGCCAAGTCCTTTTCAAACTTGAGGGACCAAAACCACTGATTTCAAACTTCAGGGACTAAAACCAAAATCAGGTGAAACTTCAGGGACCAAAACCACAGATTTCAAACTTAAGGGATCAAAACCAAAATTGGATCAAACTTCAAGGACCAAAAGTTATATTAACCCGGAAAATAAAAATCAAATAAATCGTTGACTTGATTGCTGTGGCGGCGTAGCTGATCTGGAAACTTTCACTCTATTAAGAACGAGAGGTAGAATTAAATAGTTTATTGATGTTTTTTTTTTTTTTTACGATTTGGGAAAATGGAAGATGCTTTCACACCCATCACAATGTTTTGCCAAAAATCTTTATGTTCCTCTTGGGCAATGAGTATTTTAGTAGGATTCATTATTGTTTTGGCCAAGAATATGCTTCATAATATAATTATATATCTCAATTTTAAATTAAATCAATTTCCCTGTTTCACACCAACTATCAAAAAACAAAAATACAAAATGCTTTTCATATTGAATAGTTTATTAATTGTATCTCACATTTACATTGACAAATGAAAAATAAACTTCATTATGAAATGGAACTGTTACGAAAGTAACTGAATACTAAAAGAATTGTGTCTTTTCTATTCACATGAAGATACTATATATATACAAAAGTGAGGAGTCAAAATATTAATTGCTCCTAAATGAGGGAATCGTAACGGTAAATTAATCCCACTAATTATGCTAATTGATCTAATAATAATGATAGAATAATTCTAATAATGATAAAATATTTCCTTAACACTCCCCCTCAAGTTGGAGCATATATGTTAATCATGCCCAACTTGTTACAAAGATACTCAACCCGTATCCCAGTCAACGCTTTTGTTAGAAGGTCTGCTAGCTGGTCGTCCGATCGCACATGTCCTGTAGATACAACATTTTCTTTGATCTTGTCCCAAATGAAGTGACAATCGATCTCAATGTGCTTCGTCCACTCATGGAACACATAGTTTGATGCTATATGAAGCGCTGCTTTATTGTCACACCAAAGCTTTGCAGGTAATGTCGTGACAATGCCAATTTCCTTCATGAGCTGAAGTACCCATACAATTTCTTGTACGGATTGTGACATAGCTCTGTATTCTGCCTCTGCGCTTGATTTAGATGCAACCCCTTGTTTCTTACTCCTCCAAGATATCAGGTTGCCACCAACAAACACACAGTAACCCATAGTGGATTGTCTCGTGGCCTTGGATCCTGCATGATCCCCATCACAGAAACACTCAACTTTAGTGTGCCCAAAATCCGAATAGAGAATGCCCCGACCTAGGGAGCCTTTCAGATAGTGCAAGATATGTTCTAAGGCTTCCCACTGTGCCACTGTTGGAGATGCCATGAATTGACTAAGTACACTAACCGAGAAGGTTATATCCGGACGAGTCACTGTCAGATAATTCAGCTTTCCAACCAATCTTCTATATCTCTCAGGATATGCAAATGGCTTCAGTTTCTCTGGAACAATCTTCTTTTTCAAGTCATCAAGAAGTTCATCAAACATACTATCATTCAAGTCCAGGTATGGATTTGAAATCATGGGAAGGCTACTTGGTGCAGCTCCAAGCTTCCCAGTTTCCTTTAGGAGGTCGAGAACATACTTCCTCTGAGTCAACAGAATGCCTTTCTTGTTTCTCATAACTTCAATACCCAGAAAGTACTTCAATGATCCTAAGTCTTTCGTCTGGAAGTGGAGGTTGAGAAAGACTTTAAGCTCAGAAATTCCAGAAGTATTACTCCCTGTAATCACAATGTCGTCAACATATACAACCAGAAGAATCATACCTGCATCGGTCTTCTGATAGAACACATAATGATCACTTTTGCTTTGGCTCAATCCGAACTTCTGAACCACGTTACAAAATCTATCAAACCAGGCACGTGGACTCTGTTTTAGACCATACAATGACTTTCTGAGATAGCACACTTTCCCATACTCCCCCTGAGCAACAAAACCAGGAGGTTGCTCCATATAAACTTCCTCAAGAAGGTCACCATTCAAAAAGGCATTCTTAACATCCAACTGATACAAATCCCAATGATATGTGGCAGCTAGAGAGACAAGAAGACGGATGGAAGTGAGCTTAGCAACCGGGGAGAAAGTCTCAGAGTAGTCAATGCCATAAGTTTGACATACCCTTTAGCAACAAGCCGAGCTTTTAGTCGGTCCAAGGAACCATCAGCCTTAGTCTTAACCACAAACACCCACTTACACCCAATGGCCTTCTTCCCAGAAGGTAGATCAACAAGAGTCCAGGTACCAGCCTTGTCAAGGGCCATCATTTCTTCTTCCATCGCAGCACGCCAACTAGGATGGGCTAAGGCTTGGTGAAGGGTGGTAGGGGTGGTGATGGACTCAAGGGTGGCCATAAGGGAAGAGGAAACAGGAGACAAGTGTTGGTAAGACATAAAGTTTGATATAGGATACATGCAGTCAGCATAGCGTTTAGGAGGACAATGGGGGTGGATACCTTTTCTGAGGGCAATAGGGAGGTCATTGGACGGGTCAATGGCAAAATCAGGTACAACTATATCAGGGGCAGGAGCTGGAGGGTCTAGGGTCGCAGGAACAGAATCCGACAGCGAAGCATCTACTGACAGAGGCGTAGAATTGGCTGGATCAGTCTCAGTAATGATAGTAGGAACCGGAACAGCAGCCTGAACTGGTGGGACATGATAAACCAAGAAATCATCCTCCGTATCAATGACCAAAGGAGACGCAGAGAAGACTGAAGATTGGAAGAAAGAAGAGGACTTATGGAAGGTGACATCAGTGGACACAAGATAACGACAAAGGTCAGGAGAGTAACACCGATAACCTTTCTGGACGCGAGAATAACCAAGGAATACACACTTTAAAGACTTGGGATCCAGTTTACTAACACTTGGACGAACATCCCGAACAAAACAAACACAACCAAAGATTTTTGGATCAACAGGGAAGAGCTTAGTGGTGGGGAACAAAACAGAATAGGGAATGTCACCACTAAGAACAGCCGAAGGCATGCGATTGATAAGAAAACATGCAGTAGATATGGCATCAGCCCAAAACAGTTGAGGAACACTAGAATGAAACAGAAGAGCGCAGGCTGTTTCTAAAAGGTGGCGATTTTTTCTTTCTGCAACCCCATTTTGAGCAGGGGTATCAACACATGAGGATTGATGAAGAATACCATGGCTATGCATGTAATCAGAAAAAGGGGCGGAAAAATATTCTTTTGCATTATCACTTCGAAGGATTTTGACAGGAGTATTGAACTGAGTTTGAATTTCAGCACAGAAGTTTTGAAAATGAGTAAACAATTCAGAGCGTTGTTTCATTAAATAAAGCCAAGTTGTTTGGGAAAAATCATCAACAAAAGTGACAAAATAACGATTACCAGTCTGAGATAAAACTGAATAAGGACCCCAAACATCAAAATGTACTAACTCAAAGGGGGACGCAGCCCGTTTATTGACTCGAGGGGCCAAATGAACACGATGGTGTTTGGCGAACTGACACGACTCACAATCCAAAGCAGACACAGAAGAAAACTGAGGATATAACCTCTTTAAAGACGAAATTGACACATGACCAAGACGACAATGAACTTCAGAGGGAGAGGATCCACCAGAGCAGGCAACGAAACACTGCACTTGATCATCTAGAATGTAATGCCCACCAGATTCATAACCTCTACCAATAATACGCTTCGTCGACAGATCCTGGATTAAACAATAGTCAGGGAATAGTGAAATGAAGCAATTCAAATGACGAGTTAGTTTACTGGGAGACAGAAGATTAAATATGAGATCAGGAATATTAAGGACAGAGGATAACATAATGGAGGGAGTGGGGTTAACAATGCCTGATCCAACGACACGGACGGGGGAACCATTGGCAACATAGATGGAAGAGGGGTTAGCATAGGGGGCATACGATGAAAATAAGTGATGGTTACCTGTCATGTGGTCGGTAGCACCAGAATCAATGACCCACTTTGAGAAAGTGGTAGCAAGACCAGAGGGCAGAGTACCTGCAAATAAGGAGGCGGCAGAGGGCGAACCAGGTGCAAGTTGATCAGAATTCTGGGCAACATGAGCAAATCCACGCTATTGATCATGCTGCTGTTTATTTTGCAATTTGCGACAATTTTTCTTGATTTGGCCAGGTTCCTTGCAATAATTACAGATAATACTACCAGAAGTCATGTGTGGAGTACTGGAACTCTGTTTGGATCCATAATTCTTGAGGTCAAAGGGGCCCCAACCAACCAAAGCACTTGCATTTGGATCCACAGATGGACGAGTCATATTATCAGCGTGAAGAACACGGGCGAACACATCGTCAAGAGATGGGAGTTCTTGACTAGACAGAATCTGAGAGCGAATGGTCTCATAAGAGGGATCAAAGGCTTCAAGAAAACCAATGATGGCCTGTAGTTCTAGATTCTTAATACGAGTGGCAAGATCTGCTTGTGGAGACATGAGGACTTTCATTTCCTCATACAATCGCTTATAGTGCAAAACAGTGTCTCTGAACAGTCCAAACAGTGCGATGAACAGTGAAAATAGTGCCAATGAATAGTGCAAAATAGTACCGATGAACAGTGCAAAACAGTACCGATGAACAGTGTAAAACAGTACCGAAACAGTCCGATGAACAGTGAGGAATAGCGCCGCCACATTACCGAAACAGTGCCCGATAAATAGTGCTACAGTGCCGCCGATGAACAGTGAATCAGGGGAAAAAAATCTAAAAACCCTAACCCTACACTTTCTCTGATACCATGTTACGAAAGTAACTGAATACTAAAAAAATTGTGTCTTTTCTATTCACATGAAGATACTATATATATATACAAAAGTGAAGAGTCAAAATATTAATTGCTCCTAAATGAGGGAATCGTAACGGTAAATTAATCCTGCTAATTATGCTAATTGATCTAATAATAATGATAGAATAATTCTAATAATGATAAAATATTTCCTTAACAGGAACAAAACCAAAGTTAGTTGAGAAAACGCGGGGATGGTGGTTGTTTCTGTTTTTATAAAAACTAGCTTGTCTTCCCCGTGCGTTGCACTGGGTGATTGTTTTTTGGTAACTTTTTCCACACTGCTTTTACTAACACACTACAATTACATGATTCAACTTTGATACATATAAAGTAGTGCAATGAAGTTGTGCATTTCCAAATTGTACAAAGGATCACATAGTAATTACACAACTATCATTTCCAAACATTCCAAAATACTTCTGCAAACAGAACTATCACTACGAAACATTTCGAAATACTTCTGCGTACACTACATTTCTTGTCGTACTCTTATCTCCATTGTCTTTATCGCTCACGACTATTTTCAAACCTTCCATGCTTTTGACTCTTGACATTGCAACATATAACTGTCCATGGGTAAAGACGGGCTTACAAAGATACAAACCAACATGGCGTAGAGACTGGCCTTGACTCTTGTTGATAGTCATTGCAAATGAAAGAGTAATTGGGAATTGTCTCCTTTACATGCAAAAAGGCCATCGACTTTCAGAAGGATTCATGTCCATCCTATGTATGAGGACCCTTTGATTTGGATGAGACCCATTTAAAGTGATTGCCTCAATAACAGTCTTGCCCAACTTAGTTATCCGAAGGCGAGTTCCGTTGCATAATCCTGACGCTTGATCAATATTCCTAAGCAATATAATGGGGACTCCAACCTTCAATGTAAGCTTATGCGGAGGCAAACCAGAGCTATTAATTGTGTTCAGGAATTCTGTAGTATACAAATTCTCAAAGCCTTCACTATCAGAATCAGACTTACAAACAGAGTCACAACTACAGAATTCATGGGCATTCCCTGGCAAGAGTGAACATAAATAGTCATTGATGCGGTTCACTGTTTCTATTGTTGGCGCTAAGATTGCCCTATCATTGAAATATTCATTAGAATCCAAGTAATTGAAGATGTTAGGATAAGTTGATTCAACAATTGCTTGAATTGGATCTTCACAATCTGATAACAACAACTCAGATGGGATCTCAATTTCAGCAATGCCATCTTCTGAGTTCCCTAATTTCCCATCACCCACATCTAATAACCATTGTGAGAACCATGCCAACTTCACAGTGTTAGCGGTTGAGAGCGAAGAAGTCAATCACATATTTTTTGTAAGGCGAAAAATCTTGCAATGATCCCATAACCGTGATGAATTAATGCATGCATTTACAATACTCCCTCTTGTTCCTTTTGGGATAACCAGTAGTATCTGACAGAAATCACCTTCCATAAGTATACACTTCCCTCCAAATGGCTTATCACAACGCATGATATCTCTTAGAGATGTGTCAAAGGCCTCAACACAAAATCGTTGAACCATAGGAGCCTCATCCCAAATGATTAACTTTGTGCATTATATGAGGTTTGCTAAAGGAGAATTTTGCTTGATTGAACAAACTGAGGATTCGGTAATTTGAATTGGAATTGCAAACCTAGAATACGCTGTCCTACCAGATGGTAGTAAAGTTGCTGCAATACCGCTAGATGCAACTGTAAGCACAATATCACCAGCTGCTCTCAATGATGAAGTCAAAGCATTCCACAAGAATGTCTTTCCAGTTCCACCATATCCATAAACAAAGAAGAAACCACCATGTCCATTTTCCAAGGATGACAAAACGACATCAAAAATATGTTTTTGCTCATCATTTAAGGATTGCAACAGTTGTTCGGCCTCAACAGTCAAAGCATTTTTGTCATAGCTCAACTCTTGGTGGATGAGGTGATTAGACACATCTATTGCATGAATGTCTTCAGGTAATGGCATAGGAGGGAAGTCCACAAGACTCTTTCCATTCTTCTGCAATAACGCATCTATCTCTTGCAATGCCATTTGCTCCTTGTCAAACGAAGATATAGTGACACCTACATAACGGACATGAAAAATTTAAGTACAATATAATAAAATCATTGCTAGTAATGATTTATGATTAACAACAACACACGTGAAATATAAGTGATAATGTTAAGTAAACTTACATGATGACGTGGGATCATTTCTGGGAATGTATAATAAATCTTCTGAAAGTATATTTGCGGTCTCTCTCCAAACATACTCAGGACGATGTAGAGATGAGCACAACAACGTACTAACAAAAATTTTTCTTAGTGAAGTACCAGATGCCCATAATGATGCTTCTTTAATGGTTGCAATGAATTCCCTATTGTCATCCAATAGGCCACATGCATAACATGCATCTCTAAAGGTTTCATGGTTAACACCATCAAAGGTTTTGATATCATCAAAAGAACGTGGACCCCTAACCTGAGTGAGTAGGACACGTAAATAATATAATTCACCTGAGGAGGGCGATACATGCGTAATCCTACCAACTGAATTTCCTTTTTGCCTACGTTTCTATTCTCGTTTGTTCCTGTCGTAGACATAATGCTTAGGAAACTCAATGTAAGTCAAACTCCTGGCAAAATCATCATCATCATCTGCATTTTTTTTCATCCAAGCAAGAAATTGAGATTCAGAAACACTTGGCTTATCTAACAGCTCGAACACATCATCCGTATTCCCATATATGACATACTGTTGATTTGGAAGATGGAAACTCAATCTTTCAACAGAAGGTCTCCTGTGATGAATAGGAAAGCCAAAGATACGCCATGCTGCTTCACATGCAGATATATATCTACAATTGTAATATTGTTGTATTTCATCCACTATTCTCTGGCCATTTGTGTTACTATTCTGATCAAATATTGCTGCAACAACTCTATCATTCCCTTTACTGATATATTTGAAAAGGTACTTAATAGCAGTAGAGTGATTGCACTTCTCTACATTTATATGTGCATGAAATATCTTTAACAATTGTGGATTGTATGGAACAACATACCTGTTGTCTAAAGGGATGCCTTTGACTTCAATGGTTCTCCCATCATCCCTCCGCCTATATGTTGGATACCCATCATCATCAACTGAGGTGACTGTGTTGAATTTCTTTGGAAAATACTTGGTGCACTTCTTTTCTTTCATACAGGGTGATTTTGGATTGCTTGTGCCACACGGTCCATGAATCATATACTTCTTAACCAAATTATACAAAAGAGGGTCCTTGTTCTTGTCTGGTATTTCTGCATAAATCGCTTTGTCAATTGCTTCTGGATCTTTTACCTTGTGCTTTGAGTCAAGGAATAATAGTATGTGAGCATGCGGAAGACCCCTCTTTTGAAACTCAATAGTATATATTTCTGCAGATCAACATTATATAGAAACATTAGTAAGATATGTAGAGAGATGTTTAATAGCATACATACATATAAATTTATATATATTAACATTTAGGTTGATGTTTAATAAGCATAATAACCTGCACGAATAGTTCCAAATATTTTTTTCTCCTTCAATGTCTTTATCAATCGGTCTAACTTTAACTTGAACATCCTGGTCAATATATCTGGACGATCAGAGGGCTTCAACGAATGTTTATCACAAAATCTCTGTATTTCAGGCCAAGCAGGATTGCAAGTGAATGTTAAGAATAGATATGGATATCCCTCTGACTTACAAATTGCCATAGCATCCTGATAATTCTGTATCATGTATCTTGCACCCCCCGTGAATGATGAAGGGAGAACAATACGTTTGCCGGTGGATGCCGCATTCGTTTCTCCTCGTACAACAGCATCAGATAATCCTTGATACATATCAGCTCTAAGTTCTTTTTGGTGTGTCCTCACCCAAAGTAATCTTTGACTCTCAATCATTGTATAGCCATCAACCATAAACTGTTGGAGTAATCTAGAAGAATGCAAAAGAGTTGACCTTTCTTCTACCCTTGTCATCAGCCTGTAACTGAAAAACTCTCGCATGCTAAGTCTTTTTTTAGTCTTAGTAGTGGAAAGACTCTCTTCTCTATGTTTAATATCATCTCTATAACCATCTTGACCAAAAGGAAAGAGGATCGGATATTGTAGTGGAAGATAGGCTGCATGCAACTCATTTATTCTCTTAGGTCTACCAGATTGCCTTTCAACAATGATATCTCGCACATTATATGTCGTATCTATATCACCAACAACTAATGCTGCAACTTCCGACGCTGTAGGTGTGTTGTAAGTGCGTCCATCATTCTGTCTTGTGCTTAGGAGACACAACTTGAATGGTGAAGGATTGGGATTGGACAACATTGAAGAAGCAAGCCGGTATTGGTGAACAAATGGGTTTACTTCATCCAATTGTTGTTTGATTTGCTCAACAATGGTTGGATCCATTGTAGATTGCTTTTGGAATTTGCTGCAATAATCGAAGACAATGATTAGTAAGTGAGATTGAACTTAATCATCTTACAATTAATGTATAATGAATATGCACATACCTAACTGCAGACATTCGATTCAAAACTTCATTATCTGTGTCAAAAATGTATAATTGGGAGTACACTGGTTTTAAACCGTCAAGAGGTAATAAGCTCCCAATGTTGTGATAATTCATTCCTGACAATACAAATGAGTATGGTCCCCGGCCAGAATTCTTAGCATGGTCAATTTTGCCTCCCATTGATGTGAAGGAAAACATGTTGTTGTACTGCCTTATATTTTCATGGAAGTTTTTAGATTGAGGTGATTTCTTGTCAAAGAACAGCTTATCAAACACTGGAGGAGGGTTTTTCATACATGGCAAAACAACTTTGCCTTTCAAGCAGCAAAGAGAAAATGTGTTAACTTCAGCTTGATTCTTGTCTTTCCTAATTCGTTCATTATACCACAACAGAGCCCCACAGAATTTGCATTGATAAACTGGATCACCTTCATCCAAATACCCTGTTGGAATAATAATTGAAAGATAATAAAATTGTCACAACAGAAATCATGAGTAGAGAGTAAGTATATTGTTACAATAAATTTAAAGTGTACCTTCAAATTCATTGATGTCGGCAACCAAAGTGTCGTGCTCGGCAACATTAGGTTGTCCAATCAATGGATCTAGAACATATAAAGTAATGATATATACTATCAGAAAAGCTACAGTATATAAAACATATGAAATGTAAGCAACAATGTAATTATTTGCCCTTAGTAGTACCTTCAGGAGGTATGGATTCATCATCATCCATACTGTCGTCATCACTATGATTGGGATCAAATTGGAAGGTGATGTATCTATAATGTTGTGTTTGTGGAGGATCTTTACATGAAGAACATACTATATTACATATATCTATTATATACGCCTCTAGAAGATTGTTATGACATGATGCTTACCTGTGTTGGATCTCAATTGAGAGTCTAAGTTGGAAGGTACATTATTGATGTCCTGAAAAGGCAAAACCCTGCTGTTTCTTATCGGGACGTATACCTCTGGTAGAGTATTGTCATCATAAGTTTGCTCCTTCCGTCGATTTGATGATCCAGGAATTTTTCCTAATACAGCAAAGTAAAACAATCAATATAATTAGCTTATCCGAAACATTTTATGATCAATTGTTTTTCATTTATGACCAATAGAGAATCTGCAATGGTTGATATGGTTAGGGGAAAAAACAATATGTAGTCCCGAGCAATAAATGGTTGGTCTAATAAATATGTATTGGATCATTATATTGGACTATTATAATGTTGTACCAGGCTGAACAGAATGTGGACCGTTTGCTGTCGTGTTGGTTATATCTATTAAAGGGAGTGATTGGTTGTTTGCTTCTGCCATATGTGCTGGTGCAACCATACTTCCTTCTCCTGTGACTACAATAGATGAAAGAGCATAATGAGGCATATATAACCATAACTATAAGAGGAATTCTGTAAACTGAAATAAGGTAATGCTAACCATTCTCATTTCCTTGTTGAACTCTTTTTCTTATTCTCCTTGGCTTCATTTCTAAATTTTCTAATCCTCTCCATCTGGCACTCTGACGTGTTAAGGGTTGTATTATGAAAGGTTGCTTCGCATTGGTGTCTGGACAAGGTAAATGAAATATATAATATATAAATTAATCAGTATTGATTGACAACATTCAGTATGTAAATACTAAATACTCCCTTCATTTAATGCAGTGCTAAACTATAGGTATAAGTAACTAATATAGTAAAAATTAAATGACCTCTATAAATGACTCATGTAACAGAAGCAGGAGTCGATTGATAATATGTAAGCCACCAATATATACCTTGACTGCTCTCAATATATTTACTAAAGCATAGACTGCAATATATATAATCAAACCGTCCTATGAGAATTGGAATTAGTAAAGGGAATGGAAAACACTTTCAACAGGCTATTCAACGGAAAGCAGAACCAATTACATTACAAATTCAAAACTATGATGTAACTTTTATAAACCTGTTCGAGTTTTGCCATCATGCAGTGACTGTAACAAACGCTAAAAAAATTGACTGTAAACAAAAAATGCAACCTGAACAACATAACTGACCAAATTCCAGTGGTGTCCTGGTGCATTTCTGTACTGGTCGAACAGCATACCTCACAGCAAGCTGAACATTAAAACCTCTGGCATGGCTTACGTGTTGAGGTATATAAATAGGACAAATGCACCAGGTTGCTGTGAGGAATTCATAGAGTCTAGGATGATTAGTTGTGAGGAATTCATAGAGGTCAACTTAACCAATTTGCTGAATGGTTGGAAAAACAGATGCGTTCTTTTCATAAGTTAGGGCCCAAATGGTTGCAAATAGACCTACTCCTTTTAGCATCGAAATAAAAGAAGATAATAACATGTGCTAGCTGATTTGAGAATGATTTGTCATCATATTCGGAGCAATAAGATGATAATGAAAGGTATTTAATGGGGGTACTAAAAGAACATAATATAAGATAGAACATCATCAAGTACACCACACAATCATAGGAAAGCATTAATGAAGGAGGGCACTTAAGGAAAAAAGTAATCAAATAAAATTGTACCGGTACTGTTGTTGAAACGACATGATAAGTTTGATGAGACGTTTATTAAAACTTTCAAATCAGCTATTCTTCTCTGTTGTTTACATGGAATACTTCCCTCGGTAGTCCTCATGATTGTTGAAGGTTGTGTATGCTGGATCTGTGATGAATCTAGTATGATTGTTCAAATATGAGCATATTAGAGTAGCATTTGGACGAGTAATACCAGCAAAAGGAAGTGCAGGAACCTTTACCATAAGGATATGCAGCGGTTGAAGTTGCTGCACCACAAAGAACATCATTTGAGCACCTTCCAGGTTTTTTCGTTGTATTATCCAGGTTACCTTCCTCACTTCTTCTTTTTGTTGGCAAGGGGGTCATGAAATTGTGAGACATTTTGCAGCAAGCTGTATGAGAAGCTGTATGAGAAATCATGAAATTGTCCCATAGGAAGGAGATGACCTATTCAGAAGGAGCATTGTTATTGGTGTTATCATTATAATATTTTTATTATCTCACAATATAAGTCTGCTACACTTTGGGCTTTGTGTTTTGATAGTTTAAGGAATAGGTCATCAGACGTTGGAATATGTGTGACTCATATATGTAATGTTATACTTATAAAAAAAGCATTCACGACAGAGACATGACATCTTGTACCTTTTTTTTTAAACTTTCGTTGACCACATGAAATTTGTTAACAGATGCCTCCCTACATCGTAGCCATATTCCAAAAGTTGGTTTGAGTTTCAAGTTATAGTTGTGATATTCGTTCCCTCAATCTCTGTGCCTTCAGTCAACTGCTTTATTCTATCATTTTCTAATCAGGAAGGTAACTTGGATCGTCCAAAGAGGTCATCTCCTTCAAGTCTCATGCGGGCTCTGCATATCCTCCAATTTGTTACTCTCATCTATTAGAGTCCGCCAGCTTGGCCCAGTAATATCAGCAAATCAAAGTGCAGTATTCCCTTACCATAAGCATATGCAGCAAATGAAGTTGCTGCACCATGAAGAACATCATTTTAGCACATATTTGATACACAATTCAGTTGAGTGATTCATGTTTACCTTCCTGACTTCTTCTTTTTGTTGGCAAGGGGGTCATGTAATTGTGAGACATTTTGCAGCAAGAAGCATGAGAAGTTTTACTCTATTTACTAACAGGAAGGATATGATCTATTCAGAAGGAGCATTCCTATTGGTGTTATCATTATAATATTTTTATTATCTAACAATATAAGTCAGCTAACTTTGGGCTTTGCGTTTTGATAGCTTAAGGAATAGGTCATCAGACCAAGGAATATGTGTGACTCATCAGATATTACTTTATTCCACTGCTTTCAGTCAACTGCTTTAGTCTATCATTTGCTAACCAGATATTACTTGGACATGTTTCATTCATCTCTGTAACCTTAAATAGCTGGTCACTGCAAGAAACAAAAATATATAGTTCATTCATGGTTTAAACCCTTTATGAGAATGATTGATGACTCATTCTGCATATTTTTCTGGTATATAATTGATAACTCATTATTGATGACTCATTAATGGTTTATTAATGAGTCATTATGCATATCATTGATGGTATATTATTGATGACTCATTATGCATCTTTTTCTGGGTCTCAGTTATAATGCTTCGACAGTATACTTGATTTAAATAGTGCATGACAAATGGTTGAATACTCTTGATGCAGATTTGTGTACTTACTTAAGACTTTAATTCAAGTGTGCAAGTTTTTATTTGTGCTTATTAGGTGATGTTTAACCTTAATTCAAGTGTGCAAGATAAATGATATGGACAAATAATATAAGGAAAACGGGACACAACAGGAATATGACATTAAATGATGAACGGAACAGACAAAACAACAATGAGATAATCTAAAAACCACACTTAAACACGAAAGAAGCACATCTATCTATCTAACGACCAATCTAATCCTAAACATAAAAGCTTATAGTAATGAAAATGTACTAAATGACCCAGTAATACAATATTTACTACTTTTCTTGCTTAATAACTTTGCTGACTCTATCCTCAACGGGTGTGACAGCTGGGATCTGAGTGGAAGTAGCTGAATCATCCCTAACAACATGCCGTTTGACATTGGTCCTTCTCTTGCCTTTCACAACAGGAGGTGAGACATGCTTAGACAGATCAATCGAATTGGACTCTTGGGTATCTACCCTCTCTTGCCTTTAGAGGTTAACCACTGGATCTGAGATTCCTTCATGACCATCAGGATGAGCCCCAGTAACCTCCACAGTAGAGTCTACCTCCTGAGCAAAATTATAGTAGGACAGATTTAGAAGACGCTTAGCAGGACAAAATCAGAATTTGTAGATTGTTTAGCTAACCTCCTCAATGACAACTCCATCATCAACATTAGTCTGTTAAAGCATATATGTCATGATTAAATGCATGTTCACGAATAACTAAAACCAATAAGAAAACATGGCGTTTTAGGAAGTTAGTCACCTCTGCAGTTGCTTCCATGAATTGGTTCATGAGGTCTTCACAAATTGTGTATGCTCCAACACTGATGCTAGAAGCTGGGTGCTTCTTGTTGTATTTATTGATTTTAAGTTTGAGAATCATTTTTTTTCCAACAATATGATCCAACTCATCAGGGAAATCATACTCACGATTGTCCTGATGATAATATATGAGGGATATCATAATTAGGATGATAACACAATTGTGGTCATGCAACATAAATTACTTATAGAATAATCTAAACAACAAACTTGTTCAAGCAGTAGCTTCAGTTCAGTTGTTGTCTTTTAAACCAATTGGACAACAAGTTTGTCCCAGAATATGACAGAGACAGTGCCAGTTTGATCCTTGACTAAATAGTGAAGTTTAAGCCTGAAGCAGATACCATGTATCAAGCAATTTGGTTAAATGAATAGTTTTGTTCAATCTATCAGTAAACACATGCGGCTTGAATACTGTATTAATAAGTACAAATAATTGTTACTTTGGTTCTATCTTGCTCTGAGCCTTTCGTGGGCAACTTGGACAGACAAGTGAAGAATTTTCCTCAATGGCCTTAGTGCCACACTTAGAGCACCCATCATAATTCCAATCAAATCTTGTTTCAAGTTTATGAATCTCACAATTGAGGACAAAAGATGAGTCCTGTGATTTAAGTAAGTAATCAATATAGAAGTCATGAAATCATGTAGTAACATAATTAGTCTAGTAGAGCAGCAGCTATGTTACGTAAATCATGGTTAGACAGATAAGGGCAGTTAATGATTAATAATCCACACACAATTTCTTGATCAGGTATCTGAGAGATTGTTATCTTTCTCTGGTTGTGTAAAGAGCTGCCACTTGATATCTGGGTTGACTGAGATGGCATTGGTTGGCTCATTGTGCTCATGACAGGAGAAAATCGATCCTTGGCACTGACACAGAGGAAACAATTTGAATTGAGAAATTGAAAAGTTCATATTTTGTGAATATAACAATTGGATATTGCTGATACATGTAAGCCTCCATTGAATGAAAATGGTACCTTTCGATGAAAAGTTTAACCTCTTTGATTGGAGGATTAAATGCAGCCCTTGTTGCATTAAAAGAGCTATAAACTGTAGGAAGTCCTGCATGAAAATGAAAAAAGATCGAGTTTCACTTACGTATATTCGATAAGTTGCAGCAATTAGTAATGCAATAAGGACATCTGGTTGTTACCATCTTCAGAAAACCCAACCCTCGCTAGATTTAGTAATATGACAACAGGGGTTTCACTATTTTGAAGTTGAGCCATGAAGGCATCTGTGGCACACGCATCAAATAAGACACACTCGACATCATGTTGACTGAAAAGAATAAAAACATTTGTCAACAAATAGTCCAACAATATGGTGTGTTGATTATTGTCATTCTTACTCCGCGTCATTCAAAACCATCCTAAGCTTGGACTTTGTCTCATTATCCTTGCGAAATTCTTCAAGTGTTCCCATTCTTGTAACAAACGCAAGCACATCTGTAACAATGTGTAGGTATTGTTTAAGAAATGTTGCTTATCCATTTAAAACTGAACAGAATATACATGTAGAACAGAATATATCCGTTTAAAACTGAACAGAATATCCATTTAAAACCAACCAATGAGATAGTCCACTTGATGATCTTGATCAGCCTTTATAATTTCAGTGATTGGCATGAAAGAGTAAGAGTAAGCAGGTATTGCAGCCGCTTGCTGCTTTATATGAGTCTTTGGTGTGTGAAAGTTATCTTAAAAGGGTGGTTGGTAGCTCTATATTGATTGACATTGGGAGTAACGACAAAATTGGCAAATAAGTATGTTTGCCCTTCAGTTATGGATAGTCGGAATTTTTCATGAAGGGACTTGGTGAGGTCACTTGCTTGAATCTTGATGCCCTGAGATGTTATCAGACCGTTACCACAAAATGCAATAAACTGAGCATCAAAATCAGTATCATGATCAACACGAAAGTGATGTTAAATTTTGAAGGTGTAATCATACCTCTTCATCGACTAAGACCATGGAGATGCAAAACACTTCTGAAGGTGCTGTTTTCTGGTAAACATTCCATTTACGAAACACTCTAACAACTATACTCCAGCAGTCAGTGTCATCGTTCAATACTTTAAGAGAAGAATGACGAGCCATTTCCAATATGTCAGCCTGGTTTAACAATTTGCTCAGGAGCAATGTTAGAACAGCCGGAAGATTAATTAAAGGAAGGAAATAGAAAACAGACAGAAACCTTACCACACTGAGCTGTAATGAATGCAATACTAATCTCTAATATGTAATTTCAGATTTCAAAACCGGTGAAGGACCAACATGGTGCACCATACATTTTATACTTGTAGAAGAGATCAATTTGGCAGGATTGGAATTTGAAATTTTAGTTTTTGTTCAGTTTTCATAGGCGCCATCCAAGTGTCAATATCGCGAGGAGGGTAGATCACCTTATCAGTAATTATCATCAATAGTCACCATCAATATGCAGCATCGACATGAACAATATGATATAAAGACTGTGCTTAACACCAGTATGAAGGAAGCTAAGACCAAAACTTTGATCCTCTTAGTGGTCAACTCTTAAGAATTATAGACTGCCCTTAGCTACATGTAGACTGCACATGCCAGCTTTTATTTAAATACAGAACGTAAATATCGAATATAACATCTCATAATCGTCCTTTAAAGATAGAAGCATAGCAGGGTTCCGGAGCTGAATATGGAAACGTATTTTATGCAGTGACTGTAAACAATAAAGCCTGTTGGAAACGTATATTGCTTGACTCAGGATGGTTTTCAGAACTACATAGAATCATGAAACATGCAAGTCTTTTCGTTGTCTTACATGGCTTAAGCCACTAATCAATATGTATGGCAATATGTAGCTGGTAAGAAGCAGAGTAGATAGCAAAGTTAAGCACAAAAGAAGAAAGATGTAATATTCAAAACATATTCATGACAGGGAAAAAGAACTGACAAACAGACATCAATAGGCGACATGTGGACGGACGACTGATAGGACATTTCATTTGATCATGACAATATGGAGTAACGTGTTAATCTCGTCTCCCGAAGTTGACCAGCATACACAAGCAAAGTAGCCACAACCTAAACATAGAAGCGTAGCAGACCTTGAAAAAAGAATATGAATGCTTGTTTCTATTTATATGTTAACATAGTCTAAAGTGCTATGAATGAAAACAACTCTTTTATAGACAATAGATTGTAATATAACCATCCTATGGAAAACCAATTCAACAGGCTATTCAACGCATTGCAGAACCAATTCCATTACAAACCAACTATGATGTAACTATAACCCTTACTAATTCCAATTTAAACAACCAACCTTCTAGATGCCTTCATGAATGAGGCGTATATGTATCCCTTCACGTTTAGATATATTAGAATGCCTTCATGTTTAGAAAGATATAAACAACGCAAGCAAAATCTTGAATGTAAACAATAAAGCATGTATGAATCGTATACTGCTTGACTCACGATGGTTTACAAAATAACATCCAAGCAGAACAACATTTCTGTACTTTTCCAGTTGTGGCCCTGTGTACAGCAAGCTCACATAGCTAGTGCTTGGAACAATTCAAGCGTTCTTTTCATAAGATATTGATGGGGAAAATTCATACGCCTAGTCACTTGTGACGAGGAGACATCTCAACGGATAGAGAGCAATTGTACCAACTCTGCACGGGGTTCAAGTTAAGCTAATGGCCTCGCTTCTGTATGTTTATTGTCATTACACTTGATCTTAAGTTTAGCATGTGAAGAAAAAACGTATTAAGATAGAACGTATTATCCATTACGACTTCAAACTTTCGTTAATGACATTGTGGCCCAGAACTTATGCAGACTCGATAAATCTGTATAGAGGTCGAACTGGAATTGGAGTTCAGTTCGAAGGCACAAACTACAATTAGAGATGAAATACACTGGTGAATCCAACTTACATCAGAACTAATAAGTAACAATATTAACGTAACATTTCCTATTTTTCTGAGGCTAGTCCCAGACTTGGGAAGTTGGTCGTCCTCTTAGCATGTCCAACTACAATTAGAGATGAAATACACTGGTGAATCCATATTACATCAGAACTAATAAGTAACAATATTAACATAACATTTCCTATTTTTCTGAGGCTACTCCCAGACTTTGGAAGTTGGTCGCAGTAGGATTGAAATACACCATCATCGCATCATGGTAACAAACCTCAAAGAGGGATATGATGGAGTTCTTCGGCCATGTTATGTCCGCATAGATGCATCACGCTGCCACTCTGCATGACAAGCATTATCCGGGTAAGCTATGAAAGAATGAAGAGATATTACGTTCCTTTGATAGGAAGTCGCACAATGCATATATATATATGTAAGTGAACACACATAAGTTAACTTACCGATTCATCGATATCTCTTAATCCCAGCAATAGAATGGCTTTGTCAATGGTTGTCCTTGGTGTGAGTTCATGAAGCCAGACGGTCTCAACGTCGGTAACCATTCCTCGTTGCAGAGGATAGAGTAGGATGCCTTGAGTCAAATAACAGAGGAGGGTGGTCATTTCGTAGCCCGGGTGATTACAGACCTCTTTATAAAACATATCTCTATCCCGAGGTGGACCTCACGTGGGTATAATTTTAGATTTTTGATTTGAAATACTAAATTTGGCGGGGTTGGGATCACGAGGGAACGCTGGCTCAAGGCCTTCACAAACTAACATTGGCATACAATATTATGCGTGGGAGTGTGATTCCAATCAGCTAATGCGATGCCCAAGGAAAAGCAATACGGCTTGTGAACAGTGAAATGTGAGGGAAGCCGGTTGTAAGCCATTGAAGGATGCGGCTTCGGTGAACAGATTTATATTATATATTGATAAGAGACTTTATTCAATCATCATACAATAAGGAATACATTTCACTGCTATAAGAAAATTGCATGACCTGCTCGGCTCATACATGAATTTAGAAGCTCATTTCTCAAAATAACATCGTTTTACGAGATGAGCTCATAAGTTCATAGGCGGAGCCCGAGATACAACAAACAGATGTGATGATTGTCTCACCAATATATGTTTGTGGTGAGAAAGGAAAAAACAAAGATTTCACCATATGCGTAAATGAAAAACCATGGAGAAGATTTAACCTCATAGATTCTCTCTTGCAACACCTCGATAGCTAAAATAATCCAAAGCTTTCACTTGAGGAATAAGTGGAAAGAACGAAGGTGATGGGGTCAAACCAATTATTCTATACACACGTATCGACTCATCTTTTTGTATCAAGTTCAAAACTTGGCCAACCCCCAACAACTTATCCGATTCATTTCTCAGAGAATCGATCAAATCACCTAAAAATGCAATCATAGAACCCAGAATTTCCGAGGAGGTGAAATGCTACAATGGCCGGTGGCGGAGGTTGAAAAGCTACGTGGAAATTAGTCAACTTGTCTGCCAAAGTACTTAAAGGAGGTGAAATGCTTCAACTTAATAATGTCACAGCATCACAGGTAATTAACCCATCCAGCAGGCCTGGCCTTGCCACTTTTCTGCAGTAAAAACCATAAAAGCATTGATCATAACTTATATATATATATATATATATAGATAGATACGATGGCTCCCTATTTTTAATAAAATTTAAGATATAGTTTGACATATTTAAAGAGTCATCAATTCTAAAATAAAAGAAATTATTGAATATTTTGATAATATATCAATTTGGAGCATGATTTGGGGGATTTTATTTTAAATGTTAGTATAACTTAAATTTAAGATAGAAATAATTTAATATCGGATAATAATAATTTAGTGTTTTGAAATTAAAAAAATGATGAATTTTGTTTTTAAAATTTTATGGTATGTTCTTAACTTTTATTTTAATGTTCTTCTCTTAATTTTATAACACTAGGTGGCGTGATTTTTTTTATTAGAGGCTGGCAAGCAATTTGAATTTTCTGATCTAAAGGGGAGACAGTGTGGCACAAGTGTGAGAGGGACTTGAGCACATACAAAACGACACCGTTGGCATAAGAAGAAGGGTGAGATCTAATTGGATAGGAGGGAGCCACGGCATTGAATTGAAAAAAAAGCAGCCGCACAATGATTTATGATCTGGAGTGGACCATGGCCTTCCGAGAGCGGCGGGATTAATTAATCATCATAGCAGGGCAAAAAATCAGAGAGCAGAGGGTGAGCAAGGAGGGTGAGAGAGGAGATCTTCAGTCGTCATCTTCTTCATCGAAGGTGACCGCAGTGAGGACGAAAGGAGCTCCGGTGTGCCGTCACTATCCTCTGATTCTTTTCATCTTCTTCGCCGTCCGACTGTAAGAGAAATCCAGCGAGTAACAACAGTAAAGAACCAGAGAGAGTCGGAGAAGAGGAGAGTTGGAGACCACATCGGCCTTCCTCCTCTCAACTCCATCGACTCACCTCTGCCGTCGGTGTTGGAGACCTGATAGAGAGGCTGCGAGCTCAAAGGCGAGAAGAACAGGACGACTGAATCAGGACAGAGCTAAGAGAGCTGCGCCGGTGAGAGTTCGACGGTGAGCTCTCTTGGGAGGATCAGCGATTATCCTCGAGCTGGACAGAGTGAGAGGCGGCTGGGGTCAAAACTTGGAGGTACCACCGCCGTTGCTCTTCGTCTTCTTGCAAGTTCGACTGCCAACAGTGAAGAGGAAGGCGTGTGCACAGTGATTTACTCTGTTTCTTTTGTCTTCATGAATTTGAACCTGAACTTTGATTTTTCTGTGAGGAACATTATTAACGGAATTTTCCTAATTTTTAGTGGAGCTATGAACTAATACGAGGGTTTGGCTATTTATGAACCATTTAATTATCTTAGTGTTATTTTTATTTGCTTAATCTATTTTATTTTATCTATTTAGTATTTGATCACCATTATGAAATTAGATAATTTGGATAAATTGGATAATTGGCATTAGTTTTGGGAGAGAGAGACTTTAATTAGACTATATGATTAAATTTCGTAAGATTAGAATCTATTCTAATTTGTCAATAGAATAGGAATATACCTATTAGACCCATATAATCCTATTATAGTGAATTTGAACATTTATTGCCTCTTGAGTAAATTAGTAAGGAATAACAATTTTAATTTGAGATAGGGGTATGAGTAATTGAAAAATACTTAGGGAAAATTCCAAAAAACTACATTGGAAATACCAAAAGGACAATTCAGTACATTGAAATTACAAAAGGACAGATCAGGCTGTGTCAGACGAGAGGAGCAATCTGGCATTTTGAAATTTCGGCCAAATGACGAAAATGCCCTTCAGCCCTCAGTCGGAATAACAACATAGGAGTTGTTAATGGCGAATCCAGAGTTGTTAATGGCGAGATCGATGGTGTTATTGGCCCTGAAATTTGTTAAGTACGAAAGAAGAAAATGGAGTTGTTAATATCGAATCCGGAGTTGTTAATGGCGAGATCGGTGGTGTTATTAGCCCTGAAACTTGTGAATTGTAAAAGAAGAATTGAAGTTGTTAATAACGAATCCGGAGGTGTTAATTCCGAGGATCATGTTGTTATTCGGAAGTGCTGAAGGGCATTTTCGTAATTTGGCCGAAATTTCAAAATGCCAGATTCCTCCCCTCGTCTGACACAGCCTGATCTGTCCTTTTGTAATTTCAATGTATTGAATTGTCCTTTTGCTATTTCCAATGTATTTTTCTGGAATTTTCCCAAATACTTATATCCATTTAAATTCTAGAGTAACAAATTAACATTAAGTGCTTTAAGTTAGGTAATTACATACTCTAAGACTTGAAGAAGGGATTAGTCACTTCATGTTGTTTTTCTCCCTTGAAATCTTAAAAATATTAAATTAGAATTTTTGCTCTTATTTAAATTGATTTTCAATCTCTTTATTTGATTTGCTCAACTTGAATGAAAATGAAAAATTTAATGCCTAATCACTAATTCGATTGAATTTTTATGGGACGACCTTGATTTGCTATTAAACTATTTCAAGTTTTCCATAGCCCATTTACGGTGTTTACTTAAAATTTTAGCAGCTTCAATATATATATATATATATAGCATAAATATGATTGAAATATAAGAAGCATTAATATTATACCTTGATATCTTAAATACTAATCGGATAGAAAAAAACATCTTAAATAACTAGGCAGTGTCCAGGATGTTAATTAATTAGGTTCCGGGATATGAGATTCAAGATAATGTACGTTCTCCTAATTAAATACTAAAGTGTCTTGTGAGGAAACTATTTTCAGTGGTATCTCATCCCGTTAAACGGCCTAAGTAGATCACACATTATGCCATTAATCTCTATATATGTAAGACACTAGTTATATTTCCTTTCTATTAAAACTTTCTAATGTTGTATTGGTTGCACCACAAGTGCACGAATTGTGTCATGTAATAAAATGATAAGTAGAGTATTGTTCCCACAATGATTTGATTTCAAAATCTTGTCAAATATTGATTATCACAATTTTGCCTAATTTAAGTGACATAAATATTGAGAGTCCAGAGAAACAAACTACTTGTAAAATTACCCAAAAAAAAAAAAACTAAAAACAAGTGATTCATGGACTTCAAGAATATAATAATTCTAGGATTATTTATCCTCATGTATTTATAAAGTACTCACTCAAATACCCTAATATTTAAAGAAGAAAAGAACGAGATACCTGTAAACATGTGCAACCCTCTTTCTTTTTTGATCCAATACGAACTCCCTCTCTGAGGCATACACTCAGCTTACTCCACATTCTTTGATAACAAAATCTCTGTGCTTTCAATAATGAATCTGTGGAGGTGAATATAACAAAGTGGAGTGCTTGAAGCATGAAGAAAGCACATATTAATGGAAACTAAGTAAATTTCTTTCCCTCTCTTCCTCACGCCAAGTAAATTTCATATCTTATTGAAGAGTATATTATAAAATTGTCGTTGACCACATGTTATTTTTCCTCATTACACAGACAAGTTGACGGAATTTGAAATTTTGTAGAATAAGCAGAGTAATGTGAGAATATATGTACAATGTGGTATAATATAAGTTTTGACAGAAAGTAAACTTGAACTTTCCACAGTATTTGCTTCATTGACACTACACCTATCTATGCCTGCCACGTTCGACCCAGACCCTACTGCTGCTTGCATTCAGAAATAAGCTTCAACTATACACTAGTGTTGATAATGAGCAGATTCTAGCAGCTTAATAAGAATTATTAAGAACTATATGATGTAACAAGCTTTAAACAATGTCCTTAATCCCATATATATATATATATATTCATGGTTTCATGGATTAGAAAAACATTAAATAAGGGGCCGAAGGCAAAGAAATGAAATTTGAAGGGAGAAGAGAGTGCCCTTCAATATGAAATTAAATTATCTCAATTAAACAAGTGATATACATATAGATATGGAATCTACATTTCTTTACGTTTTAAATGTTATTCTGTGCACGGTTTGTCTATAATTCCAAAATGTGCATGAATGCATTTCAGAACTTTTTGAAGTCATCAACGCTAGTCAGGAGGAGCAGAGCAGAAGTTCACATGAATAAAAAAAATTGACTATTTATCCATGAAGAAAACCAAAATACTTGCTATTACATGGGTAACTATATATCCAGAATGATATGACTCAAGTTCTTTGAAAACAAATCTCCACATGATAACAAACTAAAAGACAATCAGAGTCCATTTTAAAAAGAAAAGGATAGTAATGGAATCACATATATCAAAATGTAACCATGTATAATAAAGTTGAGCTTATAATTAGTTGAAAAATCCAGAGGTACCATACATCTAACCCTCCACAAACCTCAACTGGTGGGAGCACTTAGCTACTTTTGTTTCTTTATGCATACAATTTCATCAAAATGTGCATCCCTCTTTCTTTTGCTCTCTGTGACATATATTGGGCACACTCCACATGCTTTGATGGAGACTTCAGAATCGATAGACTCAATATTGTCAATCCCTGTAGCAGAGAACTCACATGTAATCCTACCATGATAACTTGCTCGAGCATCACTTTGGGTAAACTTTTGATACCATAGACAAACATGATCCATATCGTAGCCACCAACAGGAACATACTCATTAAGATATTGGGACTTGAATTTAAGGTTGTTATTATCAGAATAATTACAGCAAATGGTCATGACCATTGGGTTGGAAGGAAGAACACAACAAAACACTATGCCAATGAGTGATTGTTCACCATTACATGTAAATTCAACAGTATTTGAAGCCACTGATGACATCTGTTTATGTATCATCCAATTTGGAACTTTGCTCCCTGGGTAACAAGCAGTATAATAACAACCTTTTTCCACAGCTGAAATAATTGAGCTCTGAATTAGTTTCTCACCAAAGATAAGTGAAGGCTTATCCAACTTTGCACAATTTTTGAAGCCTAAGAAATATATATGATCCAAGAATTCACTTTGAAATCGCGACGGCCAGAATATAGTCTCCAGTGATGTACAATATTGGGCTTCTAACCTGTCAAGGGTGAGAGGAAGTCCAAGTATAGACCTAAGCTTCCTACAATAATCTAAGCCAATATCTCTTAGGTTTGGAACTTGCTGCATGGAAGCTGGCAATATTTCCACACCAGATCCTGCAAATGATAATGATTCTAATTCTGTTAAGGTACTTATATTCTCAGGAATTTCTGACAATTTGCTACACCTTTCTAAGAATAACCATCTTATACGATGCCATGCAGCGAATAGGATCTCTAGCTCTGTTTTGTGAATCACTTGATGGAAATCCTCAAATCGAAACCTCTCAAGATTTGTGAAGCAACGAAGCTCATTTATTGGAAGGCTCCTTAGTCTTGGACCATTGAGGCAAAGATCTCTAAGTTGTGTAAGCTGGCCAAATGTTGGCAGATGCAATATTTCAACTTTACTACTAAATAAGTCTAATCGCACCACTTTTTCTAGTGACAAACAAAATTTCTTGAGGCTGGCACAGTTATCAACTCTAAGGTCAGAGAGAGATTTTAAGCGTGCCTCACTTTCAAGGCTCTCCAAATTTGAACAATATGATACATCCAAATCAACAAGTGTGTGAGATAAAATAGATGGATGAACACTACGCAGATTTTCACAAAAATCCAAATATACTGTCTCAAGCTTGCGTGTCCTAGAGAAATCAGGCAACTCCATCAATTGTTGGGATCCACTCAGATTTATTATCTTTAAATTTGGAAGATCCTATGAGAATGAAACGATAGACATTACATTAAAGGCTCTCGTAATTTAATTAGATTGAAGATAAATAAAATGTACTTAAGCATATGCATAAAGTATACCTGTACTCCATCCCAAAGCGTTTCCATATTGTTGTATTCCATGCGAAGTTCAACAAGGTTCTCTGGACAAAAGCCTAATGGTAAACTTTTTGAAGGATATACATCCCAATGAAAGTATCTTAAGTTATTAGGAAAAGACCCAAAATCACGAGGAAGCTTTATATGAGATTCCATGTGCCATCCATAATTGGAATAGAATTTGATGATTCTTAACTTTCTCATTTTTGTGAAGGTGTCAGCCCCCAATTGCACCTCTTTAATTTGAGCCACATCCATTGTGATACCTTCAATTTCCTCAGTTCCCTGAAATGAAAACAAAATCAAAATGGCATTAAAACTACTAAAAACAGGTTGAAAACATGAAATGAAAATTTAATGTCTCTATCTTTTACCATATTATTGTTAAATACATCAAAAATTTCTTTGGAGTCATTCAATCGACTGCGCTTTTCAGGATGTTTGGGAGATTCCTCACGAACTATTTGCTCGCCCATCTCTTGTATCAACTCATGCATTTCTAGAATGCCTTGATCTGAAATTTTTATGAGAGCTTTATTGACAAGATTTTCAATTCCACTCATCACCTCGAAATTGCAAGCCTCTAGAACACTTGTAACCTTATCTTCTTGTTCTCCCACAAAAAAAAATGCTATGTCTAAAAATATTTGCTTGTCATCATCACAATCTAATCCATCATAACTAACCTTCAACATATTTTGAATGTCTTGTTTTGGAGACTTTTGGAGTTTCCTAAACTCACTTTCCCAATATTTGATGCTTCTAGAAGAAAAATGGCAACCCAAAACTTCTAAAGCTAAAGGAATGCCTTTAGCATAGGCAACGATCCTTTTGGATAGCTCTTCATATCCTATCTTGGGATGATTCTGTTTGAAGGCATTTAAGCTGAAAAGTTTGAGTGATTCTTCAAAGTTTAGTGCCTCTACTTCATGTATATATTCTTCATCGATCTCCACACTAAGAACATGCTTGTCTCTACTTGTTATAATAACTCTGCTACCCCATCCCAAGCAAGTTTCTCCAACAATAGCTAGTAGATCTTTTAGTTGCTTTGGGTCGTCCACATCATCAAGCACAATTATGACTTTCTTCCTTTGCAGCCTTCTGATTGCAGCATTTTCATGGAGACTTCTTTGGTTTAATAGCTCAGAAAGAAGTTCTTGACGCAAAGATTTGAAACCAATATTTTTTAATTTTGCTCTCACATTTTCTAAAAAGCAAGAGCTTTCAAATTGAGAAGAAACATGATCAAATATTTCTTGTGCAAGGGTTGTTTTACCGATTCCTCCTGGGCCCCAAATTCCAAGAACTCGAACTTGTTGTGGCTCAATTTTCATTAATGATGTAACTTTAGAAAAATTCTGATAAATGCCAACAAGTAGTTTAGAGTCTCCAGGCGTCCTTGGATACTTATCTGCCAATTTTTTCAAGATGATGTTCACTATTTCATCAATGAGTTCGGATTCATTTCTAGCACATCAAAAGAAAAAAGAATAATTTATAAGCCTGCATAGGATAGAAATAATAAATGTGCAGATATAATTTGTAACTTTATAAGACATTATAAAATGATATGCTCTTCCGGTCTTTAATATAGGACCTATTTAAGGAGTTGATCTTAGTCCTAAATATATATAAGATCTATTTTTCACGTGTTAATTTTTTCCTAATTTATCCATATTGGTGCTTTCGCAATAATAATCAAAGAGGAGAAAAATCTATGGAATTAAGGAAGATGACTTGGATGTTTTAGAAAATACATATAATATTAACTAATTCAACTAACTTCCTTAATCTAATAAAAATAAAATTAGGTATATAGGTTTTATACTAAAAAAAAAAAAGGGAGTATTAACTCAGAAAACTTACTGAAAATCCGATAAATAAGGATAGCCAGATAAGTTAGCTGTTTTAGTCAAAGTAGATCTCCAAAGTTGTAGCTTCTCCATATAATCCTTCGACTGCTCTTCATGTTTGGCAAATGCATCTGCATAAGAACCTCTTTGATGCCTGACATCTGATGGATCTATGTTGTAGAAAACTGGTATTACAATCTGTCGATTGGTTTCCTTGCATTCCATGATTTTGACAAGCTCTTCCAAACACCACTTTGAAGAAGCGTAGCCTTGTGAGAATATCACCAATGATATTGTTGATGCTTCTATTGCTTCCATGAGTGCTGGTGATATTTCTTCTCCTCTCTCCAGCCTCTCGTCCACATACACATCAATATGATTTTGGCGCAACCCTTTCGTCAAGTGGCTAAGAAAACCAAATCTGATGTCTGAACCTCTAAAACTTATAAAAACATCATATTTTTCCCGACGTAATAGGGAACAGGAAGAAGCAGAAGCAGCCATTAACTGGGCAGAAGCATGATCAATAGGGTTTTAAGTCTTGCTATATAAATCTGAACATAAACAAGCATTTCAATAGGAACAGGGCTTATATGTTGACGTAAATGATGAACAGTGGAAACATAAACATCATATAAAGTGCTAATCCAGAGCACAAAAGGAACGAGGAAGAAGTTCATCATACCTGCACAAAGCTTATAAGTGGCGATCGATGGAACCTTTTCTGAAGATGATGTGATCTGTGTGGACAACAGCAATATAATCCAATTTATAAGTAAAGAAGAAGGTTTCTTCTGGTGGGTGACTTCGTTAGACAAATTAGTTGGCTAATTCAAGACGACCATTCTAATGCAAATTTTCCAAGCAAAGGTTTGCTTATATATTTTTTCCGAACGCATCTATATTGCTGATGCAAATGGATTCTCAGCTATTAATTTCCTACACATCCTATTTGAACCGGTTAGATTATTTTTTTAAGAACTAAATTATAATTAGTAAAATTTATAACTAATATCAAAAGATGATCTAGCCTCTTTATAATAGGTTTTCCATATCTCCCCAATAAATTACACTAATCAAAGGGTAATTTTATAAAGTAACAAATTTTTTTAATTTGGCAACAACAAAAAAATTTTTAACATTTAACTATTAAAACTAATTTTCTTAACATTTCTTAACATGTAACTAGAAAGTAACTAATAAGGTAAAAAGAAAGTTTTTATCACACTAGTATAAGACCATCAATGCTATATGATAGTAAATGCTGGGCTTTAAGGAAACATGATAAACATAAAGTGGGGTAGCTAAAATCATGATGCTGAAATGGATTTGTGGTTATACAAGTAGAAAAGATAAAATTCGTAATGATCATATCTTTAAATGAGTTGGAGTGGCATCTATTGAAAAGAAAATGGTAGAACATTGTTTGAGGTGGTTTGGACACATTCAAAGAAGGTCATTGGCCATTGGGTGTAGTGGTGAGGATGGTTGATCAAGCAATATGGAGTTCTCTAAAAAGATATAGGGGAAGATCGAAGGGAACACTCAATATGGTTATAGAGCGGGATCTTTTGGTAACAATTCAAAGATCTAGTATTCAAATAGAGTACAATAGCGTTATGCAATTCATGTAGCCGACCCCACTTAGTAGAATGAGGCTTTGTTGTTGTTGTATGATACTAAAACTCAAACAAGTAATTTACAACCGTAGAAAAAATTAAACTTATGATGCCCTGGAATATTACAAAAAGTATATTTCAAATAGTAATAAGATTAAGGGGGGAAAATATAGTAGTAGAATTAAAAAATAAATACTAAATTAGACAACAATTATACAATCTGAAAATGCTAATATAACCGGGGAAGAAACAAACAGAATCAACAGGGCTTACAAAAAAAAAAAAAAGGATCAACAGGGTTTTAGTTGAAGATAATTAAATCTGGACAGAAACAAGAGCCATCAGTCACTTGATGGAATTCAGTAGAAACTGGGCTTTTGTTGAAGTAAATGAATAATGAAAACATAAACATTATATATAAAGTGTTAATCCAATCCAGTACACACAAGGAACGAGAGTAACATGATCATCGTACCTGCACAAAGCTTAGGTAGCAGCTATGGATCCAACCTTTTATGCATATATGTAAACTAAGATCGAGCAGCAATCTAATTTATAGGGGAAGAAGAAGGTTATTACTGGGAAACTTCAATTCCTTAGAAAAAGCAAGTTAATTAATTGCTTATCCAAAAGTTTGACAGATTGCGCGTATAATAATCTATTAGTCCACATAAATATCAGGAATGTGGTCCCCTACCATTTCCTTCAATCGCTCTTGGATATTTTTGAGAAAATATAACTTTTTGTCCATAAACTTTTTCAATTTATATATTCCTTTGAACGTTTTCCATTTTATGTTCATCAATTACTCCTTCTGTTCTATAATATAAGACATATTTATTTAATTTGATTAGATTAAATAAATTAATTAAGTTATAATATAGTATGTATTCTGTAAAGGACTTTAGTCAATTTTTCTTAAGTCCCTCTTTATTTCTTCTTATTGATTATCGGTGAGGGAGCATCAATGGATTAAATTAGGAAAAGATTGATAAATATGAAAATTATGTCTTATATGTAAGATCAAGATCAACTCCTCAAAATATATCTTATATTAAGAATCGGATGGATCTCTATAATTGTAATTTCGCTAAGCCTGACCTAAGTTAAACGGTTAATTTCATATTCTCGTTTAATATATACACAATAAAAATTTACTTAAAAAATATTACTCTTTTTACTGAAAGATATGCTATAATATTACATCAGGACCAAAGAGACAAATGGGAATATAACGATGGGGTCACGAGATCAGTTTATCTGGATTGTTAAGATTTGATTTTTTTTAAAAAAAATTATTTTATTACATAAAGAATCTAAATTAAAAAGAATTCTTTAACTAATATTTAAAAAAAAATTATTTTTTATTTAAAAATCATTATTTAAAATATTAAATCTATCAAGTGGGCTCACGCACTGAAATTGGGTCCCGGAGTATATAATCTATTTTGTCAGTCAAATCTGTGGGGCCACTCAATATAAGATGACTTGATAATCGGACCCCACTGGATTCTGCAATCGTCCCATCTGAGCCGTTGGATGCTAATTCCCAAAGCTTTTGCATATTACTGTATTCCATGTGAACTCCAACAGGGTTGGACAAAATCCTGATGGTAAAGATCCCGAAGGATATACATTCTAATGAAAGTGTTATTAGGAAAAGACTCAAGATCACTAGAAATCTTTATATAAGATGTCATGTGCCATCCATAATTAGAATATAATTTGATAATTTTTAATTTTCCTATTTTAGCAAATGTGTTAGACCTCAATCACACCTTTTTAATTTAATCCACATCCACTGTGATACCATCAATTTTTTTTATTACCCTGACACGAAAACAAAATCAAGATTTTATCAAAGCCATTAAAAATTAGTTGAAAACATAAATGAAAAGTCTATCTTTCTCTTATCATATTATTTTTTTAATACATAAAAAATTACTGACTGCACTTTTTAGGATGTTTAAGAGATTCTCCATGAATTATTTGCTCACCCATCTCTTGTATTAAATTAGGCATTTATATAATCCTTCCATGCATCTGAAATTTTTATAAGAGCTTTACAATATTTTCAATTCAACTGAATGCTTAAAAATCGCAAGCATCTAGCACACTGGTAACCTTATTTTTGGTTTTCTTATACAGAAAAGAATACAATATCTAAAAATATTTGTTATTGCTCTAGTCTAATCTATCATAACTTACTTCAACATATTTTGAAGGCATTTAAACTAAAAAGTCTGAGCGAATATTCAAAGTTAATGGGTAACTTCCTTAGAAAAAGTAAGTTAATTAATTGCTTACCCTTTTGATCAAAAAAAATTGCTTACCCAAAAGTTTTTGAATGATTGTGGTCTATATGAATTGCGAGCATAGAATAATAATATATCAGTCAACATATATAAATATCAGAAATGTAGTGTGGAAAGGGAGGTCATGGCCCCTACCATTGTCTTATCTCTATCTGCCATTGGATAATTTGGGAAAATATCATGTTACAAGTCTTCACTATGCTTTTGTCCAAGAAAAAAGTCTTCACTATGTTTTTTTTTTTGTGGTGATACACAAGTCTTCACTATGTTAGAAAAGCAAGTTGAACCGGTGGACTTCGAACGTGAAGACTGATCCGAATATACCCTTATATTTGAGCTCGGGACCGGTCTAAGTGTGTAACCCGGATTGACCCGAACGTAAAAACAATCGCCCTTTTCTTTTTTTGGCTGATGTTGAGATTTGGTTTGAAGTGAAAGAGTGTGGGAAAGGCTGAATTATTAGAATGAATGGAAGGACCCCCAGATTCTGTGATCTTCCTGAGCAAAATTCTGATAAATTCCAACAACAAGGAGTTTAGAGTCTCTAGGCTTCCTAGGATTATCGATCTAGAATCGCAGCCCACTGACAATGCAGCTATAAATGAGTTTCAAAATAGATGAAGCCTCTCGTTTTTCTCATTTTCCTTTTCTTCTTAGAATTGCATCTCTATTCTTAAATAGAAAATGAAGGGTCAGATTTAATATTTTATGACACTATTATTATAATATTTTATAAATTTATTTTTTCTATTTTTTTTCTATATCGCGCACATTTATAAATGGGCAAGTTAAATTTTATATATTTATATTTATAATAATCATTTTATAAAATATTATATATCAACTATCCATTTTTTCAATGGTAGTTGAATGGGGTGGATGGCTGGCGTGGTGACATCGACTAAAACAGATCGAGGGCAATGAATAAATAGATCTGGCTTCTCTCCTTTCATAATATCTCCCATCCTTTACCTCAAAACTATACTGTTTTGGGGTAGAATATCGATGGTGACTCTTTTTAAAAAAAAAAACAAGAAGAAGTAAAGAGCATCGTGTAGCTTAAATTATTTTTTTTTTGATAATACCCAGTATCCTAAAGTAATTTTTAATTTCTCATCACCCTAAAACAAATCAATGAATGCTTACTAAACCTAACTGTCGTGAGTAGACTTGAAATTGTGATTATGATTGGGTTTGACCTTTAAAGTTGATTATTTGGTTATGATTGAAGGTTTATGGTAACATGGTGCGGTTGCTATTTCAACTAGAAAAGAAAAGATCTTACTTAGCCGTAAATTTGCATGAGATACTTATTTTTATTATTGAAGATATGTGAATTTTGTTTTGACTTAAGAATTAGTTAGGTTCGCCCTATTTTGCTAGAGATGATGCTTTGATGCTTAAATTTTGTCTGAACAGTATTTAGTTTGATTTTTGAAGTTAAGGAAAAGAATATTCTGTTGCCATAAGATCTTTTAGCATAATGGAGAATGGGTGGCTGTAATTGTGTGATGTTTTAGACTTCAGAGAGAGAAAGAAATCATAGCAAAGATATGTGTTTCTTAATAATTTTGGATATAAAGAATTTATATGAGAATTTGACTTTTGTCAGGAGCTTGAGGCAATTGTCATGGTACTAGTTTTCAACATTAGTTTTGCAATAAGACTTGTACACTGTATATTGTAAAAAAAAAAAAATCAATTAAGGTATCAATTATATTTCACCGAAAGATTTATGTTAGTTTGTTACATTTATAAGCTCCTTTAGTTGTGGCATAAGGGAAAAAATAATAAACTAATAAATTGTTTTGGCAGGAAGGATTCTTTATTTAAGAATTTGGGGTGAAGAGCCTTGCATTTAAAATCTACATTCGACACTCATTTGTTTAGGTTTAATTTTTATTTAAAGGCTTATTTTAAATTTTAATTTCAAATTTTATTTCAAATGGGTGTGCGGTTTTGTTAAGTGTGATACATATTATTAAACTCTATATAAACTAAATAAATAAATAACATACAAAAGAAAATGGAAATGCTTAGTTATGAAAAATTACTAATGTTGTAGAAAGAAGAAATAGAGAAATATGCTTGATTGAAGGTATTTCCATTTTACTCAGTAAGTTATATTCAACCACCTCTGTTGGAAAATGAATTTTAGTATTCTAGTGTTGTTTGAAAATAGTAGTGAATGCTTTCGTGATATGATAAATGATGGTGATAAGTTAGCTTCAATTTACCGTTCTGATATCATTTTGTTTTGAGTCGGTGAGTGGTAATGTTGTTGCATATTATCTTTAAATTGGGAGGACCAAATTTTTGTAAGGGGAGCAAGGTAGCATTCCAAAAAAATTTGGAATTTAAAATAATAATAATAATAATAATATTAAGTAAATAATTTATTGACTTATTGAGTCAATTATAGAAAATGCATAATAGGAATACAAGTTAATAAGGTAGTTTACTTCATATCTATATTTAGAGTTGTAAGTTGACATTAAAAGGGCGTTTTGGAACTATTAGAGAGTAATTCATGTACTTGTAACAGTCTTTAAATTTGAAATATAGATGGGAAAATTGCCCATAAAGATCCCATTGAAAATATATTTATCAAATGGGACATGAAAACATTTAAAAAAAGATTTTTTACATATAAGGAAAGATATTTTATACATAGGAAATATTGTTTGAATACAAGAAAATATCATATAGGAAAAACATATTGAACATAAGAAAGATTATTTACACATAAGAGAAGATATTTTGTACACGGGAAAGGTTGTTTGAATATAAGGTCCTATTTAATAAATAAATTTTTAATAAAGTACTTATAGGCAATTTTTTCAGAATTATCTTTTTTAATTATTTAATTGTAGTTTGGTCCTAAAAGTGAATGAATGTCTAGGGCAATTCGTGTTTGTTATCTATCTTTGGGCCCTGAGTTGAATCTTCTCTGAGCCGAAGGGCCAATGTGATTTTGTTTTAACATTTTAACATTGTGAATAACCCAAAATGCTCATATTGATCATGGAGCTTAAAATATGTCATATGGGTTTTTAGTCTTTTCCCAAACAAACCCTGAGCTTTCAATTTTATTTACCCGTCAATGTCATAGCAACAAGTGGAGAGGAGAAAAAAATTTCAAGACTTGGCTCAAGCAGTCTCAATCTTCTTCTCCGTTCAACATTGTGTGTGTATGTGTGAGTAATGCATCATCCTCCTTGCTGGTCCGTTCGTCATCTCCCTCAACCAATCTTCTTCTTCGTCCCCTGTTTTTGGGAGTCGACATGTGTTGGGTGTGGGTGCAGAGCTTCGGTTCTTCTCTTTCCTTTTTCTGGGGCATCGATTGTGTGTGTGGTAAGGGCGAAATTTATCTTCCTTGATGCTGGTTCAATTTTCTGGTTCTTCGAGCAATTTCCTCCCTCTTCGTTTTCTCCTCGCATTGGTGTGTGTAGTTTGGGTTAAACTTTATTCCCCTTCCTCTGTTTCAGCAGCCGTGTGTGAGAATAGATGAGAAGATTGAGTTCAAACCAAGTTGAAAATCAAGGTATAAGGAGCTCACTTTAGGTGGGTAACCTCACTTTAATGGCTTTAGCTGTTGTAAGAGGGAGAAGATGGATTTAGACTATGCTTTTCTTGAATTTCTAAATTGCTAAGAGTGAAATTTTGGAATTGTAATATGCATGGGTGTGTACATATATTGATGCTTGGGAGTGTATTGTTGGTAGATTAATTATGAATTGAGATGCTGTTTTGTGTGATAGCCTTAAATGCATACGAAGTGTTTGGTAAAATGTTCCAAAGGAAAAAAACTCATTTAGGCATGTGTCATTGTGGTATTTTGAATGGTGGAGAATATCTGGATCCTATTTTGGATTCATTATGTTTTAAATCTTGCCGAAAGGAAAAATTTAGAAATTTTATAATTTCATGAGTATGCTAAAAGTTTGGTTATATGGTGGTTTGTTGAATGATTAACCTTGATGTTTGTGTTATGACTTAGTGTGTTTCTATGCATGTAAGGTGTTTGCTAAAATGTATAAGAGAAAATTCGGTTGGATTACATTGTTTAACTTCTTTGTTGAAGTTTGCAGAGGCATATATAGTTGCTGATATTAAGTTTGATAGTTAAGAATGATAAAATTAAATTGTTATTCGAACTTGTGGCTATATACTAGCTACAAAAGGGTTTAAAGCTCAAGTTTTTTTCCCTTTATTATAAATTGTTACATAATGAGGGTTGAGTTGGTGTATTAAGTTGTCGCTGAGATTATTTGCTGGGTGGTATAAGAAACAATTGTTATTAACAATGAAGTTGATAATGAAATCAATGGTTGAACTGAAAATGTTTACTTATAATTTGAGAACTATGTTTGCTTGCTATTTTGTTAGTCTTTGGAATGTATATAGTGTGTATCTTGAAATGCCTGAGGGTGATGCTTGGATGTTAACTATGATAGTTAAGGGGTAGTTACAATTTGAGTAGTAAACGGATTTTTATTAAATGGAATTTTGTAAGTTTTTAGAGTTTACGGAAAAGAAAATGACAATTGCATTACTTTGGGTATTAGGAGATTAAAGAGTGAAAATCTGTGTGGAAACAGCTAGGTAGGAGTAAGACATATATTTGGGAGCGCAACAAATGAGTGAATAGAGTTCCATTATAATTTTTTTTTATAAATGATGTTTTCCCTACTTACCATACTTTCATGTTAATTACCAGCTTTACAAGTATGATGTTGTCAATGAAAGCTTATCGAATGTTTCATGCTCTTATTGATATTGAAATGAGTATAGATTGATGATTTTTATTTGTTGTTATTTATTCTTCTATTGCTTCATAGTATAATTCAAGATTATGTACAAAAATGCCAAGGAGACTTTTGATTTTCTCACAAATTTTCATGTTAAGATAGTCTTGTGTTTTGGAATGTTTGTACACAAGTTTTATTATTTGGGAACGGTTTCTGTCGACAGATTAAATTTGAAGGAAAATTTTGAAATATTATTTGTGAACTATCATGTTGGGGTGTACTATTATATCGTATTTGATACGAGCTATCATGATATTGAAAGACGAACTTTTCATTGCTGATAAATTGGCCCCTGGGCATGCTTTAAAATAGTTTTGAGAGAATTGAATATAGAACGCTTTTTGCTAACAGCAGTATTGTTAGTCTTTGGAGCGCCATGGTTGATCTTAAGCTTGCTTGATATTCATGGGCTTTGTTCTCAAGCTTGTTATTTGTGGGTCTTGTATCTGCGCTTGTTTTGCAACCTCGTACTGTGATTGCTTCATGTCCTTGTGCTGCGCTTGATTGGTTACTTACCCTCGTGGACTGTGTGTCCATGCTTGTTTTCATGGCCTTGAGCTGCACTTGGTTAGTTATCTTTGTGGATTGTGTGTTCACGTTTGTTACTGATTCTGTTTAAGTCCTCATTTATAATGGGTTTTCCATATTAGTTGGTACTTAGTTTCATCAATGAATTATTTGTTTCCATAGTATTTTCTTATTAATAACCTTTTATATCGTTTCATCAATGTTTATGATTTTAGAATTTGAAGTCGAATATAATTGTCATCTCGCCATTATGGACTTTTGCTTGCATAATTTATCCCTCCAATATTTTATTTATTTCTACTAATGGGACATTATTGACTGAAAAATTATTTTGGTCTCAGATAGAACTCTTGACCTTGCACCTCCGGCTGAACAATGAAGACTCTCATTGTTGATCAAAGCTTGTAGAGATATTTTGACAGAGCGGGTAATTGTTGTAAATATAAGCTTACATTTATGTATTTATTTATATAGTTGAAACAGAACAGAGACAGAGAATGAGAATGTGAACAAGAGAATGAGTTGCAGCCAACGTTGACCTTCATGTGATGTATGCAATGACGTGAGAGGTTTGGTGAAGGTTGCCAGAATTGACTTTTCCATTATTTTAAGCATTTATGAGGTTTTGAGTTTGGTTATAAATAGGCTTCGTTTTTCATTGTAAAGCATCTGAGATTGAATAAACACATTGAGTTTTGGTTTCTATACCATTTTGGTACCAGAGCTGAGTTCTAGAAAGCCAGAGAGCGAAAGAGTGAGGAGTGGGTGAGAAAAAAAAAACGTGAGAAAAAGGGGGTGTCGGATTTTCACTCTCGGAGCGTTTTTTGAAGAAACCGACCTCACCATCGTGTTCAGAAGGCCGAAAAACCTAGGAATAGCCTTGGTCACCGCCGAAAAACACCTCCACGCGCCTCCACGGACGTTCCCGGAAAGTTGCCGGAAAAGTCGCCGGAATTTCAGACGGTCGCCGGAGTCCAGAGGTTGAAGACGACCCAGTCAGCTGTCACGTCATCACTGTCTGATCAGTCAGCGCCACGTCGTCCAATCACTGACTGCCACGTGTCATAACAGCCACGTCATCAATCCCAGTCAGCCCAACTTTCAGAAATTGCAATTTGACCCCTAAATTTGGTAAAATTTACAATTTCTGCCCCCAAAACTTTCTAAAATTACATTTTGGCCACAAATTTCTTCCAAAATTACATTTCTGACCCCAAAACTTTCTGAAATTATATTTTGGCCCCAAATTTCTGCCAAAATTACATTTCGGACCCCCAAAACTTTCTGAAATTACATTTTAGCCCTAAATTTCTGCCAAAAATACATTTCAGACCCCAAAACTTTCTGAAATTACATTTTGACCCCAGATTTTTTTTCCAAAATTACATTTCCATCCCTGAAAGTTAAGAAATTACCTTTCTACCCCATTTGTCCATAAAATTTCCAGTTTTACCCCTTACTTGCCATAAAAAAAAAAAAAAACCGATCCTATCCTTGTACTTTTCCATCCTATATCTAACCTCACAAGAACAAATCCAAAATGCCTCCAAGACGCAGAAACACACGCGAGATTGAGATGGACGAGATGAGACGCCGGATACAAGAACTGGAAACCACTGTACAAACGCAGCAAGCCATGCTAGAATCTCGCAGTGAATATCTAGATGAGTCAGATAATAATAGTTCGTCGTCTACTGACTACCGCCGCCGTCCTCAACAACAGCAATTCCGCCTTAATGACATTAAGATAGATATACCAGAATTTGAGGGAAGGCTTCAACCAGACGAATTTGTCGAATGGTTACAAACAGTTGAATGAGTCTTTGAGTACAAAGAGATTCCCGATGAGCAGAAAGTCAAAATTGTCGCCATCAAATTAAAGAAACATGCATCTATATGGTGGGAGAATCTCAAAAGAAGGCGTGAAAGAGAAGGAAAGAGCAAGATACGAATGTGGGACAAGATGCGACGCGAGCTCTCACGTAAGTTTCTTCCAGAAAATTATTATCAAGATAATTTCCTTCAGTTACATCATCTTCGCCAAAAGGCTATGTCTGTAGAGGAATATACGAGGGAATTTGATAAGCTCATGATGAAGTGTGATATCCAAGAAAGAGAGGAGCAAACAATAGCCCGTTATCTTGGAGGGTTGAATACTAACATTGCCCATCCAGTGCAGCTCCAACAATACTGGACTCTAGATGACGTCATTCGTCTAGCCATCCGTATTGAGAAACAGTTCCCCAAAAGGTTTCCGTTTCAACCGTCTTCCTCCACTAAAATTCCTTTTGATCAACATGAAATACATATGCATCAGCCTACACAAATGCATCAGCATAACTCTTCAAACAGGCATACACAAGAATATCAGTCTAACTCTTCAAGCAAGCCTCCACCAAAGGCTATCAAGGAATTTAGCTCCAAAGCACCTAAGTGCTTCAAATGCCAAGGGTTCGGTCATATCGCTTCAGAATGTCCTACCCGCAGAGTGGTTACTATTATTGAAGGGGAAACTGTTGCAGTTTTTGAAGAAGAAAAGGAGCTCATACCCAACAAAGAACCTGTTTTTGATGAAGAGCCAATTTTTGATGAAGAAGTCATTCCTCCTGATCAAGGTGAAACACTTGTGATTAGACGAAGCTTGCATACAGCCACAATGAAAGAAGAGCCTTGGCTACGTCACAACATTTTTCATACTCGCTGCACTGCTCAAGGTAAAGTTTGTGACGTCATTATTGACAACGGAAGCTGTGAAAATGTAGTATCTAACTACATGGTAGAAAAGTTGCAACTACCAACTCACAACCATCCGTACCCATACAAGCTCCAATGGTTCAATAAAGGAAGCGCGGTCAAAGTGTCAAAACGATGCCTTGTTACTTTTTCTATTGGAAAAAGGTATCATGATGAAGCTTGGTGTGATGTTGTTCCAATGGACGCTTGTCATCTTCTTCTGGGAAGACCTTGGCAATATGATATACGCGCTCTATACGACGGTTATGCAAACACCTATTCCTTTCAGAAGGATGATGTGAAGATTCAGCTCGAACCATTGCCACCAGATAAACACATCAAAATCAAAAATAAGTCCAAGTCATTTTTACTTAAGCATAAGGTTTCGGATTTATCTCCATTCATTGATGATGATGTTTGTGACTCGAGGACGAGTCTTGTCCAACCCCGGGAGAATGAAACAGAACAGAGACAGAGAATGAGAATGTGAACAAGAGAATGAGTTGCAGCCAACGTTGACCTTCATGTGATGTATGCAATGACGTGAGAGGTTTGGTGAAGGTTGCCAGAATTGACTTTTCCATTATTTTAAGCATTTATGAGGTTTTGAGTTTGGTTATAAATAGGCTTCGTTTTTCATTGTAAAGCATCTGAGATTGAATAAACACATTGAGTTTTGGTTTCTATACCAATAGTTTAGATGTTCCATGTAATCAATAGGTAGGGTGTCAAACCCCTTGAACATTTTGATATTTGCCAGAGTGATAAAGGCATAGTTCCATAGGCATACAAAAATAACACAAATATATTGATACTGCGTACTTGTTTACAATACAGGAATTCCCGCATGGTTTAAAAATATATACAGATTGTCCTAAAAAATTAACTAACACTAGGATAACCAACGTAGGCTCTTAATCTTTACTGGGACCCTCAATCGCCAATGTTGATGTTTTTGCCCTTTAAACCACTACCCTCATCTAGCTCTATTAGCGTTCTTCTCCCCTATGAACCAAGTAAAGAAGGGCATGGACACTGTATTTTTTCCAACCCTCTTTGGTCTAAAGGGGCACTTTATTCTATTTTGCTGGACAAAATTCGTGTTCTTATCTTTATTTACTTCATAGGTGAGAATATCACTTTTCTCAACTATGAAACAAGTAAAGAGGGGCAATTGCAAATACTCTATTTTGTCCAGGCCCAACTCAAAAATGATAAAAAAAAAAATGAAAAAAAGAAAATTCATCCTTAATCCTGACATATCTAAATTAATAAGCAAATGACATTGATGGTGATTGGATTGTAATTGAAATTTGAAAAATGATAATTATCAATGGTGATTGTCTTGAACTTGGGGTTTGTAGTAAATAACAACAAATTTCAAAATAACTCATCTCATTGATGTCATTTGATTTTAAAATTAGAAAATTTAGTGTGAAGTCATTGTAGAGCAAAAATAATTGGAATAAAAAAAAATACAAAAAATAGCTCTCATTGATAGATTTAAATTATGAAATTGCTTGTAGGAAAAACATAAAATAAATAAATAATAAAAAAAATATCTCTCACTTACGTTGATAGATTTAAATTAGAAAATTATTTGTGGAAAAAAATAAAAATAAAATAAAAAATCTCTCATTGATGGTCATTAGGTCAAGTTAGAAAGTTTTATAAATAGAAAATACCAAAAAAATAAAAAAAAACGAAAATTTAAAAAAAAATCTCCCATTGACGGTGATTGGATTAAGTTAGGTAGTTTTATTAACATAAAATACAAAACAAAAATTAAAAAAAAAAAAAGAAAAAAAAAAGAGCATTTATAAAGAAAACCTTACCTTGAGATTATAAATAAGGGAACAAGGGTTGAAGCAAGATACACAAAAAATTAGGAGAGCAAATACACAAAAAATTGGGGAGAGTAAAGACACAAGAAAATATGTAGAGAAAAGAGGTAAGGGATGATTAGATATGTCTAAAAATAAGAGTGAATTATTGATTGTGTTCATTTTTTTTTTGTCTTCTTCTTCATACCTAAGTAAAACCTATGCTTTTATGGTTGTTGTCACATATGTGATGCTTCATCACCAATGGCTAGAGGGAGGAATCCAATATGATGAGGATTAATTCATTTTCTTATTATTTTTCATTTTCTTTCTATCTTCTATTTTCCTTTTCTTATCATTTTTTACAAACTCAAGGAAAGCCTATACTCTTGTGATGCTTATCACATATGCAAGCTTAAACATCAATGGCTAAAGGGTGAATCCAATATGAAATTTGGATTAATTTATTTTCCTATTATTCTTCATTTTCTCTCTCTTCTATTTTTATTATTTTATTTTTGTGCCCAAGGAAAACATATGCTCTTGTTATTGTTGTCACCTTTGTGAGCCACAACACTAATTGCTAGAGAGTGCAATATAATATGATTTGGATTATTTTATCTTTTTTTCCCCTTTCTTTTTCTCCTTATATCTTTCCTCTCTATTCTTTTTTCTCTTTTCATTATTTTTTCTATTTAATCCTTTTAGTCTCATGTGATTGAACCACTCATCCCTCTCTCTCTTTTTTATTTCTTTCACTCCACCCCCCAACAATATTTATGTTGTTCTCTTCTTGTTGGTATTGTGAGGATATGCTCAATGATATTTTTGTGTTATTTGGACCATGAAAATGGTACACATCCTTAATTGATTAACTTGACATATGATGGTTTGCTTTCGCTACTTATTTTCACTGTATGGATGTATATCACCTATTTGTTATTTTCATATCTCCTTCTAACATAAGCTTTATTTATAAAAAGGAAAAAGAAAAACAATTCTTGTGACCCATTTTTGTAAATGAAAATAATAAAGAAGAAAACTTCTCTTTTATCGAAATAAATGAAATTGATTTTAAAAAATATTTTTTCCATATGAGGTTTTTAGAGCCTTCTCAAGTAAAAATCGATTATTCTTTTGTGTGAGATTATGAGAATTTCCTCAGGAAGTTTAGTCCCAGAGTCTTCCAGAAACCTTTCTTTTATTCAATAAAAATAGAAGAGTTGTTTTCATAAAATAAAAAAAACACCAAACAAATAAGAAAAATTATTTCCTCAGATAAATTAAAGGAATTTTTTCTTTAAAAAACACAAACAAAGTGACATACATTTCTACCTGGAACTATATGGGTTTGATCCCTCTAAAGGGTGTGTAGGCTCTAAGTCCTTTTTCTAGGTCAAGTCTAATTTTGTAAATAAATATATTTATTATTATTATTTTTGTAAATAAATGTTCTTTTATCTTTAGTTTGCATTTTATTTATTTTTGTAAATATTTTTTTACTTGGGTAATTATAATAAAATTAAAAGCCATATTCATTTTTAAATAATTGGCTTAGGGTAACCGTTCATATGAACGGGTGCTATGGGCCATCTAACATTTTCCTCATGCACAATTGACTCCCGAACTCTATCTATTTTTCATTTTTCAAAAGAAGTTTCCAAAATTATCATTTTTCAAAATTTTGGTAGCGGCTTCATATTTTCCAGATTTTGGGTACTACAGTTTTGTATATCTTGTAATTTCATTTATTTGACTTGTAAATCTTCACATTTGTCTTGTAAATAGCTTGTGTTATTATAAATATGCTTCTTGTTTTATACATAGCTGAAAAGGTCTTGTAGTTTCACGTTTTTTTTTGTAAAGCATATTTGACTTTTAAATTCCATCATTGTCTTATACATAGCTGGAAAACTATGAAACTGCACTGCGCAAAGTTATATTATATAGAAATTTTTGAAACTATGATAGATAACCCGCAAAATGTGATTAGAGATAATAATAACCGATTACTTGTAACTCTAATTTTATAGGAATTGGAAAGAGCCCGAGCTAGATCGAAATCAGGACTTGTTTTGCGTGTGAAAAGGGGGGGTTTAATGTAGTAACTTTATTTTTCATACATTATGTGATTGTTTAAATGCTTTGTTTATGCTATCTTATGTGATAAGTATGATGAACACTATTTTGCCCATTAGGGTAATTGAGCGAGGAGGCACGTGTACCTGGTTGTGAGTAAGAACCCAACCGAGGTATTTATGGATAGTGGGGAAGTACCCCGACTCATGTGCACATGCCGTGTTGTTTGTGTTTAAGGATAGTGGGGAAGTAGCCCTGACTCATATGCATATGCCATATTATTTGTGTTGTTATTATGGTGCATTACATGGTGTATAACATATTTGTTTATCGCATTTTATATGATTGGTTATATGTTACTGTTAGGATTCATTTGAATCTCACCATTTTTCAAAATTTAAAAATATTCCAGCAGAGGATAGTGGTTCGAAGGGCAAAAGCATCAATACCGGCGATTGAGGAAACCTGGTGCAGTTCAAGATTGGATTTTATCATCTGTTTAGCTAAGTTTTGATAATGATGTATAGATTTTTCAAATCCTATGGAATATTTTGTAATGTAATGCAAACACTTAATATCAATATTTTTATACTATTTTTATATGCCTGTTGAACTGTTGCATTTTTACTCTGGCAAATATCAAAATATTTAAGGGTTTGACAACTAACCTCATTGGCTTTCCTTGATCGCTTTGTATATAAATACATAACTTTTTTCTCTTGCTTTTGGATTTGAAATTTGACGAAAACCAATGTTCCTTAACAAAATGACTAGCTATGTCGTACATTCTGTTTTTCAAAAATAGAGATTTCATTGAATTTAAATACAAGTATTCATATTGAACATTGTTTGTTTGGTTTGGTGTGTTACTTTTTCGGCGGAATCTTGCGGGGAAGAACTAATGATGAAGACCTGTGTTTGAGTGATGAGATAAGTACGTACGTACAAAGCTTATAGAGCGTGAGAATTAGGTAGTAGTCATTGTTAGTGTTGTAGTTTCTTGCCCCCTTGTGTGTGCATATTTCCCATGAAGTTTGTGTTCCTTTTATATTAGTGAAGCCAGGGTTTGAGAAAGGTACTTAGGTATTAAAAAACTTTGAAAACCAGACTTAGTTTTTCACTTTGGCTTCTTCATCATCATTTAGTCATTAAGGATACAAAATAGATCCTCTAATTTGCTTAGATGTGGCAGTGACAGAGAACTTGAGTGATTTTGCATACTAACCCATTCCATATTCTGGAAGAGGAAGTGTAAGTTCAAAAAAATCAGACACAAAGATAAACTGATACGAATCTGGAGATGAAGAGATATACAAACAGAACAAGCTCCTTGTGTAGGTTTTAACCATCATATCCCTGCTTCTCCATAAAATGGTACAGAGTGAGTGTTGAAGACACAGCTGTGAAGTAGAAGCCAAATTGAGGTGTTTAGTGCAACCGCTCGCCACCTTCATGCACAAAAACCAACATGATGATGATGATGATGATGAGACCTTAACATCTAATACACTAAAATGAAAATTTTGAACCGCATCAGCTCTCAATTTTTCACTGCTGGAGATAAACTATTAACTGCTCAACTAGTATAAATATAGTCACTTCAAAATTTGAGGTAGACCACCAACAACCAACAGATATATGTCTATATATAGTTGACATGTTTGCATGTCTATATATGCATATTTGGCTCAGTATATTTAAGATTTTTGTTTTACACCTAATAGGTTTTTGCTAAGCAAAGTAACACTCTACACATAAACTAGTTAAGTGAAAATATGCATATAACTTCGCTAATTTTCACATTTAAAGCACGATGAAATAGAGTTTATTTTCATTGTTGATTTTGTTTTATTATTCTCTATCTATGTTCCTGCACTGAGTGGTATCCATGAAGTCTAGTTGCTTTTAAGAGCTGACTATTTTCTGCTTGTATCAGGGAATTTAACATGTTATCATTACGGGACTTTCTCTTGCATGAGGAAGTAGAAGATGTAGAAGCTAGTAGCTAGTTTCCACGATTTGCCTGAATACTACACACATCCATTGAAACGAATGGATAGGTTAATTATGAGTAAGGGCGTGCAATGAAGCATAGAAAAGTCAGAAACATAACAAAAACCAGCATAAAATATTAAAAAGCCAACTAAAAACTCAATACTTATTGCAATCTTTTAAGAGAGAATGTGTCCTGAAGAACTCTGCTTATGGGAGTTGTTTTGGGCTATCAGTATCCCCAATCCTCTTTGCTTTCCCCTTGAATTCGATCTGTTGGCGAAACTTGTCATAATCTGAGGCACATGCCTTGATAAAAGAAATCACACATGTCAAAATGTAACCATTCTATTTCTATTAAGGATATTAATTATAAGGGCGGACACTAATGACATGAGTTATAAGGGTTATCAAACCTGTGACTTCCCATTTATTGCGGAGTATTTATATCACTAAGCTGCAAGGTCATTAGTGTAATAGTACCCTTCTAAAGCTCCAATTCCATTTGTTGAATCTCTTGTAATTCTGATGCATATATTGGCCATATTCCACACCCTTTTAAGAACTGATCGTATTCGAGCAAACGAGAAAGATCATCTGGATCTCCCAATGTAGAATTCACATGCAAACTTAGAAGTGGGGCTCTCATCATATCGTCTTCTTTGAGTTCCCTTTAATATGCTTTCCATTGGATTATACCATACAAAAACAATATTTGTTTCCAAATACCCTGGGCGAAGCAATTCCTTTTCATCCTTGTAATAGATCTCTTCATCTTCCAAGTGGAATTTTCTGCCAATTAATGAAATGAAATCGCTTCCAACAAATGGAAAAACAATACAGCAACTAACAAAACCCAAGAGTTGTTGTAATATAATATTGCTGGCATCAGTTTGAAACCTGTAGTCTTTAATGAAGTGCAACCTTCAATATATAATCGAGTAATGGAAGGTGGAAGTTCTGGTAATGAAATAAGTCTGGAGCAATGACCCAAATCAATTTCTTTCATCTCTGAAAGATTCTTGATGCTTATAGGCAGTTTCATCACACTGCATCCACGTAGTGATAGAATCTTCAACAATGACAGGCCACTGATGTTATTAGGTATCTCAGAAACCACACAGTTTATCAAATGCAATTTTTCTAAACAACGCCAGGCATGAAACAGAATGACTAACATTGATTTGTCGATTCCTTCTCTAAACTTAGAAAGATAGAATATTTTAAGAGAGGTAAAGCAACTTAGCTCATTTATTTGAAAGCTCTTTAGAGGCGAACCAAGATATAGCTCTTCAAGTTTATTGGACTGTCCAATTGGCAACTCCAATGTTCTTATACCAGTTTGAACTAAATCTAATCTTCTCACTTCTACTAATGGCTCCTTGAGACTAAAGCAGCCGGATAGCATGAAATGCTTTAGTTTAGTGCTCGCCCTTAGATTCAAAGAAACAAGTTTAGGAAGATAAAAGATAGATGGATGGACATTGAATAAATTTGCACACCATTTGAGGTCCAGTATTTCAAGATTTTTTGCCATGGAGAAATCGGGCAACTCCTTTAACTCTTTAGAATAGCTTAGATCTATTATCTTTAGATTCATAAGATCCTGTTACAATTAAAGGAGAAAAGTTATTTAAAATGCCATCATAATTCAATTAAACTAAATAATAAAACATGCATTAATTAATATATTGTTACCTGCACACCATCCCACATTTTTACAATTTTGCTAAAAGGCATATGGATTTCAACGAGTTTCTTTGGACTAAAACCCAATGGCAAGGATTTCAAGGATAACCACTCCAGCTGAAGTACCTTAGCTCATTAGAAAGTGACTCCAGACCATCATGAAAATGCACGATATTATTGCTTTCGAAAAGAGATCCGATGATCTTCATTTGGAGAGGTTCAATCTTGAGAAATCTTAAATTACTCATTTTTTGGAAAGCGTCAGCTCTCAACAATAATAAGTTGTTTCCAAACTCCTTTGGGTTCAATGTAATGCCTTGAATTGCATCAGTTCCCTAACAATTAAAAACTTCAAATAATATTAAACAAGTGGAGTTTAAAATTTCTTCAATGAAATTAATGTATAAAAAAGAAGTTCTTAATTACCTTGTTATTTTCCAGTACTTCTTGAATTTCCTTTGCATCATTTAATCGACTCCGTGTTTTAGGATACTCTCTAGATTCCTCACGGACTATATTTTCAGCCATTTCTTGTAGTAGATCATGAATTTCTATTCTATTGTCTCTTGAAATGGTTATGAGAGCTTTATCTATAAGGCTTACTATTCCACAATCCACATAAAAGTCATCACAAGCATCTAGCACCCTTATAATATCTTCTTTTTTCTCTCCCCTAAAGAAGAATGCAGTGTCTAAGAATATCTGTTTTTCTGGTATATTAAGTCCATCATAACTCACCATCAATACATTTTGAATTTCCATGCTGGGATACTTTCTTAATCTTTTGAGGGCACTATCCCATGTTTTTGTATCTCTAGAGTTCAAATATGAACCTAAAACTTTTAATGCTAAAGGAAAACCTCTTGCATGCTGAATCGTTTGTGTAGATAACTTTTCATACCCCATTTTGGGAAAGGTTTGCTTGAAAGCATGCAGGCAAAAAAGTTGAAGTGATTCTTCCATATTTAATTCTTTCACCTCATGTTTTACATGAGCTCTCCTACTAGCAAGAACATGCCTGTCTCTAGTTGTTATGATGACTTTGCTTCTTAATCCCAATGAAAGATGTTCTTCTAGAAGATATTGTAATTGGCTAGAGGTATCTACATCATCAAGCACTAGAACAACTCTCATTCGCGCCGTAGCCTCCTTTGAAAGTTGGGTCTTCTTTTCATTGTAAGATTTTTATCGTTTAGGAGTACAGAGAGAATTTTTTCAAGTAAACAAGTCAACCCAATCTTTTTTGATTCCTCTCTAACATTTGATACAAAGCAAGAACTATCAAATTGGTGGGAACATTTGTCAAATATGGCATGAGCTAAGGTTGTTTTACCTATCCCTCCCTTACCCCAAATTTCAAGAACTTCAACTTCCTGTGAGTCAACTTTCATAAATGATTCAATAATAGACAAGTTTTCCTCAAATCCAATCCGGCTCTTTAGCTCATTTGTGTCTTTATCTTCCAACTTTTTCAATACATCTTTGATTATTCCATCAATAAGATCAGATTCATTGCTGGCAATGGCATGTCAAAAGGAGGAAATTATTTTTTTTAAAAAAAATAATTACACAGTTGTTAAAAATAACATGCTTAGTTTCGACCCAAGAATCTTAGATATAATTATCTTAAAATTTTTATGTGGAAAGGGAAAACATACACTACCTCTTATCCTTTTCAAAAGATATAATTAACTAACCAAATCACATAAATCGAGTTGTTGGTTAAAATTAGTTAAAATCAGTAGATTTGTAAGAGTTGTAATTTTTTTTCAAAATATACCCCTATTTATGAAGATAATGAGTGTGAGAAAGAATAAGTGGGGAAATATATGAGAAAGAATGAATAAGAAAAAGAGATAAGAGAGACATATAATTAATTGAGGGTAAAAATGGAAAAAAAAAAAAGTAGATTAAATTTTTAGACAAAGCCAAATTGTTCTTATATATAGGACCAACTGATCATGAGACCCAAAATCACGAGGAAGCTTTATACGAGATTCCATGTGCCATTCATAATTGGTATAGAATTTGATGATTCTTAACTTTCTCATTTTTGTGAAGGTGTCAGCCCTCAATTGCACCTCTTTAATTTGAGCCACATTCATTGTGATACCTTCAATTTCCTCAGTTCCTTGAAATGAAAACATAATCAAAATGGCATTAAAACTACTAAAAATAGGTTGAAAACATGAAATGAAAATTTAATGTCTCTATCTTTTACCATATTATTGTTAAATACATCAAAAATTTCTTTGGAGTCATTCAATCGACTGCGCTTTTCAGGATGTTTGGGAGATTCCTCACGAACTATTTGTTCACCCATCTCTTGTATCAAATCATGCATTTCTAGAATGCCTTGATCTGAAATTTTTATGAGAGCTTTATTGACAAGATTTTCAATTCCACTCACCGCCTCAAAATTGCAAGCCTCTAGAACACTCGTAACCTTATCTTTTTGTTCTCCCACAATAAAAACACTATGTCTAAAAATATTTGCTTGTCATCATCACAATCTAATCCATCATAACTAACCTTCAACATATTTTGAATGTCTTGTTTTGGAGACTTTTGGAGTTTCCTAAACTCACTTTCACAATATTCGATGCTTCTAGAAGAAAAATGGCAACCCAAAACTTCTAAAGCTAAAGGAATGCCTTTAGCATAGGCACCGATCCTTTTGGATAGCTCTTCATATCCTATCTTGGGATGATTCTGTTTGAAGGCATTTAAGCTGAAAAGTTTGATTGATTCTTCAAAGTTTAGTTCGTCTACTTCATGTATATATTCTTCATCAATCTCCACACTAAGAACATGCTTGTCTCTGCTTGTTATAATAACTCTGCTACCCCATCCCAAGCAAGTTTCTCCAACAATAGCTAGTAGATCTTTTAGTTGCTTTGGGTCATCCACATCATCAAGCACAATTATGACTTTCTTCCTTTGCAGCCTTCCAATTGCAGCATTTTCATGGAGACTTCTTTGGTTTAATAGCTCAGAAAGAAGTTCTTGACGCAAAGATTTGAAACCAATATTTTTTAATTTTGCTCTCACATTTTCTAAAAAGCAAGAGCTTTCAAATTGAGAAGAAACATGATCAAATATTTCTTGAGCAAGGGTTGTTTTACCGATTCCTCCTGGGCCCCAAATTCCAAGAACTCGAACTTGTTGTGGCTCAATTTTCATTAATGATATAACTTTAGATAAATTATGATAAATGCCAACAAGTAGTTTAGAGTCTCCAGGCGTCCTTGGATACTTATCTGCCAATCTTTTCAAGATGTTGTTCACTATTTCATCAATGAGTTCAGATTCATTTCTAGCACATCAAAAGAAAAAAGAATAATTTATAAGCCTGCATAGGATAGAAATAATAAACACGCAGATATAATTTGGTAACTTTATTACTATTTTGGAAAAACTAAGAAAACTTTATAAGACATTATAAAATGATATGCTCCCTCCAGTCTTTAATATAGGACCTATTTAAGAAGTTAATCTTAGTCCTAAATATATATAAGATCTATTTTTCACGTGTCAATTTTTTCCTACTTTATCCATATTGGTGCTCCCGCAATAATAATCAAAGAGGAGAAAAATCGATGAAATTAAGGAAGATGACTACAGTGTTTTAGAAAATACATATAATATTAACTAATTCAACTAACTTCCTTAATCTAATAAAAATAAAATTAGGTATATAGGTCTTATATTAAAAAAAAAAAAAAAGAGTATTAACTCAGAAAACTTACTGAAAATCTGATAAATAAGTATAGCCAGATAAGTTAGCAGTTTTTGTCAAAGTAGATCTCCAAAGTTGTAGCTTCCCCGTATAATCCTTCGAGTGCTCTTCATGTTTGGCAAATGCATCTGCATAAGAACCTCTTTGATGCCTGACATCTGATGGATCTATGTTGTAGAAAACTGGTATTACAATCTGTCGATTGGTTTCCTTGCATTCCATGATTTTGACAAGCTCTTCCAAACACCACTTTGAAGAAGCGTAGCCTTGTGAGAATATCACCAATGATATTGTTGATGCTTCTATTGCTTCCATGAGTGCTGGTGATATTTCTTCTCCTCTCTCCAGCCTCTCGTCCGCATACACATCAATATGATTTTGGCGCAACCAGTTCGTCAAGTGGCTAAGAAAACCAAATCTGATGTCTGAACCTCTAAAACTTATAAAAACATCATATTTTTCCCGACGTACTAGGGAATAGGAAGAAGCAGAAGCAGCCATTAACTGGGCAGAAACGTGATCAATAGGCTCATATGTTGTCGCAAATGATGAACTGTGGAAACATAAACAATACATAAACATAATCCAGAGCACACAAGGAACGAGGAAGAAGTTCATCATACCTGCACAGAGCTTATAAGTGGCGATCGATGAAACCTTTTCTGAAGATAATGTGATCTGTGTGGACAACAGCAATATAATCCAATTTATAAGTAAAGAAGAAGGTTTCTTCTGATGGGTGACTTCGTTAGACAAATTAGTTGGCTAATTCAAGACGGCAATTCTAATGCAAATTTTCCAAGCAAAGGTTTGCTTATATATTTTTTCCGAACGCATCTATGTTGCTGATGCAAATGGATTCTCAGCTTTTAATTTCCTACACATCCTATTTGAACCAGTTAGATTATTTTTTAAGAACTAAATTTTAATTAGTAAAATTTATAACTAATATCAAAAGATGATCTAGCCTCTTTATAATAGGTTTTCCATATCTCCCCAATAAATTACACTAATCAAAGGGTAATTTTATAGAGTAACAAAAATTTTTAATTTGGCAAAAAAAAAAAAAAAAAAAATCTTAACATTTAACTATTAAAACTAATTTTCTTAACATTTCTTAACATGTCACTAGAAAGTAACTAATAAGGTAAAAGGGAAATTTTTATCACACTATTATAAGACCATCAATGCTATATGATAGGGAATGTTGGCCTTTAAAGAGACATGATAAACATAAATTGGGGTAGCCAAAATGAGGATACTGAGATGGATTTGTGGTTATACAAGTAGAAAAGATAAAATTCATAATGATCATATCTTCAAATGAGTTGGAGTGGCATCTATTGAGAAGAAAATGGTAGAAAATTGTTTGAGGTGGTTTGGACACGTTCAAAGAAGGTCATTGGCCATTGGGTGCACTGGTGAGGATAGTTGATCAAGTAATATGAAGTTCTCTAAAAAGAGATAGGGGAAGATCGAAGCGAACACTCAATGTGGTTATAGAGTGGGATCTTTTAGTTAATAACAATTCAAAGATCTGGTATTCAAATAGAGTACAATAAGTTGTGCAATTCATGTAGCCAACCCCACTTAGTAGAATGAGGCTTTGTTGTTGTTGTATGATACTAAAACTCAAACAAATAATTTACAACCGTAGAAAAAATTAAACTTATGATGCCCTGGAATGTTACAAAAAGTATATTTCAAATAGTAATAAGATTAAGGGGGGAAAATATAGTAGTAAAATTAAAAAATAAATACTCAATTAGACAAAAATTATACAATCTGAAAATGCTAATATAACCGGGGAAGAGACAAAACAGAATCAACAGGGCTTACAAAAAAAAAAAAAAAAAAAAAGGATCAACAGGGTTTTAGTTGAAGATAATTATAAATCTGGACAGAAACAAGCCATCAGTCACTCGATGGAATTCAGTAGAAACTGGGCTTATGTTGAAGTAAATGAATAATGAAAACATAAACATTATATATAAAGTGTTAATACAATCCAGTACGCACAAGGAACGAGAGTAACAATGTAACATGATCATCGTTCCTGCACAAAGCTTAGGTAGCAGCTATGGATCCATCCTTTTATGCATATATGTAAACTAAGATCGAGCAGCAATCTAATTTATAGGGGAAGAAGAAGGTTATTACTGGGAAACTTCAATTCCTTAGAAAAAGCAAGTTAATTAATTTCTTATCCAAAAGTTTGACAGATTGTGGTCTATGTGGATTGCGCGTATAATAATCTATTAGTCCACCTATATATCAGGAATGTGGTCCCCTACCATTTCCTTCTATCGCTCTCTGCCATTAAGGTTGGATATTTTTGGGAAAATATAACTTTTTGTCCATAAACTTTTTCAATTTATATATTCCTTTGAACGTTTTCCATTTTATGTTCATCTATTACTCCTTCTATGCCATAATATAAAAGATATATTTATTTAATTTGATTATATTAAAAAAATTAGTTAAGTTATAATATGGTATGGACCTTAGTCAATTTTTGTTAAGTCCCTCTTTATTTCTTCTTATTGATTATCGGTGAGGGAGCATCAATGGATTAAATTAGGAAAAGATTGATAAATATGAAAACTATGTCTTATATGTAAGATCAAGATCATCAACTCCTCAAAATATGTCTTATATTAAGAACCGGATGGATCTCTATAATTGTAATTTCGCTAAGCCTGACCTAAGTTCAACGGTTAGTTTCATATTCTCGTTTAATATATACACAATAAAAATTTACTTAAAAAATATTACTCGTATTACTGAAAGATATGCTATAATATTGCATCAGGACCAAAGAGATAAATGGGAGTATAACGATGGGGACCATGAAATCAATTGATCTGGATTGGCTAGATTTAATTTTTTATTTTTTTATTTTTTTTTAAAAATTATTTTATTATGGAAAAAATCTAAAATAAAAATAATCTCTTAATTAATTTTTTTTAAAAAAATTGATCTTTTATTTAAAAATTATTATTTAAAAATATTAAATCTAGACCGTTCCCATTCCGATCGACTGGGTTCATGCACTGAAATTGGGTCCCGGAGTATATAGTGTGTGTTTGGTTGGGCTTATTTTTGGACAATAAGTCCTTATTATGCAAGCCGAGATAAAACTCTTTTCACATATTTATCTCGTATACCGTGAATTACGATTTATAAGCACTTATTACCCAAAAATAAGCTATTCCAAATGAGCACCTAATCTATTTTGTCAGTCAAATCTGTGGGGCCACTCAATATCAGATGACTTGATAATTGGACGCCATTGGATTCTGCAATCGTCCCATCTGAGCCGTTGGATGCTAATTCCCATATCTTTTTCATATTACTGTATTTCATGTGAACTCCAACAAGGTTGGACAAAATCCTGATGGTAACCCCGAAGGATATACATTCCAATGAAAGTGTTATTAGGAAAAGACTCAAGATCACGAGAAATCTTTATATAAGATGTCATGTGCCATCCATAATTAGAATATAATTTGATAATTTTTAATTTTCTTATTTTAGTAAATGTGTTAGCCCTCAATCAGACCTTTTTAATTTAATCCACAGCCACTGTGATACCATCAATTTTTTTTATTACCCTGACATGAAAACAAAATCAAGATTTTATCAAAACCATTAAAAATTAGTTGAAAACATAAATGAAAAGTCTATCTTTCTCTTATCATATTATTTTTTAATACATAAAAAATTACTGGCCGCACATTTTAGGATGTTTAAGAGATTCTTCATGAATTATTTGCTCACCCATCTCTTATATTAAATTAGGCATTTATATAATCCTTCCATGCATCTGAAATTTTTATAAGAGCTTTACAATATTTTCAATTCAACTGAATGCTTAAACATCGCAAGCCTCTAGCGCACTCGTAACCTTATTTTTTGTTTTCTTACAGAAAAGAATACAATATCTAAAAATATTTGTTGCTCTAGTCTAATCTATCATAACTTGCCTTCAACATATTTTGAAGGCATTTAAACTAAAAAGTCTGAGCGAATATTCAAAGTTAATGGGTAACTTCCTTAGAAAAAGGAAGTTAATTAATTGCTTACCCAAAAGTTTTTGAATGATTGTGGTCTATATGAATTGCGTGCATATATAGTTTTTGAATGATTTGTAAGAGATGTAATTTTTTTTCAAAATATACCCCTATTTATGAAGATAATGAGTGTGAGAAAGAATAAGTGGGGAAATATATGAGAAAGAATGAATAAGAAAAAGAGATAAGAGAGACATGTAATTAATTAAGGGTAAAAATGAAAAAAAATAAAAAAGTAGATTAAATTTTTAGATAAAGCCAAATTGTTCTTATATATAGGACCAACTCTATGTGAGACATATCAGGCTGGCTTGATACGTAGAACATGATAAAATACGAAAAATTTTGAATAAGTCTCAAATAAGACTCAGATACAAATAAGTCTCACAAATTTTCTAAATTACATTGAAGTTCTAGTATCCTTAGCTTGAGTGCATTTTTCACTCGCGCAAATGATTAAATAACTTGTTCAAATCTCACATATGGATTTACGACTAAAGCCTAAATTTACAAGTGAACCACATATATAGTTTTTGTGCTAAATTTTAAAATTTCACGTATGGATTTATAAGGCCACTCTCTATTTACAAATCAACATTTTGATTTACAAGTCAACCCCCAGATAGATTCCTCAAGAGGCGATTTGGTCTTTTCACATAAAAAAGGAAAAAAAAAAAATACTCCCCAGTCCTTAATATAAGACGTATTTGGGGAGTTGATATTTAGAGTTGGGAAATTAGGCCGGCCTGTTTAGACCCGAGCCCTTCAAGGGTCGAGTTTATGATTTAGAGGCTAAAAAAGGAAGCGGGTCTGAGGCCAGCCCTTTTAGGCCCGTTTAATATTTTTTTAAAATAAATTAATAAATATAATATCATTATATCAAATTATCAATATGAGAGACACCTAAGTATCTAATAGAATATTAATAACAGGCAAACACTTATTAATTGGTTTGATTTATTTTATTTTTTACAATGATTTATTCATTTAAACTTTAAAAAAAATGCTAATTTGGACATTAGATGATTATTTTAACTAAAAATTTATGAGTTTTAAAAATAATGTATCTTAATTTAAAGCCAAATACTAAATAAATTGTAAAACTTGAAAAAAATTGAATTAAAATGAATTTAAGCCCGAGACAGTGAAGGGCCCGCCCTGTAGAGCTGCGGGCTTCAAAAATATGGGACCTTTTAGGAAGCGGGCCTAAACGGGCAGGCCTGTTTAGACCCAAGCCCGTGAAGGGTATTCTCGACTCTATTGATATTGATTCTAAATATAACATATAATTTTCACATTTGTCAATCTTTTTCTAATTTGCCCTTATTGATGCTCACTCAATGATAATTAAGAAGGAGAAAGAATAAGAGAATTAAGAAATATTATGACTATGGTGTTTTAGAAAATACATGTAATACTAACTAATTTGCTAAATCTAATCAAATTAGATAAGTATGTCTTATATTAAGGACCGGAGTAACACTCAAAAAACGTGGGACTTTGTTGTCTTTTTGCAAATTGATCATGAGATTTATTTATAAACAAATCCAGTATTTGGAACATATTCGTAATTTTCCAAAGAAATAGTTGAGGAAATGAGCCACCAAAAACCTTTGCAACGCCAGAACAGGAAATAAATTAAATGAAATAAATTCAGACAAGCTATCCTCTAACAACATGAATTTAAAAGCTCATTTCTCAAAATAACATCGATTTACAAGATGAGCTCATAAGCTTATATAGTGCTCGTTTGGAATAGCTTATTTTTGGATAATAAGTGCTTATAAATCGTGATTCATGATATACGAGATAAGTATGTGAGAGGAGTTTTATCTCGACTTGCGTAATAAGAACTTATTATCCAAATATAAGTCCAACCAAATACACACATAGACGTGTTGAGCCCGAGATACAACAAACAGATTTGATGATTGTCTCACCAATATATGTTTGTGGTGAGAAAGGAAAAAACAAAGATTTCACCATATGCGTAAATGAAAAACAATGGAGAAGATTTAACCTCATGGATTCTCTTGCAACACCTCGATAGCTAAAATAATCCAAAGCTTTCACTTGAGGAATAAGTGGAAAGAACGAAGGTGATGGGGTCAAACCAATTATTCTATACACACGTATCGACTCATCTTTTTGTATCAAGTTCAAAACTTGGCCTACCCCCAACAACTTATCCGATTCATTTCTCAGAAAATCGATCAAATCACCTAAAAATGCAATCATAGAACCCAGAATTTCCGAGGAGGTGAAATGCTACAATGGCCGGTGGCGGAGGTTGAAAAGCTACGTGGAAATTAGTCAACTTGTCTGCCAAAGTACTTAAAGGAGGTGAAATGCTTCAACTTAATAATGTCACAGCATCACAGGTAATTAACCCAGCAGGCCTGGCCTTGCCACTTTTCTGCAGTAAAAACCATAAAAGCATTGATCATAACTTATATATATAGATACATGCGATGACTCCCTGTTTTTAATAGAATTTGAGATATATTTTGACATATTTAAAGAGTCATCAATTCTAAAATAAAAGGATTTATTGAATATTTTGATAATATATCAATTTGGTGCATAATTTGGAGGATTTTATTTTAAATGTTAGTATAACTTAAATTTAAGATAGAAATAATTTAATATCGGATAATAATAATTTAGTGTTTTGAAATTAAATAAAAATGATGAATTTTTTTTAATTATTTTATGGTATTGTCTTAGCTTTTATTTTAATGTTCTTCTCTTAATTTTATAACACTAGGTGGCGTGATTTTTTTGATTAGAAGCTGCCAAGCAATTTGAATTTTCTGATCTAAAGAGGAGACATTGTGTGGCACAAGTGTGAGAGGGACTTGAGCACATACAAAACGACACCGTTGGTATAAAAAGAAGGGTGAGATCTAATTGGATAGGAGGGAGCCACGGGATTGGGGGAAAAAAAAAAAAAAAAGAGCAGCCGTACAATGATTTATGATCTGGAGTGGACCATGGCCTTCCGAGAGCGGCGGGATTAATTAGTCATCATCGCAGGGAAAAAATCAGAGAGCAGAGGGTGAGCAAGGGGGGTGAGAGAAGAGATCTTCAGTCGTCTTCTTCTTCATCGAAGGTGACCGCAGTGAGGACGAAAGGAGCTCCGGTGTGCCGTCGCTATCCTCTGATTCTTTCCATCTTCTTCGCCGTCGGACTGTAAGAGAAATCCAGCGAGTAACAACAGCAAAGAACCAGAGGGAGTCGGAGAAGAGGAGAGTTGGAGACCACATCGGCCTTCCTCCTCTCAACTCCATCGACTCACCTCTGCCGTCGGTGTTGGAGACCTGATAGAGAGGCTGCGAGCTCAAAGGCGAGAAGAACAGGACGACTGAATCAGGACGGAGCTAAGAGAGCTGCGCCGGTGAGAGTTTGACGGTGAGCTCTCTTGGGAGGATCAGCGATTATCCTCGAGCTGGACAGAGTGAGAGGCGGCTGGGGTCAAAACTTGGAGGTACCACCGCCGTTGCTCTTCGTCTTCTTGCAAGTTCGACTGCCAACAGTGGAGAGGAAGGCGTGTGCACAATGATTTACTCTGTTTCTTTTGTCTTCATGAATTTGAGCCTGAACTTTGATTTTGCTGTGAGGAACATTATTAACGGAATTTTCCTAATTTTTAGAGGAATTATCTTAGTGTTATTTTTATTTGCTTAATCTATTCTGTTTTTGTCAGGGTTATTAAACCCGGACCGGACCGGCCGATCCGGCCCGGGAAACGGCGAACCGACCGGTAAACTGGTCCTGTCCCCGGTCCGGTCCGGGTTGGTATTTTAAAAAAAAATTATTTTTCCTTTAGAATTTCATACTATAAGTCTAAAATTTTCAATTTCTCACCGGTTTAGCTCCAGTTTGGTCCCAGTTTGACCCACTGACCCTTAACCCAGTACCCCGACCGGTTCAATGCCCGGTCTGAATTTTAATACCTTGGTTTTTGTCTTCTTATGCTTGATCACCACTATAAAATTAGGTAATTTGGATAAATTGGGTAATTTGTTTTAGTCTTGGGAGAGAGACTTTAATTGGACTATATGATTAAATAACGTGAAATTAGAGTTTATTCTAATTTGTCAACAGAATTGAAATATACCTATTAGACCCATATAATCCTATTAAAGTGAATTTGAACATTAATTACCTTTTGAGTAAATTAATAAGGAATAACAATTTTAATTTAAGCACTACAAAAAAAATCACTTTCAGCGGCGACATTTGGCGGTGCTGAAAGTGAGACTTTCAGCGGCGACTTTTAAGGTCGCCGCTGAAGGTGTCACTTTCAGCGGCGACATTATTTTGTCGCCGCTGAAAGTGTTTTTTGAAAATTAAAAAAAAAAAAAATTTAAAACACTTTCAGCGGCGACTTTAGTGTCGCCGCTGAAAGTCTTTTCTGAAAAATTAAAAAAAAAAAATTTTAAAACACTTTAGTCGCCGCTGAAAGTGAGCTTCAGCGGCGACTTTAATGTCGCCGCTGAAAGTCTTTTCTGAAAAATAAAAAATAAAAAAATTTTTAAAACACTTTCAGCGGCGACTATTAAAAGTTGCTGCTGAAAGTGAGTTTCAGCGGCGACTTTAATGTCGCCGCTGAAAGTCTTTTCCGAAAATTTTTTAAAAAAATTTTTTTTAAAACACTTTCAGCGGCGACTATTAAAAGTCGCCGCTGAAAGTGAGTTTCAGCGGCGACTTTAGTGTCGCCGCTGAAAGTCTTTTCTGAAAAATTAAAAAAAAAAAAATTTTAAAACACTTTCAGCAGCGACTATTAAAAGTCGCCGCTGAAAGTCTTTTTCATATTTTTTTATTAATATTTTTTAAAATAATATTTATAAAATTAAAATAATATTTATAAAATTTAAATATTAATTATTAAATAATTCTATTTAAACTTAATTATTAAAATTATATTAATATTTATTAATATTATATTTATAATTTTTTATTAAAAATAATATTTATCATATTAAATTATTATTTATTAAGTAATTTTAATTAAAAAATTTTTAAATTTAAATATATCAATATTTTTTTCGTTTTTATTTAATTTTCCATTACTTTTAATAATATTATATTTAATTAATAATTAATTATATGTATATAATTAATTAATTATATGTATGTATGTTTATATATATGATAATATTATATATATAATAATATGTAATAATATGACATAGGTTCATTTCGGCACAACTGGTAGAGACTCGCGCGCTAAGGCATCGGCTCTCTGAGATCGCGGGTTCGAACTGGAGGAGAGTCACATGGAGGAATTATGAGGAGGTGACACGTGGCAGCACAATGAGGCAACACGTGGCAGCACGAGGAGGTGACACATGGCAGCACGGGGAAGCGACATGTGGTAGCACGGGAAGGAGACACGTGACAATTATAAATTAAATTTTAAAAAAAAAATCGAATTTTTTTAATAAAAAAATTAATTTTTTGAATTTTTTTAAAAGAAAAATTAACACCTTCAGCGGCGACAAAAGTCGCCGCTGAAAGTCACCTTCAGCGGCGACACAAATGTCGCCGCTGAAAGTCACCTTTTTGTCGCCGCTGAAAGTATACTTTCAGCGGCGACAAAAATTGTTGCCGCTAAAACTTTCAGCGACAGTCGCATAGGCGGCGACAAAAATGTCGCCGCTGAAAGTCTTTCAGCGGCGACTTTTAGACTTTCAGCGGCGACTTTTGTCGCCGCTGAAAGTCTTTTTTTTTTGTAGTGAAGAGAGAGGTATAAGTAATTGAAAGATACTTATATTCATTTAAATTCTAGATTAACAAATTAACATTAAGTGCTTTTAGTTGGGTAATTACATACTCAAAGGGCTTGTTTGGTATGAGGGGACGAGTGGGAAAGTGGGCGGAAGGAAAATTTTTTTGAGTTGAATTTAAAAAAAAATTAGAGAAGTGGGGTTAAAAATTTTTAATTAATTTTTCTTACTCTTTTATCTTTCATATTCTCTTTATTAAAATTTTATTACCCCACTTCTTCACTATTTTAATTTAAAATTCAAATCATAAAAATTTTCCCTCCCCTCCAAATCCCTCACACCAAACAGGGTCTAAGACTTGAAGAAGGGATTAGTGACTCTATATTGTTTTTCTCCCTTAAAATCTCAAAAATATTAAATTAGATTTTTTGCTCTTGTTTAAATTGATTTTCAATATCTTTATTTAATTTGTTCAACTTGAATGAAAATAAAAAATTTAATGCCTAATCACTCATTTGATTGAATCTCTATGGGATGACCTTGATTTGCTATTATATTATTTTCAATTTTTCATAGCCCATACACTTATGGTGCTTACTTAAAATTTTAGCAGCATCAATATATATATATATATAACATAAATATGATTGAAATATAAGAAGCATTAATATTATACCTTGATATCTTAAATACTTGTCGGATAGAAAAAAACATCTTAAATAACTAGGCATTGTCCAGGATGTTAATTAATTAGGTTCCGGGGTTCCGGTATATGAGATTCAAGATAATGTATGTTCTCCTAATTAAATACTAAAGTGTCTTGTGAGGAATCTATTTTCAGTGGTATCTCATACCGTTAAACGACCTAAGTAGATCACACATTGTGCGGTTAATCTCTATATATGTAAAACACTAGTTATATTTCCTTTCTAATGTTGTGTTGGTTGCAACACAAGTGCACGAGCTGTGTCATGTAATAAAATGATAAGTAGAGTATTGTTCCCATAATGATTTGGTTCCAAAATCTTGTCAAATATTGATTATAACAATTTTGTCTAATTTAAGTGACACAAATATTGAGAGTTAAGAGAAACAAACTACTTGTAAAATTACCCAAAAAAAAAAAAATACTAAAAACAAGTGATTTATAGATTTCAAGAATATAATAAGATTAGAATTATTTATCCCCATGTATTTCTAAAGTACTCACTCAAATACCCTAATATTTAACGAAGAAAAGAACGAGATACCTGTAAAGACGATCATAGAAATTTTATTTCTCTGCTGTGCTTTTGTTTCCTCAGGTATACAGTATCATAAACATGTGCAACCCTCTTTCTTTTTTTATCCAATACGAACTCCCTCTCTGAGGCGTACACTCGGCTTACTCCACATTCTTTGATAAGCAAATCCCTGTGCTATCAATAATGAATCTGTGGAGGTGAATATAACAAAGTTGAGTGCTTGAAGCATGAAGAAAGCACATATTAATGGAAACTAAGTAAATTTCATTCCCTCTCTTCCTCATGCCAAGTAAATTTCATCTTTTACTGAAGAGTATATTATAAAATTGTCGTTGACCATATGTTATTTTTCCTCATTACACAGACAAGTTGACAGAATTTGAAATTTTGTAGAATAAGCAGAGTAATGTGAGAATATATGTACAATGTGGTAGAATATAAGTTTTGACAGAAAGTAAACTAGAACTTTCCACAGTATTTGCTCCATTGACACTACACCTATCTATGCCTGCCACGTTCGACCCAGACCCTACTGCTGCTCATTCAGAAAGAAGCTTCAACTACACACTAGTGTTGATAGTGAGCAGATTCTAGCAGCTTAATAAGAATGATTAAGAACTATATGATGTAACAAGCTTTAAACAATGTCCTTACTCCCATATATATATATATATATATTCATGATTTCATAGATTAAAAATACATTAAATAAGGGGCTGAAGGCAAAGAAATGAAATATGAAGGGAGAAGAAAGTGCAGCATTTACCTTCAATATGAAATTAAATTATCTCATTTAAACAAGTGATATACGTATATAAGGAATCTATATTTCCTTTGGTTTTAGATGTTATTCTGTACACGGTTTAATTTGTCTATAATTCCAAAATGTGCATGAATGCATTTCAGAATTATTTGAATTCATCAACACTAGTCAGGAGCAGAGCAGAAGTTCACATGAATAAAAGAAATTGACTATCTATATATGAAGAAAACCAAAATACTTGTTGTTACATGGGTAACTATATATCCAGAATGATATGACTCAAGTTCTTTGAAAACAAATCTGCAAATGACAACAAACTAAAAGACAATCAGAGTCCATTTTAAAAAGAAAATGATAGTAATGGAATCACATATATCAAAATGTAACCATCTATAATAAAGTTGAGCTTATAATTAGCTGAAAAATCAAGAGGTACCATACATCTGACTCTCCATAAACCTCAATTGGTGGGAGCTTTGTTCACTGAGCTACTTTTGTTTCTTCATTCATACAATGTCATCAAAATGTGCATCCCTCTTTCTTTTGCTCTCTGAGGCATATATTGGGCACGCTCCACATGCTTTGATGGAGACTTCAGATTCGATAGACTCAATATTGTCAACCTCATCCGTAGCAGAGAACTCACATGCAATCCTCCCATGATAACTTGCTCGAGCATCACTTTGGGTAAACCTTTGAAACCATATAAAAAAATGATCCATATCGTAGCCACCCGGAGAATAATTCTCATTAGGATATTGGGACTTGAATTTGAGGTTGTTATCATCAGAATAATTACAGCAAATGGTCATGGCCATTGGGTTGGAAGGAAGAACACAGCAAAACACTATGCCGATGAGTGATTGTTCACGATTACATGTAAATTCAACAGTATTTGAAGCCACTGATGCCATCTGTTTATGTATCATCCAATTTGGAACTCTGCTTCCTGGGTAACAATAGGCACGATCCTCCCAACCCTTTTCCACAGCTGAAACAATTGAGCTCTGAATTAATTTCTCACCAAAGATAAGTGAAGGCTTATCCAACTTTACACAATTTTTGAAGTGTAACTCATATATATGATCCAAGAATTCATTTTGAAATTGCGACGGCCAGACTATAGTCTCCAGTGATGTACAATTTATGACTTGTAACCCGTTGAGGGTGAGAGGAAGTCCAAGTATAGACCTAAGCTTCCTACAATTACCTAAGCCAATATATCTTAGGTTTGGAACATGCTGCATGGAAGCTGGCAATATTTCCACACCAGATCCTGCAAAGGATAATGATTCTAATTCTGTTAAGGTACTGATATTCTCAGGAATTTCTGACAATTTGCTACACATTTCTAAGAATAACCATCTTATACGATGCCATGCAGCGAATAGGATCTCTAGCTCTGTTTTGTGAATCACTTGATGGAAATCCCCAAACCGAAACCTCTCAAGATTTGTGAAGCAACGAAGCTCATTTATTGGAAGGCTCCTTAGTCTTGGACCATTGAGGCAAAGATCTCTAAGTTGTGTAAGTTGGCCAAATGTTGGCAGATGCAGTATTTCAATTTTACTACTAAGTAAGTCTAATCGCACCACTTTTTCTAGTGATGACAAACAAAATTTCTTGAGACTGGCACAGTTATCAACTCTAAGGTCAGAGAGAGATTTTAAGCATGCCTCACTTTCAAGGCTCTCCAAATTTGAACAATATGATACATCCAAATTAACAAGTGTGTGAGATAAAATAGATGGATGAACACTACGCAGATTTTCACAAAAATCCAAGTATACTGTCTCAAGCTTGCGTGTTCTAGAGAAATCAGGCAACTCCATCAATTGTTGGGATCCCCTCAGATTTATTATCTTTAAATTTGGAAGATCCTATGAGAATGAAACGATAGACATTACATTAAAGGCTCTCGTAATTTAATTAGATTGAAGATAAATAAAATGTACTTAAGCATATGCATAAAGTATACCTGTACTCCATCCCAAAGCTTTTCCATATTGTTGTATTCCATGTGAAATTCAACAAGGTTCTCTGGACAAAAGCCTAATGGTAAACTTTTTGAAGGATATACATCCCAATGAAAGTATCTTAAGTTATTAGGAAAAGACCCAAAATCACGAGGAAGCTTTATACGAGATTCCATGTGCCATTCATAATTGGCATAGAATTTGATGATTCTTAACTTTCTCATTTTTGTGAAGGTGTCAGCCCTCAATTGCACCTCTTTAATTTGAGCCACATCCATTGTGATACCTTCAATTTCCTCAGTTCCCTGAAATGAAAACATAATCAAAATGGCATTAAAACTACTAAAAATAGGTTGAAAACATGAAATGAAAATTTAATGTCTCTATCTTTTACCATATTATTGTTAAATACATCAAAAATTTCTTTGGAGTCATTCAATCGACTGCGCTTTTCAGGATGTTTAGGAGATTCCTCAAGAACTATTTGCTCGCCCATCTCTCGTATCAAATCATGCATTTCTAGAATGCCTTGATCTGAAATTTTTATGAGAGCTTTATTGACAAGATTTTCAATTCCACTCATCGCCTCGAAATTACAAGCCTCTAGAACACTTGTAACCTTATCTGTTTGTTCTCCCACGAAAAAAAACGCTATGTCTAAAAATATTTGCTTGTCATCATCACAATCTAATCCATCATAACTAACCTTCAACATATTTTGAATGTCTTGTTTTGGAGACTTTTGGAGTTTCCTAAACTCACTTTCACAAAATTTGATGCTTCTAGAAGAAAAATGGCAACCCAAAACTTCTAAAGCTAAAGGAATGCCTTTAGCATAGGCAACGATCCTTTTGGATAGCTCTTCATATCCTATCTTGGGATGATTCTGTTTGAAGGCATTTAAGCTGAAAAGTTTGAGTGATTCTTCAAAGTTTAGTTCGTCTACTTCATGTATATATTCTTCATCAATCTCCACACTAAGAACATGCTTGTCTCTGCTTGTTATAATAACTCTGCTACCCCATCCCAAGCAAGTTTCTCCAACAATAGCTAGTAGATCTTTTAGTTGCTTTGGGTCATCTACATCATCAAGCACAATTATGACTTTCTTCCTTTGCAGCCTTCCAATTGCAGCATTTTCATGGAGACTTCTTTGGTTTAATAGCTCAGAAAGAAGTTCTTGGCGCAAAGATTTGAAACCAATATTTTTTAATTTTTCTCTCACATTTTCTAAAAAGCAAGAGCTTTCAAATTGAGAAGAAACATGATCAAATATTTCTTGAGCAAGGGTTGTTTTACCGATTCCTCCTGGGCCCCAAATTCCAAGAACTCGAACTTGTTGTGGCTCAATTTTCATTAATGATATAACTTTAGATAAATTATGATAAATGCCAACAAGTAGTTTAGAGTCTCCAGGCGTCCTTGGATACTTATCTGCCAATCTTTTCAAGATGTTGTTCACTATTTCATCAATGAGTTCAGATTCATTTCTAGCACATCAAAAGAAAAAAGAATAATTTATAAGCCTGCATAGGATAGAAATAATAAACGCGCAGATATAATTTGGTAACCGTATTACAATTTAGGAAAAACTAAGAAAACTTTATAAGACATTATAAAATGATATGCTCCCTCCGGTCTTTAATATATGACCTATTTAAGGAGTTGATCTTAGTCCTAAATATATATAAGATCTATTTTTCACGTGTCAATTTTTTTCCTAATTTATCCATATTGGTGCTCCCGCAATAATAATCAAAGAGGAGAAAAGTCGATGGAATTAAGGAAGATGACTTGGGTGTTTTAAAAAATACATATAATATTAACTAATTCAACTAACTTCCTTAATCTAATAAAAATAAAATTAGGTATATAGGTTTTATATTAAAAAAAAAAGGAGTATTAACTCAGAAAACTTACTGAAAATCTGATAAATAAGGATAGCCAGATAAGTTAGCAGTTTTAGTCAAAGTAGATCTCCAAAGTTGTAGCTTCTCCATATAATCCTTTGACTGCTCTTCATGTTTGGCAAATGCATCTGCATAAGAACCTCTTTGATGCCTGACATCTGATGCATCTATGTTGTAGAAAACTGGTATTACAATCTGTCGATTGATTTCCTTGCATTCCATGATTTTGACAAGCTCTTCCAAACACCACTTTGAAGAAGCGTAGCCTTGTGAGAATATCACCAATGATATTGTTGATGCTTCTATTGCTTCCATGAGTGCTGGTGATATTTCTTCTCCTCTCTCCAGCCTCTCGTCCACATACACATCAATATGATTTTGGCGCAACCAGTTCGTCAAGTGGCTAAGAAAACCGAATCTGATGTCTGAACCTCTAAAACTTATAAAAACATCATATTTTTCCCGACGTACTAGGGAATAGGAAGAAGCAGAAGCAGCCATTAACTGGGCAGAAACATGATCAATAGGGTTTTAAGTCTTGCTATATAAATCTGAACATAAGCAAGCATTTCAATAGGAACAGGGCTTATATGTTGACGTAAATGATGAAAAGTGGAAACATAAACATTATATAAAGTGCTAATCCAGAGCACACAAGGAACGAGGAAGAAGATCATCATACCTGCACAAAGCTTATAAGTGGCGATCGATGGAACCTTTTCTGAAGATGATGTGATCTGTGTGGACAACAGCAATATAATCCAATTTATAAGTAAAGAAGAAGGTTTCTTCTGGTGGGTGACTTCGTTAGACAAATTAGTTGGCTAATTCAAGACGGCAATTCTAATGCAAATTTTCCAAGCAAAGGTTTGCTTATATATTTTTTCCGAACGCATCTATGTTGCTGATGCAAATGGATTCTCAGCTATTAATTTCCTACACATCCTATTGGAACCGGTTAGATTATGTTTTTAAGAACAAAATGATAATTAGTAAAATTTATAACTAATATCAAAAGATGATCTAGCCTCTTTATAATGGGTTTTCCATATCTCCCCAATAAATTACACTAATCAAAGGGTAATTTTATAAAGTAACAAAATTTTTTAATTTGGCACCAAAAATTTTTTTTTTAACATTTAACTATTAAAACTAATTTTCTTAACATTTCTTAACATGTAACTAGAAAGTAACTAATAAGGTAAAAAGGAAGTTTTTATCGCACTAGTATAAGACCATCAATGCTATATGATAGTAAATGTTGGGCTTTAAGGAGACATGATAAACATAAAGTGGGGTAGCTAAAATCATGATGCTGAGATGGATTTGTGGTTATACAAGTAGAAAAGATAAAATTCGTAATGATCATATATTCAAATGAGTTGGAGTGGCATCTATTGAGAAGAAAATGGTAGAAAATTGTTTGAGGTGGTTTGGACACGTTCAAAGAAGGTCCTTGGCATGTTCTTAAAAAAAGGAAGCAAGAAGGAGGACTTGGAATTAAAGATCTTCGTTGCCAGAACAAAGCTTTACTCATGAAATTGTGTTGGAGCCTGGTCACAAAGCCGGACGCTTTGTGGGTGAAATGTCTTCGCACCAAATACTCCTGTGGCTCATCCTCGGTCCCTAATGTGCAAAAGTGGCGTAGTCAATCAGCCGTATGGAGTGGAATAGTAACGGTCTGGAAAGATTTCCTAAGAGGTCTAGGCAAGAAGCTCAGAAGTGGTAGAAACACATACGCCTGGCAGGACTGCTGGTCCCCTCTGGATAAACCTCTGATTCATTTTGTGGATAGGAATTTCCACCTTCTAGATATGGAAGCCCCTGTTTGCTCCTTCACCTCCCCATCGGGGCAGTGGGACAGGGCGCATTGGGAGGGTTTTCTTCCTAATTGGGTGGTTGATAAAATCATGTTGCTTCCCCCTCCTATGGGTACTGTCGATGACTCTGTGTGTTGGCGCAATTCTCCTGATGGTAATTTCAGTGTGAAATCTGCCTACGATGCTATTTATCACCAACATTCCCCAGCTCATTGCTCTTCCTGGCGGCATCTTTGGCACTGGGGTGTTCCTGAAAGAGTTAAGCTCTTTATGTGGCAAGTTTTCCATGAGAGGTTACCGACTAATCAGATCAGAGCGAGATTTAATCCGAATGCTTTAAACACTTGTCCCTTCCAATGTGAGAGTGAGGAATCCATCATACATGTTCTGAGAGACTGTGAGCAAGCCCAGAGAGTTTGGTTTTCTTTAACTAACAATTTATATTCTACTATGTTTGCTTCTGGTAATTTGCAGGATTGGCTAAATTGGAACCTTCAGCACTCCCCTGGAAACAAAAGAGTGGCGAGATGGTCTTGGCAACAAGTCTTTAGTACCACATGCTGGCTCCTCTGGAAGAACCGGTGCTGTCAGGCATTTGAAGGTAAAGCTGTTCAGCCAAAAGAGCTGGTTCATAAATGCATCTTTCATCTATCGGAAGGTGTGGAGATGGGTCGCTTCCACCACCAGATATTCCAAACTCCGGTGAGAGGTCTACTCAACTGGCTTCCCCCAGAGGAGGGTTACATTAGAATCGATGTCGATGGTTCAACTGCTAGTGATGGTCAATCAACCTGTGGAGGAGTCATCCGTGATCACCAAGGCAACTGGATTTGTGGTTTTCAGCAGAAGCTTGGTATCTCTACCCCAACTGCTGCGGAAATCCATGCAATCTATCGTGGTCTACAGCTTTGTAAACAGTTAGGTTTCAAGAAAATCAAACTGTTCAGCGATTCACTTCAGGCCATTCACTTATTGTCAATTCATTGTGGGAATGATCATCCATTGCACGACGTCATCTTTGATACCAACTCCCTTATCTATACAGATTGGGATTTGAAGATTTCCCATGCACATAGGGAAAATACTCGCTGTGCAGACTTCCTTGCACGTTCGGCTCACTATAGCCTTCAGCCCTATACAGAACTAGGATCACCCCCTGCGGAATGTGTCCGTCTTTTTGTGTTAGAACGTGGCTCGCAGCCACTTGAACAATCTTTGGGGTACAGCCCTTGATTTTGTAATTCCATCAAGCTTTGCTTGCCTTTGTATCAAAAAAAAAAAAAAAAAAAGAAGGTCCTTGGCCATTGGGTGCAGTGGTGAGGATGGTTGATCAAGCAATATGAAGTTCTCTAAAAAGATATAGGGGAAGATCGAAGGGAACACTCAATATGGTTATAAAGCGGGATCGTTTGATTAATAACAATTCAAAGATCTGATATTCAAATAGAGTACAATGGCGTTATGCAATTCATGTAGCCGACCCCATTTAGTAGAATGAGGCTTTGTTGTTGTTGTATGATACTAAAACTCAAACAAATAATTTACAACCGTAGAAAAAATTAAACTTATGATGCCCTGGAATATTACAAAATATTTCAAGTAGTAATAAGATTAAGGGGAAACAATATAGTAGTAAAATTAAAAAATAATTACTAAATTAGACAACAATTATACAATCTGAAAATGCTAATATAACCGGGGAAGACACAAAACAGAATCAACAGGGCTTACAAAAAAAAAAAAGGATCAACAGGGTTTTAGTTGAAGATAATTATAAATCTGGAAGAAAACAAACCATCAGTCACTTGATGGACTTCAGTAGAAACTGGGCTTATGTTGAAGTAATTGAATAATGAAAACATAAACTTTATATATAAAGTGTTAATCCAATCCAGTACACACAAGGAACGAGAGTAACATGATCATCGTACCTGCACAAGGCTTAGGTAGCAGCTATGGATCCAACCTTTTATGCATATATGTAAACTAAGATCGAGCAGCAATCTAATTTATAGGGGAAGAAGAAGGTTATTACTGGGAAACTTCAATTCCTTAGAAAAAGCAAGTTAATTAATTGCTTATCCAAAAGTTTGACAGATTGCGGTCTATATGGATTGCGCGTATAATATTCCATTAGTCCACATAAATATTAGGAATGTGTTCCCCTACCATTTCCTTCTATCGCTCTCTGCCATTAATGTTGGATATTTTTGGGAAAATATAACCTTTTGTCCACAAACTTTTTCAATTTGTATATTCCTTTGAACCTTTTCCATTTTATGTTCATCAATTAGTCCTTCTATTCCATAATATAAGATATATTTATTTAATTTGATTAGAGTAAAAAAATTAATTAAGTTATAATATGGTATGTATTCTTTAAAGGACCTTAGTCAATTTTTCTTAAGTCCCTCTTTATTCCTTCTTATTGATTATTGGTGAGGGAGCATCAATGGGTTAAATTAGGAAAAGATTGATAAATATAAAAACTATGTCTTATATGTAAGATCAAAATCAACTCCTCAAAATATGTCTTATATTAAATATCGATGGATCTCTATAATTGTAATTTCGCTAAGCCTAACCTAAGTTAAACGGTCAGTTTCATATTCTCGTTTAATATATACACAATAAAAATTTACTTAAAAAATATTGCTCGTATTACTGAAAGATATGCTATAATATTGCATAAGGACCAAAAGAGATAAATGGGAGTATAACGATGGGGTCATGAGATCAGTTGATCTGGATTGTTTGATTTGATTTTTTAATTTTTTTTAAATTAAAAAAAAATTAAAAAATCAAATCAAACAATCCAGATCAACTGATCTTATGATCCCATCGTTATTACGTAAAGAATATAAAATAAAAATAATATCTTAATTAATTAATTTTTAAAATTTAATTTTTTTTTATTTAAAAAGGGAAAATCCCATTTAAATACCATTTCAATTGTCAAAACCCACAAAAGTCTTTTATAACTTGGAAAAGACATATAGGTGATCAAGGACCAATCTGGGTTATTGAAGTTTAAGGCTAAAGACCAAAATGCCCCTCAACTCATTTACTCACCCACCTCCAGAAAACTGAATCACTCCTTGTCGTTCCTTTTAGTTCTGTCGCAAAAGGGTTCCAGAAAACTGAATCACTCATCTGTCGTTCCTTTCGGTTCTGTCGCAGAAGGGTTTTCTGTCGTTCCTTTCGGTTCTGTCGGAGAGGGGCTCCAGAAAACTGAACTTAAGCCTGGGTGTGTAGATTTGGGAGTAGCTATTTTGCAAGTCATCTTTTGGTTTATTTACAATGATTTGGATCCCTTCAGATATTTTGGTTAGAAGGGTTATGGCATATATGATGTGCTTTATGTAAATACTGTTTTTTTGTTAAAACAATAGGCTATACCCTGGGAATGACAAGAAAACATTAGGTGCTGGTGGAATCGTAATGTTCACTAGTCATTGGACAATGTATTTGGTAGTTGCTGTTAGTAAGAATCTGGTGTTTTGTAAATTCCATTATTGTACTTGTCATTTCCATTGAAACAGTTCTTAATGATGACAGGTGATGTAATTAAAGTGCACATGAATGAACACCTTCTTTTGGGTTAATGACTTCTATGCATTGGGTGTAGGTGGAATGAGTAAGTTAAATTTTTTATTGACAATGTTTTTGGTAGGTGCTGTCAATAAGAATCTGGTGTTTTGTAAATTTCATTAATGTACTTGTCATTTCCATTGAAACAGTTGTTAATGGTGACAGCTTCCAACCATTTAGTTATAGTTGAAGGAACGCCTTCTTCTGGGTTCATGGCTTGTATGCATTGGGTGTAGATGTAATGAGTAATGTTAAATTGTCATTTGAACCATTTACTTGGTAGTTGTTGTGATAAACATTGGTGGTTTTTGTCAATGTCATCAGAACTTGTCTTTACCATTATGAAACTTATCATTCCCATTACCATTCTTGTCACAACCATTAAAAACTTTGTTAATTCCATTAGTGAATTTGTCAGCGTCACCTCTGGGCAAACACTTGGCCACATAAAGTTTGGAACCATTATGAAACTTGTCATTCCCATTACCATTCTCGTCAAAACCATTAAAGACTTTGTTAATTCCATTAGTGAATTTGTCAGCATCCCCCCTCTGGGCAAACACTTGGCCACATAAAGTTTGTCAGCATCCCCCCTTTGGGCAAACACTTGGTCCAAAGGAGGTGCACAGCTACTTGACTCGTGTGATGTATAATAGACGTAATAAATTCAATCCATTGTGGAACTCACTTGTAATTGGTGGTGTGAAAAACGGACAGAAATACCTTGGCATGGTATGCATTGGTTTATTGTCTTTGATTTCAATGTGAGAGTGAGTTGCTTCCAAGATTTAGTTTTTACTCAGTTTTTTGTGAATTGTTTCCAGGTTAACATGATTGGCATTAATTTTGATGACAACCACGTGGCAACTAGGCTTGGCAACCATCTTGGAAGGCCAATTCTTCGTGATGAATGGAATGAAAATTTGACCTTTGAAGAAGGTGTCAAATTGCTAGAAAAGTGCATGCAGGTACTTCTATATCGTGATAGGTCTGCAGTCAACAAGATGCTTATTTTTTAGTGTGTTATATATGATTCATGGGATCTTTGAAGTTTTTCATGTTGGGGTATTCTTATTGAGTTTTAACTGTTTGCTGGGAAACCTTAAGTTGGGGTGAATTTCATGGGATCACCTGTTGTTATTGAAAAAGAAATTGAAATAAATAAAGAAATAGTAAACATGCGGATGTGCTTTTGATAGCATACTTTTTATTTCAGTTTCACGTGCTTGTTCAACGATATATTTCAGGAATTAAATGCTTGTATTTGATTGAAAATCTTATGCATAAACTGATTTAGCTATTTACTTGGTTTGATTTGATTGGTTATTACAAAAACTGGTTATAACTGAAATGCAATGAAATGAGGCTGTATTTTTTAATTGAAGTTAGTTTGGTTGTTTTTACTTCTCCCTGATTTATATTATTTGTTTATCACTTAATTGTCACAGAGATTGTTATGTAGATGGCATAATTTATTAGTGATTGTAAAGTTACTTATATGCACTGCATAAATATAAATATTTTGAAAATCTTTAAGAAACTTTGATGTTGGACTCTGAACCGAATTATTCAAAACTCAAAAGGTTTTAAGGTCGTAGTCAGAACTTCAAATATATTTCAAAGAAAGCTTAATTAGTATATTTAAATTAATTACCATTTTCATCCAACTGTTACGTTGTTTCAATCAAAGATAGCTTAAATTAAACTGTGACATTGTTCTGTAGGTGAAAGTTAGCTACTCTTATCCAATGACAAGTAAAGAGATTGCAGGCCATGATGTAGACATGGAGGGTCAGCATGAAGAGGTTGGTGTGAAGAGAAAAGCAGTCTATGCGGAGAACATTGATGTGGAGTCACATGAAAGAGTGGGGGATAAAGTGGATATGCAAAAAAAAAAAAAAGATCTAAGGACACTTTGTTTCCCATGGTTAACCATGAAATGAATAGCAAGAGAGAGGAAGCATTGAGATCAAGAGGAAATGACTGACAAAATTACGCTCTTAATGTAAATTTTTGGTCTTCAAGTTAGAATTTCTTTTTTTTTTTTGGAATTCATCATTGTTGTAAGGAGATTGACATATGTCGTTTAACTTAGTAACCAAGCTTTGAATTTTGGGGTGACATAGTGAGGATCATTTTGATCACCTATCTTGTATATTGATGCATAGTTGTGGCCTTGTGTGTGTTGCCCCAATAAGGCTGGACGTGGACAAGTTGACTAATGAGAATGACAAAGTTTTCAATGGTTTTGACAAGATTTATAATGGGAATAACAAGTTTAGTAATGGTAATGACAAGTTCTATTGTGACATTGACAAAAGCCACAAAAATTCATGACAACAAGTATCAAGTAAATACTCCAATGGCTTCTCAACATTATTCATTTCACCTACACCTAATGTACATAAGGCATGGACTAAAAGAATGTATTCCTTCATATTTACTTTAATAACAACAAATTGACACGATTAACAAGAGTAGTAGTGGAAATGACAAGTACATTAATGGAATTAACAAAACACCAGATTCTTCATGATAGCAACTACCGTATACATTGTCAAATGACAATTTAACATTACTCATTCCATCTACACTTAATGTACATAAGTCATGAACCCAAAAAAAACGTGTTCCTTCATGTTTACTTTAATTACAACAAACTGACATGATTAACAAGAGTTGTAATGGAAATGACAAATACAGTAATGGAATTAACAAAACACTAGATTCTTCATGACATCAACTACCATAACAAGTCTTGTCATCACTTTCCTTTAACCGATCACATATCCATGATATTAACATATATGTCTGTTCAGGTTTGCCATGAATTTCCTCAATTGCCTTTTCCTTTGCCCTATATGCTTGATCATATGTCAATTGCAAACCATAATCTCTAACCAAACTCTTCCTTATTTCATTTGCACGCTTCTCTTAGTGATTTCTAACCTCATTAATGATAATTGATGATTTCAAGGTAGCACTTCGAGTGTGAGACACGTCAAGACTTTCTTGTGATGAAACCAGTAATGTTGTTGACAAATACCGTAATGTTTCTCACGCAATCGTTATGTCCTGACAAAAAGAGTTATAGTAATGACAAATCATGCAATGGCGTTGACAACAAACAATATGTGGTAATGATAGCAACTACCATAAACGTACAGATATGCTTCACTACCATATACTAGTCATCCTAGTCTCACTTTTTCACTCCAAACAGTCAGTCATCCACATTAACTCAATACTACTCAATGCTACCTATTTGAAATCAATAAACTCTTCATTATACTCCCTCTCAAAGCTAACAAGAGCAAATGCATAAATAACCCACACCACACCATCGATGCCGTCGTAATTACGTAAAGTCCGAACCTTTAATCCGCCTCAACCTACAAACCCACAACCAAAATTACTATAAATAACCTACAATCGCAGCACCATTGTCATTGTTCTTAGCCTTTATTGACAACCCCAAATAAATTACCTCCCACACCCTACGTAAATCCCCAGCTTTGTATTGTTCATGCACCATCAAAGCCACCAAACCACACCCAACACCCACCAGCATAAACAATGAGAATAAGATGGTTATTGTTCGATTCATTTAAAAAAGATTATATTTTTTAGAAACTTACTTATATGAGAGGTATCGTCCACCGCCGATTGCTGCAACAAGCAATTTTTTTTTTTTTGTCGGAACAGAGAGCGCAATTTCACTCAATTAGAGAATGTGGAGGGTATGTCAAACCAATTAAAAAGGGCATTTTGGTCTTTTGTATTTAACATCAATATCCCAGATTCCCCCCTCAACCCTTATATGTCTTTTACAAGTCTTAATGGACTTTTGTGGGTTTTGATATTTCAGAAGGTATTTAAATGGAATTTTTCCATTTAAAAATTATTATTTAAAAATATTAAATTTAGACTGTTCCGAACAAATGGGCTCATGCACTGAAATTGGGTCCCGGAGTATATAATCTATTTTGTCATTCAAATCTGTGGGGCCACTCAATATCAGATGACTTGATAATTGGACCCCATTGGATTCTGCGATCGTCCCATCTGAGCCGTTGGATGCTAATTCCCATAGCTTTTTCATATTACTGTATTCGATGTGAACTCCAACAAGGTTGGACAAAATCCTGATGGCAAAGACCCCAAAGGATATACATTCCAGTGAAAGTGTTATTAGGAAAAGACTGAAGATCACGAGAAATCTTTATATAAGATGTCATGTGCCATTCATAATTAGAATATAATTTGATAATTTTTAATTTTCTCATTTTAGCAAATGTGTTACACCTCAATCACACCTTTTTAATTTAATCCACATCCACTGTGATGCCATCAATTTTTTTATTACCCTGACACGAAAACAAAATCAAGATTTTATCAAAGCCATTAAAAATTAGTTGAAAACATAAATGAAAAGTCTATCTTTCTCTTATCATATTATTTTTTAATACATAAAAAATTACTGACTGCACTTTTTAGGATGTTTAAGAGATTCTTCATGAATTTGGGAAAATATCATGTTACAAGTCTTCACTATGCTTTTGTCCAAGAAAAAAGTCTTCACTATGTTTTTTTTTTTTTTTTTTTGTGGTGATACACAAGTCTTCACTATGTTAGAAAAGAAAATTGAACCGGTGGACTTCGAACGTGAAGACTGATCCGAATATACCCGATCTGGTTTTATATTTGAGCTCGGGACCGGTCTAAGTGTCTAAACCGGATTGACCCGAACGTAAAAACAATCGCCCGTTTTTTTTTTTTGGCTGATGTTGAGATTTGGTTTGAAGTGAAAGAGTATGGGAAAGGCTGAATTATTTGAATGAATGGAAGGACCCCCAGATTCTGTGATCTTCCTGAGCAAAATTCTGATAAATTCCAACAACAAGGAGTTTAGAGTCTCTAGGCTTCCTAGGATTATCGATCTAGAATCGCAGTCCACTGACAATGCAGCTATATATAAATGAGTTTCAAAATAGATGAAGCCTCTCATTTTCCTTTTATTCTTAGAATTGCATCCCTATTCTTAAATAGAAAATGAAGGGTCAGATTTAATATTTTATAACACTATTATTATAATATTTTATAAATTTATTTTTTCTATTTTTTTTTCTATATCGCGCGCATTTATAAATGTACAAGTTAAATTTTATATATTTATATTTATAATAAACATTTTATAAAATATTATATATGAATTATCCATTTTTTCAATGGTAGTTGAAAGGAGTGGATGGCTGGCGTGGTGACATCGACTAAAACAGATCGAGGGCAATGAATAAATAGATATGGCATCATGTCGCTTAAAACAGATCAATGAATGCTTTTTACACCTAACTGTCGTGAGTAGACTTGAAACTGTGATTATGATTGGGTTTGACCTTTAAAGTTGATTATTTGGTTATGATTGAAGGTTTATGGTAACATGGTGCGGTTGCTATTTCAACTAGAAAAGAAGAGATCTTACTTAGCTGTAAATTTGCATGAGATACTTATTTTTATTATTGAAGATATGTGAATTTTGTTTTGACTTAAGAATTAGTTAGTTTCGCCTTATTTTGGTAGAGATGATGCTTTGATGATTAAATTTTGTCTGAACAGTATTTAGTTTGATTTTTGAAGTTAAGGAAAAGAATAGGGAAAATTCCAAAAAACTACATTGAAAATATCAAAAGGACAATTCAGTACATTGAAAATGGAAAAGGATAGATCAGGCGGTGTCAGACGAGCAGATGAATTTGGGATTTTGAAATCTCGGCCAAATGACGAAAATGCCCTTCAATCCTCAGTCGGAATAACAACATAGGAGTTGTTAATGGTGAATCCGGAGTTGTTAATGGCGAGATCGATGATGCTATTGGCCCTAGAACTTGTTATTTGTGAAAGAAGAAATTGAAGTTGTTAATTTTGAATCCAAAGTTGTTAATTAAGAGATGGGTGTTGTTATTAGCCCTGAAACTTGTTAAGTGTGAAAGAAGAAAATGGAGTTGTTAATATCGAATCCAGAGTTGTTAATGGCGAGATCGGTGGTGTTATTGGCCCTGAAATTTGTGAATTGTAAAAGAAGAATTGAAGTTGTTAGTGATGAATCCGGAGTTGTTAATTACGAGGATCATGTTGTTATTCTGAAGTGGGGGATGAAGGGCTGAAGGGCATTTTCCTCATTTGGCTGAGATTTCAAAATCCAAGATTCCTCTGTCCGTCTGACACCGCCTGATCTGTTATTTTCCATTTTCAATATACTGAATTGTCCTTTTGATATTTCCAATGTAGTTTTTTGGAATTTTCCCAAAAGAATATTCTGTTGCCATAAGATCTTTTAGCATAATGGAGAATGGGTGGCTGTAATTGTGTGATGTTTTAGACTTCAGAGAGAGAGAGAGAGAGAAATCATAGCAAAGATATGTGTTTCTTAATAATTTTGGATATAAAGAATTTATATGAGAATTTGACTTTTGTCAGGAGCTTGAGGCAATTGTCATGGTACTAGTTTTCAACATTAGTTTTGCAATAAGACTTGTATACTGTATATTGTAAAAAATAAAATCAATTAAGGTATCAATTATATTTCACCGAAAGATTTATGTTAGTTTGTTACATTTATAAGCTCCTTTAGTTGTGGCATAAGGGGAAAAAATAATAAACTAATAAATTGTTTTGGCAGGAAGGACTTCTTTATTTAAGAATTTGGGGTGAAGAGCCTTGCATTTAAAATCTACATTAGACACTCATTTGTTTAGGTTTAATTTTTATTTAAAGGCTTATTTTAAATTTTAATTTCAAATTTTATTTCAAATGGGTGTGCGGTTTTGTTAAGTGTGATACATATTATTAAACTCTATATAAACTAAATAAATAAATAACATTCAAAAGAAAATGGAAATGTTTAGTTATGAAAAATTACTAATGTTGTAGGAAGAAGAAATAGAGAAATATGCTTGATTGAAGGTATTTCCATTTTACTCAGTAAGTTATATTCAACCACCTACCTACGTTGGAAAATGAATTTTAGTATTCTGGTGTTGTTTGAAAATAGTAGTGAATGCTTCCATGATATGATAAATGATGGTGATAAGTTAGCTTCAATTTACCGTTCTGATATCATTTTGTTTTGAGTCCGGTGAGTGGTAATGCTGTTGCATATTATCTTTAAATTGGGAGGACCGAATTTTTGTAAGGGGAGCAAGGTAGCATTCCAAAAAAATTTGTAATTTAAAATAATAATAATAATAATAATAATAATATTAGAGAATAATATTAAATTATTATTATTATTATTATTATTATTATTATTATTATTATTATTATTATTATTATTATTATTATTATTATTATTATTGTGGTATTTTGAATGGTGGAGAATATCTAGATCCTATTTTGGATTCATTATGTTTTAAATCTTGCCGAAAGGAAAAATTTAGAAATTTTATAATTTCATGAGTATGCCAAAAGTTTGGTTATATGTTGGTTTGTTGAATGATTAACCTTGATGTTTGTGTTATGACTTAGTGTGTTTCTATGCATGTAAGGTGTTTGCTAAAATGTATAAGAGAAAATTCGGTTGGATTACATTGTTTAACTTCTTTGTTGAAGTTTGAAGAGGCATATATAGTTGCTGATATTAAGTTGGATAGTTAATAATGATAAAATTAAACTGTTATTCGAACTTGTGGCTATATACTAGCTACAAAAGGGTTTAAAGCTCTAGTTTTTTTCCCTTTATTATAAATTGTTACATAATGAGGGTTGAGTTGGTGTATTAAGTTGTCGCTGAGATTATTTGCTGGGTGGTATAAAAAACAATTGTTATTAACAATGAAGTTGATAATGAAATCAATGGTTGAACTGAAAATTTTTACTTATAATTTGAGAACTATGTTTGCTTGCTATTTTGTTAGTCTTTGGAATGTATATAGTGTGTATCTTGAAATGCCTGAGGGTGATGCTTGGATGTTAACTATGATAGTTAAGGGGTAGTTACAAGTTGAGTAGTAAACGGATTTTTATTAAATGGAATTTTGTAAGTTTTTAGAGTTTAAGGAAAAGAAAATGACAATTGCATTACTTTGGGTATTAGGTGATTAAAGAGTGAAAATCTGTGTGGAAACAGCTAGGTAGGAGTAAGACATATATTTGGGAGCGCAACAGATGAGTGAATAGAGTTCCATTATAATTTTTTTTTTTTTATAAATGATGTTTTCACTACTTACCATACTTTCATGTTAATTACCAGCTTTACAAGTATGATTTTGTCAGTGAAAGCTTATCGAATGTTTCATGCTCTTATTGATATTGAAATGAGTATAGATTGATGCTTTTTATTTGTTGTTATTTATTCTTCTATTGCTTTATAGTATAATTCAAGATTATGTACAAAAATGCCAAGGAGACTTTTGATTTTCTCACAAATTTTCATGTTAAGATAGTCTTGTGTTTTGGAATGTTTGTACACAAGTTTTATTATTTAGGAACATTTTTTGTCGACAGATTAAATTTGAAGGAAAGTTTTGAAATATTGTTTGTGAACTATTATGTTGGGGTATACTATTATATCGTATTTGACACGAGCTATCATGATATTGAAAGACGAACTTTTCATTGCTGGTAAATTAGCCCTGAGCATGCTTTAAAATAGTTTTGAGAGAATTGAATATAGAACGCTTTTTACTAATAGCAGTACTGTTAGTCCTTGGCGCGCCATGGTTGATCTTAAGCTTGCTTGATATTCGTGGGCTTTGTTCTCAAGCTTGTTATTTGTGGGTCTTGTACCTACACTTGTTTTGCAGCCTCGTACTGCAATTGCTTCATGTCCTTGTGCCGCGCTTGATTGGTTACTTACTCTCGTGGACTGTGTGTCCATGCTTGTTTTCATGGCCTTGAACTGCACTTGGTTAGTTATTCTTGTGGACTGTGTGTCCACGTTTGTTATTGATTTTGTTTAAGTCCTCATTTATAATGGGTTTTCCATATTAGTTGGTACTTAGTTTCATCAATGAATTATTTGTTTCCATAGTATTTTCTTATTAATAACCTTTTATATCACTTCATCAACGTTTATGATTTTAGAATTTGAAGTTGAATATAATTGTCATCTTGTCATTATGGACTTTTGCTTGCATAATTTATCCGTCCAATATTTTATTTATTTCTACTAATGGGACGTTATTCACCGAAAAATTTTTTTGGTCTCAGATAGAACTCTTGACCTTGCACCTCCGGCTGAACAGTGAAGACTCTCACTGTTGATCAAAGCTTGTAGAGATATTTTGAAAGAACGGCTAATTGCTCTAAATATAAGTTTACATTTATGTATTTATTTATATAGTTTAGATGCTCCATGTAATCTATATGTAGGGTGTCAAACCCCTTTAACATTTTGATATTTGTCAGAGTGATAAAGATAAGTTCCATAAGCATACAAAAATAGCACAAATATACTAATACTGCATAATTGTTTACAATACAGGAATTCTCCACAGGATTTAAAAATATATACAGATTGTCCTAAAAATTAACCAACACTAGGATAACCAATGTAGGCTCTTAATCTTTACTGGGACCCTCAATTGCCAGTGTTGACGTTTTTGCCCTTCAAACCACTACCTTCATCTAGCTCTATCGACGTTCTTCTCCCCTATGAACCAAGTAAAGAAGGGTATGGACACTGTATTTTTTTCAACCCTCTTTGGTCTAAAGGGGCACTTTATTCTATTTGGTTGGGCAAAATTCGTGTTCTTATCTTTACTTGCTTTATAGGCGAGAATATCACTTTTCTCAGCTATGAAACAAGTAAAGAGGGGCAATTGTAAATACTCTATTTTGTCCAGGCCCAACTCAAAAGTGATACAAAAAAAAGAAAAAAAAAAAGAAAAGAAAATTCCTCCTTAATCCTGACACTTCTAAATTAATAAGCAAATGACATAGATGGTGATTGGATTGTAATTGAAATTTGAAAAATGATAATCATCAATGGTGATTGTCTTGAACTTGGGGTTTGTAGTAAATAACAACAAATTTCAAAATAACTCATCTCATTGATGTCATTTGATTTTCAAATTAGAAAATTTAGTGTGAAGTCATTGTGGAGCAAAAATAATATAAATAAATAAAAATACAAAAAAAAAAAAGCTCTCATTGATAGGTTTAGATTAGGAAATTATTTGTAGGAAAAATATAAAATAAATAAATAAATAAATAAATAAATAAATAAAAATATCTCTCACTTATGTTGATAAATTTAAATTAGAAAATTACTTGTGGAAAAAAATAAAAATAAAATAAAAATTCTCTCATTGATGGTGATTAGGTCAAGTTAGGAAGTTTTATAAATAGAAAATATCAAAAAAATAAAAAAAAACGAAAATTTAAAAAAAAAACAAAAAACTCCCATTAACAGTGATTGGATTAAGTTAGGTATTTTTATTAACATAAAATACAAAAAAAAAATTAAAAAAATTAAAATTAAAAAAAAGGAGCTTTTATGAAGAAAACCTTACCTTGAGACTCTGAATAAGGGTTGAAGCAAGACACACACAAAATTAGGAGAACAAATACATAAAAAAATGGGGAGAGTAAAGACACAAGAAAATATGTAGAGAAAAGAGGTAAGGGATGATTAGATATGTCTAAAACTAAGAGTGAATTATTGATTGTGTTCATTTTTTTGTCTTCTTCTTCTTCTTCATATCTAAGGAAAGCTTATGCTCTTATGATTGCTGTCACATATGTGATGCTTCATCACCAAAAAATGGGGAGAGCAGATACACAAAAAAATGGGGAGAGTAAAGACACAAGAAAATATGTAGAGAAAAGAGGTAAGGGATGATTAGATATGTCTAAAAATAAGAGTGAATTATTGATTGTGTTCATTTTTTTGTCTTCTTCTTCTTCTTCATACTTAAGGAAAGCTTATGCTTTTATGATTGTTGTCACATATGTGATGCTTCATCACCAATGGCTAGAGGGAGGAATCTAATATGATGAGGATTAATTCATTTTCTTATTATTTTTCATTTTCTTTCTCTCTTCTATTTTCCTTTTCTTATCATTTTTTACAAACCCAAGGAAAGCCTATACTATTGTGATGCTTATCACATATGCAAGCTTAAGCATCAATGGCTAGAGGGTGAATCCAATATGAAATTTGGATTAATTTATTTTCTTATTATTCTTCATTTTCTCTCTCTTCTATTTTTATTATTTCGTTTTTGTGCCCAAAGAAAACATATGCTCTTGTGATTGTTGTCACCTTTGTGAGTCACAACGTCACAACACTAATTTGATTTGGATTATTTTATCTTTTTTTTCCTTTCTTTTTCTCCTTATATCTTTCATCTCTATTCTTTTTTTTCTTTTCGTTATTTTTTCTATTTAATCTTTTTAGTCTCATGTGATTGAACCACTCATCCCTCTCTCTCTTTTTTTATTTCTTTCACTCCACCCCCAACAATATTTATGTTGCTCTCTTCTTGTTGATATTGCAAGGATATGCTCAATGATATTTTTGTGTTACTTGGACCATAAAGAAGGTACACGTCCTTAATTGATTGACTTGACATATGATGGTTTGTTTCCACTACTTATTTTCACTATTTGGATGTATATTAGCTACTTGTTATTTTCATATCTCCTAACATAAGTTTTATTTATAAAAAGGAAAAAGGAAAAAAAAATTCTTGTGACCCATTTTTGTAAATGAAAATAATAAAGAAGAAAGCTTCTCTTTTATCAAAATAAATGAAATTGATTTTAAAAAGGATTTTTTCGTGTGAGGTTTTTAGAGTTTCATCAAGTAAAAATCGATTATTCTTTTGTGTGAGATTATGAGAATCTCCTCAGGAAGTTTAGTCCTAGAGTCTTCCAGAAACCTTTCTTTTATTCAATAAAAATAGAAGAGTTGTTTTCATAAAATAAAAAAACACCAAAAAATAAGAAAAATTATTTTCTCAGATAAATTAAAGGAATTTTTTCCTTAAAAAACACAAACAAAGTGACATACATTTCTACCTGGAACTATGTGGGTTTGATCCCTCTAAAAGGTACGTGGGCTCTAAGTCCTTTTCCTAGGTCAAGTCTGATTTTGTAAATAAATAGATTTTTCTTATTATTTTTGTAAATAAATGCTCTTTTATCTTTAGTTTGCATTTTATTTATTTTTTTAAATATTTTTTTACTTGGGTAATTATAATAAAATTAAAAGCCATATTCATTTTTAAATAATTGGCTTAAGGTAACCGTTCTTATGAATGGGTGCTATGGGCTATCTAACATTTACCTCATGCACAATTAACTCCTAAACTCTATCTAGTTTTTATTTTTTAAAAGAAGTTTCCAAAATTATCCTTTTTCAAAATTTTGGTAACGGCTTCATATTTTCCAGATTTTGGGCACTACAATTTTGTATATCTTGTAATTTCATTTATTTGTCTTGTAAATAAGCTTATTTGACTTGTAAATCTTTACATTTGTCTTGTAAACAACTTGTGTTATTATAAATATGCTTCTTGTTTTATATATAGCTGAAAAGGTCTTGTAGTTTCACTTTTTTTTTTTGTAAAGCATATTTGACTTTTAAATTCCATCCTTGTCTTATGCATAACTCGAAAACTATGAAATTGCACTGTGCGGAATTATATAATGTAGAAATTGTTGAACCTATGATAGATAACCTACAAACTGCGAATAGAGATAGTAATAACTGATTACTTGTAACTCTAATTTTATAGGAATTGGAAAGAGCCCCTGAGCCAGATCGAAATCAGGACTCATTTTGCATGCAAAAAGGGGGGGTTTAAGGTAGTAACTTTATTTTTCATACATTATGTGATTGTTTAAATGCTTTGTTTATGCTATCTTATGTGATAAGTATGATGAACACTATTTTGCTCATTAGGGCAATTGAGCGAGGAGGCACATGTACCTGGTTGTGAGTAAGAACCCAACCGAGGTATTTACGGATAGTGGGGAAGTACCCCGACTCATGTGCACATGTCATGTTGTTTGTGTTTAAGGATAGTGGGGAAGTAGCCCTGACTCATGTGTACATGCCGTGTTATTTGTGTTGTTATATTATGGTGCATTACATGGTGTAAAACATATTTATTTATCGCATTTTATATGACTGGTTGTATGTTACTGCTAGGATTCGTTTGAATATCACCATTTTTCAAAATTTAAAAATATTCCAGCGAAGGGTATTGGCTTGAAGGGCAGAAGCATCAATACCGGCGATTGAGGAAAACTGATGCAGTTCAAGATTGGATCGTTGGTTATCATCTGTTTAGCTAAGTTTCGATAATGCTGTATAGATTTTTCAAACCCTATGGAATATTTTGTAATGTACTGCAAACACTTAATATCAATATTTTTATGCTATTTCTATATGTCTGCTGAACTGTTGCGTTTTTACTCTGACAAATATCAAAATATTAAGGGGTTTGACAACTAACCTTATTGGCTTTCCTTGATCGCTATGTAAATACATAACTTTTTTCTCTTCCTTTTGGATTTGAAAATAGCTCATTTTCCCTCTAGCTTTTGGATTTGAAATTTGACGAAAACCAATGTTCCTTAACAAAATGACTAGCTATGTCGTACATTTTGTTTTTCAAAAACAGAGATTTCATTGAATTTAAATACAAGTATTCATATTGAACATTGTTTGTTTGGTTTGGTGTGTTACTTTTTTGGTGGAATCTTGCGGGGAAAAACTAATGATGAAGACCTGTGTTTGAGTGATGAGATAAGTACGTACGTACAAAGCTTACAGAGCGTGAGTATTAGCTAGTAGTCATTGTTAGTGTTGTAGTTTCTTGCCCCCTTGTGTGTGCATATTTCCCATGAAGTTTGTGTTCCTTTTATATTAGTGAAGCCAGGGTTTGAGAAAGGTACTTAGGTATTAAAAAACTTTGAAAACCAGACTTAGTTTTTCACTTTGGCTTCTTCATCATCATTTAGTCATTAAAGATACAAAATAGATCCTCTAATTTGCTCAGATGTGGCAGTGACATTGAACTTGAGTGATTTTGCATACTAACCTATTCCATATTCTGGAAGAGGAAGTGTAAGTTCAAAAAAATCAGACACAGAAAGATAAACTGATACGAATCTGGAGATGAAGAGATATACAAACAGAACAAGCTCCTTGTGTAGGTTTTAACCATCATATCCCTGCTTCTCCATAAAATGGTACAGAGTGGGTGTTGAAGACACAGCTGTGAAGTAGAAGCCAAATTGAGGTGTTTAGTGCAACCGCTCGCCACCTTCATGCACAAAAACCAACATGATGATGATGATGTGACCTTAACATCTAATACACTAAACGACATATATATCAGCAACAAAACTACAATGACATGAACTTGTTCTACTGCACTACACTTATGCTCTCACGAATCTTTGTTCTGAGGTATTTTTGATACCCTCCACTTTCAATTTTCCATATGATGCTATATTGCAGTTATGAAAGCTAACTACTGTTAGTAGCAAAAGAAAACGAAGAAATTTATCCCCGCCAACAAAAAAAGCAAAGAAAATGAAAATTTTGAACCGCATCAGCTCTCAGTTTTTCACTGCTGGAGATAAACTATTAACTGCTCAACTAGTATAAATATAGTCACTTCAAAATTTGAGGTAGACCACCAACAACCAACAGATATATGTCTATATATAGTTGACATGCTTGCATGTCTATATATGCATATTTGGCTCAGTATATTTAAGATTTTTGTTTTACGCCTAATAGGTTTTTGCTAAGCAAAGTAACACTCTACACATAAACTAGTTAAGTGAAAATATGCATTTAACTTTGCTAATTTTCACATTTAAAGCATGATGAAATAGAGTTTATTTTCATTGTTGATTTTGTTTTATTATTCACTATTTATGTTCCTGCACTGAGTGGTATCCATGAAGTCTAGTTGCTTTTAAGAGTTGACTATTTTCTGCTTGTATCAGGGAATTTAACATGTTATCATTATGGGACTTTCTCTTGCATGAGGAAGTAGAAGATGTAGAAGCTAATAGCTAGTTTCCACGATTTGCCTGAATACTACACACATCCATTGAAGCAAATGGATAGTAATGGAACTCTCCCCCATCTGAGAATATCAGAATCCCTTCGGAATTGTGCTTCCTGAGCAACAAACTCTAACCTCACAAGAGTTGTTGCAATATAATATTGCTGGCATCAGTTTGAAACTTGTAGTCTTCCATGAAGTGCAACCTTCAATATATAATCGAGTAATGGAAGGTGGAAGTTTTGGTAATGAAATAAGTCTGGAGCAATGACCCAAATCAATTTCTTTCATCTCTGAAAGATTCTTTATGCTTATAGGCAGTTTCATCACGCTGCATCCACGTAGTGATAGAATCTTCAACAATGACAGGCCACTGATATTATTAGGTATCTCAGAAACCACACAGTTTATCAAATGCAATTCTTCTAAACAACGCCAGGAATGAAACAGAATGACTAACATTGATTTGTCGATTCCTTCTCTAAACTTAGAAAGATAGAATATTTTAAGAGAGGTAAAGAAACTTAGCTCATTTATTTGAAAGCTCTTTAGAGGCGAACCAAGATATAGCTCTTCAAGTTTATTGGACTGTCCAATTGGCAACTCCAATGTTCTTATACCAGTTTGAACTAAATCTAATCTTCTCACTTCTACTAATGGCTCCTTGAGACTAAAGCAGCCGGATAGCATGAAATGCTTTAGTTTAGTGCTCGCCCTTAGATTCAAAGAAACAAGTTTAGGAAGATAAAAGATAGATGGATGGACATTGCATAAATTTGCACACCATTTGAGGTCCAATATTTCAAGATTTTTTGCCATGGAGAAATCGGGCAACTCCTTTAACTCTTTAGAATAGCTTAGATCTATTATCTTTAGATTCATAAGATCCTGTTACAATTAAAGGAGAAAAGTTATTTAAAAATGCCATCATAATTCAATTAGACTAAATAATAAAACATGCATTAATTAATATATTGTTACCTGCACACCATCCCACATTTTTACAATTTTGCTAAAAGGCATATGGATTTCAACAAGTTTCTTTGGACTAAAACCCAATGGCAAGGATTTCAATGGATAACCACTCCAGCTGAAGTACCTTAGCTCATTAGAAAGTGACTCCAGACCATCATGAAAATGCCCGATATTATTGCTTTCGGAAAGAGATCCGATGATCTTCATTTGGAGAGGTTCAATCTTGAGAAATCTTAAATTACTCATTTTTTGGAAAGCGTCAGCTCTCAACAATAATAAGTTGTTTCCAAACTCCTATAGGTTCAATGTAATGCCTTGAATTGCTTCAATTCCCTAACAATTAAAAAATTCAAATAATATTAAACAAGTGGAGTTTAAAAATTCTTCAATGAAATAAATGTATAAAAAAGAAGTTCTTAATTACCTTGTTATTTTCCATTACATCTTGAATTTCCTTTGCATCACTTAATCGACTCCATGTTTCAGGATACTCTCTAAATTCCTCACGAACTATACTTTCAGCCATTTCTTGTAGTAGATCATGAATTTCTATTCTATTGTCTCTTGAAATGGTTATGAGAGCTTTATCTATAAGGCTTACTATTTCACAATCTGCGTAAAAGTCATCAAAAGCATCTAGCACCCTTATAATACCTTCTTTTTTCTCTCCCGTAAAGAAGAATGTAATGTCTAAGAATATATGCTTTTCTGGTATACTATATCCATCATAACTCATCATCAATACATTTTGAATTTCCATGCTGGGATACTTTCTTAATCTTTTGAGGGCACTATCCCATGTTTTTGTATCTCTAGAGTTCAAATATGAACCTAAAACTTGTAATGCTAAAGGAAGACCTCTTGCATGCTGTATCACTTGTGTATATAACTTTTCATACCCCATTTTGGGAAAGGTTTGCTTGAAAGCATTCAGGCAAAAAAGTTGAGGTGATTCTTCCATGTTTAATTCTTTCACCTCATGTACTACATGAGCTCTCCTACTAGCAAGAACATGTCTGTCTCTAGTTGTTATGATGACTTTGTTTCTTAATCCCGATGAAAGATGTTCTTCTAGAAGATATTGTAATTGGCTAGAGGTATCTACATCATCAAGCACTAGAAGAACTCTCATTCGCCGTAGCCTCCTTTGAAAGTTGGGTCTTTTTTTGCATTGTGAGATTTTATCGTTTAGGAGTACAGAGAGAATTTTTTCAAGCAATTACAAGTCAACCCAATCTTTTTTGATCCCTCTCTAACATTTGATACAAAGCAAGAACTATCAAATTGGTGGGAAAATTTGTCAAATATGGCATGAGCTAAGGTTGTTTTACCTATCTGATAAATCACAATTTTAATATATTTTATCCCACCTTATTCATTTATTTTGGAGATTATTTTAGGCTAATTTGGATTTATTAGATGATATTTGGATAATTAGCCAATTTTGGGAAATAATATAAATCTGAATTGATTATGATATTATTGGGCTCAAAAAGATAATATTATATTGTGATTGAAAAATATTTTCAATTATAAGATAAATCACGATTTTATTATATTCTTGCACAAAATCCTACGGTGCAGAGCTTTTCTTAGAAACTCAAAAAGAATCTAATGGTGGAATTTTATTGGGCTTTTAGAATTTTAGTAGGCCTAAATTAATACTCAAAACTCTCCCCTCCCTTCTTAAAAATAACCTAGCCGTCACAACATTGGGGGGATATACACGGACGGAGAGACACAGCCGCTGGAGACGCAGACAGCATTCGCAGACGCCGAGGAGATCAGGCTGAGGCGCGAACGTACAGAGGAGAGACGACGCTGAGAAACACGGACTGAACACACACGGACGCTGGAGAGGGAGGCTGAGACGCATTGGCATTGAGAGCTGAACTTCTCTCTTTCTCTCAATCAACACTCACGGGCCCCACCTTCAATTGTCATTAAAACTCCCCCTTTCCAATTCGCAGAGAGTGACGTACACATAAGATCCATTCATTCATCATACCTTCACAAATTCTTTTTCCAATGGCTGTGTCATGCTGTGCGAAGATTGGAGGGGAGAGTAAATTCATGGAGGCTTAAGCTATTTTGGGGAGGTAACTTGGGAGGAGCATGGAGGAAGTTAGAGTCTAGGAGCTTACACTTGAAGACTACAAGGGAGTGTCTTTCTTTTATCTTTTTGATTCAAGACTTGATATTGTTTAGTTTTAAATAATTTTGGGTTGTGTTAATTGAGAACAATCTAGTTTTAGATTGTAGACTTATTTTTATTTGGATTGAATTGATATTTTGGATTTCATTTGTTTTAATTGATTATTGGGATTTTTGTTTGCAAACCTTTGATTGTCAATTAGATTATTAATCGAGTTTTCATTATTAATTTAATTGTCAATTTGGGTTTAATCTCTTGATTGTTTAATTAAGGTGATTAATTGTCGAATTGTTTAATTAGGCAATTGTGAACATAATTTCCAAAAATATCTTAAGTAATTGTGATTGGTTTTTAATGGATTTAATTAACCAACATTTTTTCCATTATGAGTTTTCTAGTGGATTAGGTGTTATTGAGCATGAGGGTTTCCCATGTCTTGATTATGTGATTAAATTTATTGAATCCAATTTTTCATGAATCTCCCTTTGGTCTAATAAATTAAATGGCTAAGAAAGCTAAATCCATGTGAATCCTAAGTTGTCCCCTTCATCATCATAACTGAACTACATTCCTGTTGATTGTCTTGCTTTTGATTATTTTCTTTGCTTAGTATCTTAATTCATTTTTCACTAAAAAACCCCCCAAAGATTGCATTCCAATTCATTTAGGTTAGTTTCATTCTCATATAGATTTTAGAGTCATTTGCATTTAGGTAGTAGAGTCTTGCATTATAGTTTAGGTCCATTCTATTGCATCTTTTGTTACTTAAAAATCAATCCTAAAGAAAACTCATAGCTTGCTCCTTGGGAGAATGACCTAGGTTGACCCTAAACTGCATAATAATTTAGGACCTAGTTTAATTGATTGCTTTAACGACAGAAGCACGCATCACTATCCCTCCCTTACCCCAAATTCCAAGAACTCCAACTTCCTGTGAGTCAACTTTCATAAATGATTCAATAATAGCCAAGTTTTCCTCAAATCCAATCAGGCTCTTTAGCTCATTTGTGTCTTTATCTTCCAACTTTTTCAATACATCTTTGATTATTCCATCAATAAGATCAGATTCATTGCTGGCAATGGCATGTCAAAAGGAGGAAATTATTTTTTTTAAAAAAATAATTACACAGTTGTTAAAAATAACATGCTTAGTTTCGACCCAAGAAAAAAGAACATACTTAGATATAATTATCTTAAAATTTTTATGTGGAAAAGGAAAACATATACCACCTCTTATCCTTTTTATAAGATATAATTAACTAGCAAAATCACATAAAACGATTTGTTGGTTAAAATTAGTTAAAATCAATAGATTTGTAAGAGATGTAATATTTTTTTCAAAATATACCCCTATTTATGAAGATAATGAGTGTGAGAAAGAATAAGTAGGGAAATATATTGGAAAGAATGAATAAGAAAAAGAGATAAGAGAGACATGTAATTAATTGAGGGTAAAAATGAAAAAAAAAAAAAAAGTAGATTAAATTCTTAGACAAAGCCAAATTGTTCTTATATATAGGACCAACTCTATGTGAGACATATTAGGCTGGCTTGATACGTAGAACATGATAAAATAGGAAAAATTTGAAAAGTCTCAAATAAGACTCAGTTACCAATAAGTCTCACAAATTTTCTAAATTACATTGAAGTTCTAATATCCTTAGCTTGAGTGCATTTTTCACTCGCGCAAATGATTAAATAACTTGTTCAAATCTCACATATGGATTTACGACTAAAGCCTAAATTTACAAGTGAACCACATATATAGTTTTTGTGCTAAATTTTCAAATTTCACGTATGGATTTATAAGGCCACTCTCTATTTACAAATCAACATTTTGATTTACAAGTCAATCCACAGTTAGATTCCTCAAGAGGCGATTTGGTCTTTTCACATAAAAATTAAAGAAAAAAAAAATTCTCCCCAGTCCTTAATATAAGACATATTTGGGGAGTTGATATTTAGAGTCGGAAAATCGGGTCGGCCTGTTTAGACTCGAGCCCTTCAAGGGTCGAGTTTATGATTTAGAGGTTAAAAAAGGAAGCGGGTCTAAGGCCAGCCCTTTTAGGCCCATTTAATATTTTTTTAAAATAAATTAATAAATATAATATCATTATATCAAATTATCAATATGAGAGACACCTAAGTATCTAATAGAATATTAATAACAGGCAAACACTTATTAATTGGTTTGATTTATTTTATTTTTTCCAATGGTTTATTCATTTAAACTTTAAAAAAATGCTAATTTGGACATTAGATGATTATTTTAACTAAAAATTTATGAGTTTTAAAAATAATGTATCTCAATTTAAAGGAAAATAATAAATAAATTGTAAAACTTGAAAAAAAATGAATTAAAATGAATTTAATCCCGAGACAGTGAAGGGCTCGCCCTGTAGGGCCATGGGCTTCAAAAATATGGGACCTTTTAGGAAGCGGGCCTAAACGGGAAGGCCCGTTTAGACCCGAGCCCGTGAAGGGCATTCCCGGCTCTATTGATATTGATTCTAAATATAAGATATAATTTTCACATTTGTCAATCTTTTTCTAATTTGCCCTTATTGATGCTCACTCAATGATAATTAAGAAGGAGAAAGAATAAGAGAATTAAGAAATATTATGACTAGGGTGTTTTAGAAAATACATGTAATATTAACTAATTTAACTAATTTGCTAAATCTAATCAAATTAGATAAGTATGTATTATATTAAGGACCGGAGTAACACTCAAAAAACGTAGGACTTTGTTGTCTTTTTGCAAAGAGATTTATTTATAAACAAATCCAGTATTTGAAACATATTCGTAATTTTCCAAAGAAATAGTTGAGGAAATGAGCCACCAAAAACCTTTGTCAACGCCAGAACAGGAAATAAATTAAATAAAAGAAACGCAGACAAGCTATCCTCTAACAACAATAGTTGAGAATCTCATAAGTGTAAATACTATAACAGAAAATTAGTCGGGAAATCTTTATACTTTACCAAATTCTGAATTGGGTCCTTGTAGTTTTTTTTTTTTATTATTATTGTTGAATTCTTATCATCATATTCCTCATGATCACCGAAGCAAGGGAATTAAAGTGCTTTAATTCTTTGCCCAAAAAAAAGAAAAAATAGAGCATTCCCATATTAATTGAAGTTGATCTACCTAGTATATAGAATGGAAACTCAGAATATATGATTAAGATTCACTATCTCACAGACAATTCGATTTATATAAAACTTTAGAAACAGACCACCATCATTGAACTCATCAGGAACATGGCTTCTGGGAAACTTCCTTGTCCATAGAGGGTGTCTTCGTTAAAACGTAGAAAGCAAGTTTAATAATTTAAAATGGCAAGTTGGCTTCTGCGCGTTTCCTCCAGTTGTCATTTGCTCTAAAAAGGAAAATAAAAATCAAATAAATCGTTGACTTGATTGCTGTGGCGGCGTTGCTGATCTGGAAAATTTCACTCTATTAAGAACGAGAGGTAGAATTAAATAGTTTATTGATGTTTTTTTTTTTTACGATTTGGGAAAATGGAAGATGCTTTCACACCCATCACAATGTTTTGCCAAAAATCTTTATGTTCCTCTTGGGCAATGAGTATTTTAGTAGGATTCATTATTGTTTTGGCCAAGAATATGCTTCATAATATAATTATATATCTCAATTTTAAATTAAATCAATTTCCCTGTTTCACACAACTATCAAAAAACAAAAAAAAACAAAATGCTTTTCATATTGAATAGTTTATTAATTGTATCTCACATTTACATTGACAAATGAAAAAAAAAAAAAAAAAAAAACTTCATTATGAAATGGAACAAAACCAAAGTTAGTTGAGAAAACGCGGGGATGGTGGTTGTTTCTGTTTTTATAAAAATAAGAGACTCTATTCAATCATCATACAATAAGGAATAAATTTCACTGCTATAAGAAAATTGCATGACCTGCTCGGCTCATACATGAATTTAAAAGCTCATTTCTCAAAATAACATCGATTTACAAGATGAGCTCATAAGCTTATATAGTGTTCGTTTGGAATAGTTTATTTTTAGATAATAAGTGCTTATAAATCGTGATTCACGATATACGAGATAAATATGTGAGAGGGGTTTTATCTCGACTTGCGTAATAAGGACTTATTATCCAAATATAAGTCCAACCAATACACACATAGACGCGTTGAGCCCGAGATACAACAAACAGATTTGATGATTGTCTCACCAATATATGTTTGTGGTGAGAAAGGAAAAAACAAAGATTTCACCAAATGCGTAAATGAAAAACAATGGAGAAGATTTAACCTCATGGATTCTCTTGCAACACCTCGATAGCTAAAATAATCCAAAGCTTTCACTTGAGGAATAAGTGGAAAGAACGAAGGTGATGGGGTCAAACCAATTATTCTATACACACGTATCGACTCATCTTTTTGTATCAAGTTCAAAACTTGGCCTACCCCCAACAACTTATCCGATTCATTTCTCAGAGAATCGATCAAATCACCTAAAAATGCAATCATAGAACCCGGAATTTCCGAGGAGGTGAAATGCTACAATGGCCGGTGGCGGAGGTTGAAAAGCTACGTGGAAATTAGTCAACTTGTCTGCCAAAGTACTTAAAGGAGGTGAAATGCTTCAACTTAATAATGTCACAGCATCACAGGTAATTAACCCAGCAGGCCTGGCCTTGCCACTTTTCTGCAGTAAAAACCATAAAAGCATTGATCATAACTTATATATATAGATACATGCGATGACTCCCTATTTTTAATAGAATTTGAGATATATTTTAACATATTTAAAGAGTCATCAATTCTAAAATAAAAGGATTTATTGAATATTTTGATAATATATCAATTTGGTGCATGATTTGGGGGATTTTATTTTAAATGTTAGTATAACTTAAATTTAAGATAGAAATAATTTAATATCGGATAATAATAATTTAGTGTTTTGAAATTAAAAAAAAATGATGAATTTTTTTTAATTATTTTATGGTATTGTCTTAGCTTTTATTTTAACGTTCTTCTCTTAATTTTATAACACTAGGTGGCGTGATTTTTTTGATTAGAAGCTGCCAAGCAATTTGAATTTTCTGATCTAAAGAGGAGACATTGTGTGGCACAAGTGTGAGAGGGACTTGAGCACATACAAAACGACACCGTTGGACCATGGCCTTCCGAGAGCGGCGGGATTAATTAGTCATCATCGCAGGGAAAATATCAGAGAGCAGAGGGTGAGCAAGGGGGGTGAGAGAAGAGATCTTCAGTCGTCTTCTTCTTCATCGAAGGTGACTGCAGTGAGGACGAAAGGAGCTCCGGTGTGCCGTCGCTATCCTCTGATTCTTTCCATCTTCTTCGCCGTCGGACTGTAAGAGAAATCCAGCGAGTAACAACAGCAAAGAACCAGAGGGAGTCGGAGAAGAGGAGACTTGGAGACCACATCGGCCTTCCTCCTCTCAACTCCATCGACTCACCACTTCCATCGGTGTTGGAGACCTGATAGAGAGGCTGCGAGCTCCGAGGCGAGAAGAACAGAACGACTGAATCAGGACGGAGCTAAGAGAGCTGCGCCGGTGAGAGTTTGACGGTGAGCTCTCTTGGGAGGATCAGCGATTATCCTCGAGCTGGACAGAGTGAGAGGCGGCTGGGGTCAAAACTTGGAGGTACCACCGCCGTTGCTCTTCGTCTTCTTGCAAGTTCGACTGCCAACAGTGGAGAGGAAGGCGTGTGCACAGTGATTTACTCTGTTTCTTTTGTCTTCATGAATTTGAGCCTGAACTTTGATTTTGCTGTGAGGAACATTATTAACGGAATTTTCCTAATTTTTAGAGGAATTATCTTAGTGTTATTTTTATTTGCTTAATCTATTCTGTTTTTGTCTACTTATGCTTGATCACCACTATAAAATTAGGTAATTTGGATAAATTGGGTGATTTGTTTTAGTCTTGAGAGAGAGACTTTAATTAGACTATATGATTAAATAACGTGAAATTAAAATTTATTCTAATTTGTTAATAAAATAAAAATATACCTATTAGACCCATATAATCCTATTAAAGTGAATTTGAACATTTATTACCTTTCGATTAAATTAGTAAGGAGTAACAATTTTAATTTGAGAGAAAGGTATAAGTAATTGAAAGATACTTATATTCATTTAAATTCTAGATTAACAAATTAACATTAAGTGATTTTAGTTGGGTAATTACATACTCGAAGGGCTTGTTTGGTATGAGGGGACGAGAGGGGAAGTGGGCGGAAAGAAAATTTTTTTGAGTTGAATTTAAAATAAATTAGAGAAGTGGTGTTAAAAATTTTTAATTAATTTTTCTTACACTTTTGTCTTTCATATTCTCTTTATTAAAATTTTATTACCCCACTTCTTCACTATTTTAAAATTCAAATCATAAAAATTTTCCCTCCCCTCGAAATCCCTCACACCAAACAGGGCCTAAGACTTGAAGAAGGGATTAGTCAATCTATGTTGTTTTTCTCCCTTGAAATCTCAAAAATATTAAATTAGAATTTTTGCTCTTGTTTAAATTGATTTTCAATATCTTTATTTAATTTGTTCAACTTGAATGAAAATGAAAAATTTAATGCCTAATCACTCATTTGATTGAATCTCTATGGGACGACCTTGATTTGCTATTATATTATTTCCAATTTTTCATAACCTATACACTTATAGTGCTTACTTAAAATTTCAGCAGCATCAATATATATATATATATAACATAAATATGATTGAAATATAAGAAGCATTAATATTATACCTTGATATCTTAAATACTTGTCGGATAGAAAAAAAACATCTTAAATAACTAGGCATTGTCCAGGATGTTAATTAATTAGGTTCCGGGGTTCCGGTATATGAGATTCAAGATAATGCATGTTCTCCTAATTAAATACTAAAATGTCTTGTGAGGAAACTATTTTCAGTGGTATCTCATACCGTTAAACGACCTAAGTAGATCACACATTATGCCGTTAATCTCTATATATGTAAAACACTAGTTATATTTCATTTCTAATGTTGTGTTGGTTGCACCACAAGTGCACGAGCTGTGTCATGTAATAAAATGATAAGTAGGGTATTGTTCCCATAATGATTTGGTTCCAAAATCTTGTCAAATATTGATTATCACAATTTTGTCTAATTTAAGTGACACAAATATTGAGAGTTAAGAGAAACAAACTACTTGTAAAATTACCCAAAAAAAAAATACTAAAAACAAGTGATTTATAGATTTCAAGAATATAATAAGATTAGGATTATTTATCCCCATGTATTTCTAAAGTACTCACTCAAATACCCTAATATTTAACGAAGAAAAGAACGAGATACCTGTAAAGACGATCATAGAAATTGTATTTCTCTGCTGTGCTTTTGTTTCCTCAGGTATACAGTATCATAAACATGTGCAACCCTCTTTCTTTTTTTATCCAATACGAACTCCCTCTCTGAGGCATACACTCGGCTTACTCCACATTCTTTGATAAGCAAATCTCTGTGCTATCAATAATGAATCTGTGGAGGTGAATATAACAAAGTTGAGTGCTTGAAGCATGAAGAAAGCACATATTAATGGAAACTAAGTAAATTTCATTCCCTCTCTTCCTCATGCCAAGTAAATTTCATCTTTTACTGAAGAGTATATTATAATATTGTCGTTGACCATATGTTATTTTTCCTCATTACACAGACAAGTTGACAGAATTTGAAATTTTGTAGAATAAGCAGAGTAATGTGAGAATATATGTACAATGTGGTAGAATATAAGTTTTGACAGAAAGTAAACTAGAACTTTCCACAGTATTTGCTCCATTGACACTACACCTATCTATGCCTGCCACGTTCGACCCAGACCCTACTGCTGCTCATTCAGAAAGAAGCTTCAACTACACACTAGTGTTGATAGTGAGCAGATTCTAGCAGCTTAATAAGAATGATTAAGAACTATATGATGTAACAAGCTTTAAACAATGTCCTTACTCCCATATATATATATATATATTCATGATTTCATAGATTAAAAATACATTAAATAAGGGGCTGAAGGCAAAGAAATGAAATATGAAGGGAGAAGAAAGTGCAGCATTTACCTTCAATATGAAATTAAATTATCTCATTTAAACAAGTGATATACGTATATAAGGAATCTATATTTCCTTTGGTTTTAAATGTTATTCTGTACACGGTTTAATTTGTCTATAATTCCAAAATGTGCATGAATGCATTTCAGAATTATTTGAATTCATCAACACTAGTCAGGAGCAGAGCAGAAGTTCACATGAATAAAAGAAATTGACTATCTATATATGAAGAAAACCAAAATACTTGCTCTTACATGGGTAACTATATATCCAGAATGATATGACTCAAGTTCTTTGAAAACAAATCTGCACATGACAACAAACTAAAAGACAATCAGAGTCCATTTTAAAAGAAAAGGATAGTAATGGAATCACATATATCAAAATGTAACCATGTATAATAAAGTTGAGCTTATAATTAGTTGAAAAATCGAAAGGTACCATACATCTGACCCTCCATAAACCTCAACTAGTGGGAGCTTTGTGCACTGAGCTACTTTTGTTTCTTTGTGCATACAATTTCATCAAAATGTGCATCCCTCTTTCTTTTGCTCTCTGAGGCATATATTGGGCACACCCCACATGCTTTGATGGAGACTTCAGATTCGATAGACTCAATATTGTCAACCTCATCCGTAGCAGAGAACTCACATGCAATCCTCCCATGATAACTTGCTCGAGCATCACTTTGGGTAAACCTTTGAAACCATATAAAATAATGATCCATATCGTAGCCACCCGGAGAATAATTCTCATTAGGATATTGGGACTTGAATTTGAGGTTGTTATCATCAGAATAATTACAGCAAATGGTCATGACCATTGGGTTGGAAGGAAGAACACAGCAAAACACTATGCCGATGAGTGATTGTTCACGATTACATGTAAATTCAACAGTATTTGAAGCCACTGATGCCATCTGTTTATGTATCATCCAATTTGGAACTCTGCTTCCTGGGTAACAATAAGCACAATGCTCCCAACCCTTTTCCACAGCTGAAACAATTGAGCTCTGAATTAATTTCTCACCAAAGATAAGTGAAGGCTTATCCAACTTTACACAATTTTTGAAGTGTAACTCATATATATGATCCAAGAATTCATTTTGAAATCGCGACGGCCAGACTATAGTCTCCAGTGATGTACAATTTGTGACTTGTAACCAGTTAAGGGTGAGAGGAAGTCCAAGTATAGACCTAAGCTTCCTACAATTACGTAAGTCAATATGTCTTAGGTTTGGAACATGCTGGATGGAAGCTGGCAATATTTCCACACCAGATCCTACAAATGATAATGATTCTAATTCTGTCAAGGTACTGATATTCTGAGGAATTTCTGACAATTTACTGCACTTGTCTAAGAATAAACATCTTATACGATTCCATGCAACAAATAGGATCTCTAGCTCTGTTTTGTGAATCACTTGATGGAAATCCTCAAGTCGAAACCTATCAAGATTTGTGAAGCAACGAAGCTCATTTATTGGAAGGCTCCTTAGTCTTGGACCATTGAGGCAAAGATCTCTAAGTTGGGTAAGTTGGCCAAATGTTGGCAGATGCAGGGTGTGTTTGGGATAGCGGTAGGAAAAATGACTTATATAATTCGGGCTTATTAAAAATGACTTAATAAATAAGTCAATATTTGTAATGTGATTTATGTTTGGATGAGCGGTTGAATAAGTGATTTTTCATAAGTGAAAATGTGTTTGGATTAGCGATTGAATAAGTGATTTTTCATAAGTGAAAATGTGTTTGGATTAGCTATTCATAGAAAAAAATTTAAGTGATTTGTCTTATTGGTCTTGTAAACATAGTACAAAAAACCGGACCGGACCGGCCGGTTCGACCGGTTGAACCGGTCCCTGGTCCGATCCGGTTTGATCAGTAACCGGTCAGACCGGTCGAACCGGTTGGATCGGTTAAAATCGATAAAACCGGTGGTCCAACCGGTTGACCCGGTTTATTTCTTTTTTTTTTTTTTTAAATTTTTCAAATTTTTATTTTGTGTTTTTTGAGGGCAAAATGGAAAGTTGAAGACTAAAATGAAGAGAAAAATAGATAAAGAAAGAACAAATCTAAAAAAATGAAGAAAATAATGAAAAAAAATTATTTAAAAAGATATAATAATTATAGGAAATGAGATATCTTTGCATAAGTATAGGTATTATAACTAATACTAATAGATTTTAAACATTTTTTTTTCTAAAAATCTTTATTTTTATCTATAAAAGTTTAAAAATATATTAATATATATTATCACTAATAAATTATAATATTTTAATATGACCGGTTCAACTACCGGTTAGACCCCGGTTGACCCATTAACCCTTGAACCTGTGCTGTGACCGGTTCATTACCCGATCCGGTTTTTCGTTCCTTGCTTGTAAATATCCATATCGGTATTGTGAATTTCTATATTTATTTTATAAATGGCTAAAATGTTTTTAGTTACATAGGTTCCGTATAATCCCTTTATTTATCTTGTAAATTCTTATATTTGTCTTGTGAATTTTCATATTTATCTTGTAAATAGCCAAAATATTTTAAATTTCTTAAGTTTTTTTGAATCTTTATATTTATCATGTAAATGCCTTTATTTATCTTATTAATATCCTTATTTATCTTCTAAATGCTCTTCTAAAAACATAAAAGAAGGGTATCATTATTTTTTTACCTATAAAAATTAATTTCGTTGAAACCAATGAAATATAGGGAAGTTTCATAATCTTTTTTGTTGACTGAAATTAATTCATCACCTTGTGCGCTAAATGAAATCTTCCCAATAAAATTCAACGATATGGGAAACTTGCCCATTGCGGCACTCTACCGGTCAAAACGTGTTTACAATAAGGAGGGTGTTGAAGCTTTTTAAATTTGGGCTTATTTTAACCCAAAACCCAATTCAAATAATACAAACCAAACACTCAAAATTTTATCACAAATATTTAACGGGCTTTTTAACTCAAAACGGGCTTATTGGGGCAATTTAAGCCCAACCAAACACACTAGCAGTATTTCAACTTTACTACTAAGTAAGTCTAATTGCACCACTTTTTCTAGTGACGACAAACAAAATTTCTTGAGGCTGGCACAGTTATCAACTCTAAGGTCAGAGAGAGATTTTAAGCGTGCCTCACTTTCAAGGCTCTCCAAATTTGAACAATATGATACATCCAAATTAACAAGTGTGTGAGATAAAATAGATGGATGAACACTACGCAGATTTTCACAAAAATCCAAGTATACTGTCTCAAGCTTGCGTGTCCTAGAGAAATCAGGCAACTCCATCAATTGTTGGGATCCGCTCAGATTTATTATCTTTAAATTTGGAAGATCCTATGAGAATGAAATGATAGACATTACATTAAAGGCTCTTGTAATTTAATTAGATTGAAGATAAATAAAATGTACTTAAGCATATGCATAAAGTATACCTGTACTCCATCCCAAAGCTTTTCCATATTGTTGTATTCCATGTGAAATTCAACAAGATTCTCTGGACAAAAGCCTAATGGTAAACTTTTTGAAGGATATACATCCCAATGAAAGTATCTTAAGTTATTAGGAAAAGACCCAAAATCACGAGGAAGCTTTATACGAGATTCCATGTGCCATTCATAATTGGCATAGAATTTGATGATTCTTAACTTTCTCATTTTTGTGAAGGTGTCAGCCCTCAATTGCACCTCTTTAATTTGAGCCACATCCATTGTGATACCTTCAATTTCTTCAGTTCCCTGAAATGAAAACATAATCAAAATGGCATTAAAACTACTAAAAATAGGTTGAAAACATGCACTACTATAAAAAAGTAAAGCTGTGGCGCTTATAATTGCATTAACTGTGGCGCTAGAGAAGTGCCACATATCTAGATGCCACTAAAAAAAGCTGTGGCGCTTGGAAGCGCCACAATATTTTAAATTTTTTTTTTTAAAAAAATACCTTATTGTGGCGCTTGCTCAAGCAAGTGCCACAGGAGGGGGACCTCCTGTGGCGCTTGCTCGAGCAAGCGCCACAGTAGGGGGGCCCTACTGTGGCGCTTTCTCGAGCAAGCGCCACAGGAGGTCCCCCTCCTGTGGCCCTTGCTTGAGCAAGCGCCACAATAGGGTTTTTTTTTTTTTCTTTTTTCTTCTTCTTCTTCTTTTTTTTCCTGTGGATCTTTTTTATGCTTCCTGATTGTGAAATTTTATATAAAATGAGTGGATTTCGTGTTTATCATCTCCACAAATTGTCAATCTTTCTATTTTATATTTCAACCTATTATATATATATATATATATATATATAATTTTCATATTTAAAATTCAAGTTCTCCAACAATAATGTTCTTACATTAATACTCTCCAAAGCTAACATAAAAAATATCACAATACAAGAACTTGATATGTGAACACAGTACATCAACAACTAATTAAGTAAATTAAAAGATTACTAAAAAACACAAGCTTGTCAGCAAAAAAATTTAAACAAAGCAAAAAGGCAAACGAAACAAGCTAGGTTTTCATTCTTTCCTATTAAATTAGGAACATAAAGGCAAACGTTATATTACGGTTTATCTTGACTAAAAAAAAAAAATTTAAACAAAGCAAGCTAGAATGAAATAGTCTTCTTCTTACAAATCTATTAATTGACCAGCGCAGGGAGTGGGAGACCACGTTGGTGATGCTAGCTTGAGTGACGAGTGAGCGTGTGGGTGTGTTTTTTAGTGTGAAGATGATAGGAAATGGAGGGAGGGGGTCGACGGATCCACTAAGAAGATGAGAAAGGGAAAGTAATTTAATGGAGGAGAGAGTAGTTAAATAATTAAAGTGGAGTAGTAGTCAAAAAGAGAAGGAATGGGGGGTGGACACAAAACCACTACGCGGGAAATGAAATAATTGTGGTCAAAAAGAGAAGTTGAATTTTTTTTTTTTTTTTTAAATGTGGGCAATTGTGGCGCCTAAATAATTAGGCGCCACAATTGCCTCCTCTATTCAGCTGTGGCGCCTAAGCATTAGGCGCCACAGCTGAACATTACATTAGCATGTGTGGCGCCTATTTAATTAGGCGCCACACATGCCCACATTATAAAAAAAAAAAAAAATTTCAATGCTGCAGCTGTGGCGCTTGGTGGGTTAGGCGCCACAGCTGCTTTTATGGCCCCAAGTGTGGCGCCTGCGTAGGCAGGCGCCACACTAGGCCTCCTCAATTGTGGCACTTAATCTATTAGGCGCCACAGCTGGTACCGAAAATTTAAAAAAAAAATTATAGAGGTAAAAAAAAAAAAAAAGAGAAGCTGTGGCACTTGTTTAAAGAAGTGCCACAAAATGTGCGCCACCTTTTACCCTTTTTGTAGTAGTGATGAAATGAAAATTTAATGTCTCTATCTTTTACCATATTATTGTTAAATACATCAAAAATTTCTTTGGAGTCATTCAATCGACTGCGCTTTTCAGGATGTTTGGAAGATTCCTCACGAACTATTTGCTCGCCCATCTCTCGTATCAAATCATGCATTTCTAGAATGCCTTGATTTGAAATTTTTATGAGAGCTTTATTGACAAGATTTTCAATTCCACTCATCGCCTCGAAATTGCAAGCCTCTAGAACACTTGTAACCTTATCTATTTGTTCTCCCACGAAAAAAAAAGCTATGTCTAAAAATATTTGCTTGTCATCATCACAATCTAATCCATCATAACTAACCTTCAACATATTTTGAATGTCTTGTTTTGGAGACTTTTGGAGTTTCCTAAACTCACTTTCACAATATTTGATGCTTCTAGAAGAAAAATGGCAACCCAAAACTTCCAAAGCTAAAGGAATGCCTTTAGCATAGGCAACGATCCTTTTGGATAGCTCTTCATATCCTATCTTGGGATGATTCTGTTTGATGGCATTTAAGCTGAAAAGTTTGAGTGATTCTTCAAAGTTTAGTTCCTCTACTTCATGTATATATTCTTCATCGATCTCCACACTGAGAACATGCTTGTCTCTACTTGTTATAATAACTCTGCTACCCCATCCCAAGCAAGTTTCTCCAACAATAGCTAGTAGATCTTTTAGTTGCTTTGGGTCATCCACATCATCAAGAACAATTATGACTTTCTTCCTTTGCAACCTTCCAATTGCAGCATTTTCATGGAGACTTCTTTGGTTTAATAGCTTAGAAAGAAGTTCTTGACCCAAAGATTTGAAACCAATATTTTTTAATTTTGCTCTCACATTTTCTAAAAAGCAAGAGCTTTCAAATTGAGAAGAAACATGATCAAATATTTCTTGAGCAAGGGTTGTTTTACCGATCCCTCCAGGGCCCCAAATTCCAAGAACTCGAACTTGTTGTGGCTCAATTTTCATTAATGATATAACTTTAGAAAAATTATGATAAATGCCAACAAGTAGTTTAGAATCTCCAGGCGTCCTTGGATACTTATCTGCCAATCTTTTCAAGATGTTGTTCACTATTTCATCAATGAGTTCAGATTCATTTCTGGCACATCAAAAGAAAAAAGAATAATTTATAAGCCTGCATAGGATAGAAATAATAAACGCGCAGATATAATTTGGTAACCGTATTACAATTTTGGAAAAACTAAGAAAACTTTATAAGACATTATAAAATGATATGCTCCCTCCAGTTTTTAATATAAGACCTATTTAAGAAGTTAATCTTAGTCCTAAATATATATAAGATCTATTAATTCACGTGTCAATTTTTTCCTACTTTATCCATATTGGTGCTCCCGCAATAATAATCAAAGAGGAGAAAAATCGATGAAATTAAGGAAGATGACTACAGTATTTTAGAAAATACATATAATATTAACTAATTCAACTAACTTCTTTAATCTAATAAAAATAAAATTAGGTATATAGGTCTTATATTAAAAAAAAGAGTATTAACTCAGAAAACTTACTGAAAATCTGATAAATAAGGATAGCCAGATAAGTTAGCAGTTTTTGTCAAAGTAGATCTCCAAAGTTGTAGCTTCCCCGTATAATCCTTCGACTGCTCTTCATGTTTGGCAAATGCATCTGCATAAGAACCTCTTTGATGTCTGACATCTGATGGATCTATGTTGTAGAAAACTGGTATTACAATCTGTCGATTGGTTTCCTTGCATTCCATGATTTTGACAAGCTCTTCCAAACACCACTTTGAAGAAGCGTAGCCTTGTGAGAATATCACCAATGATATTGTTGATGCTTCTATTGCTTCCATGAGTGCTGGTGATATTTCTTCTCCTCTCTCCAGCCTCTCGTCCACATACACATCAATATGATTTTGGCGCAACCCTTTCGTCAAGTGGCTAAGAAAACCAGATCTGATGTCTGAACCTCTAAAACTTATAAAAACATCATATTTTTCCCGACGTACTCGGGAATACGAAGAAGCAGAAGCAGCCATTAACTGGGCAGAAACGTGATCAATAGGGTTTTAAGTTTTGCTATGTAAATCTGAACATAAACAAGCATTTCAATAGGAACAGGGCTCATATGTTGTCGCAAATGATGAACTTTGGAAACATAAACATTATATAAAGAGCTAATCCAGAGCACACAAGGAACGAGGAAGAAGTTCATCATACCTGCACAGAACTTATAAGTGGCGATCGATGGAACCTTTTCTGAAGATGATGTGATCTGTGTGGACAACAGCAATATAATCCAATTTATAAGTAAAGAAGAAGGTTTCTTCTGATGGGTGACTTCGTTAGACAAATTAGTTGGCTAATTCAAGACGGCAATTCTAATGCAAATTTTCCAAGCAAAGGTTTGCTTATATATTTTTTCCGAACGCATCTATGTTGCTGATGCAAATGGATTCTCAGCTTTTAATTTCCTACACATCCTATTTGAACCGGTTAGATTATTTTTTAAGAACTAAATTATAATTAGTAAAATTTATAACTAATATCAAAAGATGATCTACCCTCTTTATAATAGGTTTTCCATATCTCCCCAATAAATTACACTAATCAAAGGGTAATTTTATAAAGTAACAAAATTTTTTAATTTGGCAACAAAAAAAAAAATCTTAACATTTAACTATTAAAACTAATTTTCTTAACATTTCTTAACATGTCACTAGAAAGTAACTAATAAGGTAAAAGGAAAATTTTTATCACACTATTATAAGATCATCAATGCTATATGATAGTGAATGTTGGTCTTTAAAGAGACATGATAAACATAAAGTGGGGTAGCCAAAATGAGGATACTGAGATGGATTTGTGGTTATACAAGTAGAAAAGATAACATTCGTAATGATCATATCTTCAAATGAGTTGGAGTGACATCTATTGAGTAGAAAATGGTAGAAAAATGTTTGAGGTGGTTTGGACACGTTCAAAGAAGGTCATTGGCCATTGGGTGCACTGGTGAGGATAGTTGATCAAGCAATATGAAATTCTCTTAAAAGAGATAGGGGAAGATCGAAGCGTACACTCAATGTGGTTATAGAGTGAGATCTTTTAGTTAATAACAATTCAAAGATCTGGTATTCAAATAGAGTACAATGAGGTTGTGCAATTTATGTAGCTAACCCCACTTAGTAGAATAAGGCTTTGTTGTTGTTGTATGATACTAAAACTCAAACAAATAATTTACAACCGTAGAAAAAATTAAACTTATGATGCCCTGGAATGTTACAAAAAGTAGATTTCAAATAGTAATAAGATTAAGGGGGGAAAATATAGTAGTAAAATTAAAAAATAAATACTAAATTAGACAAAAATTATACAATCTGAAAATATAACCGGGGAAGAGACAAAACAGAATCAACAGGGCTTACAAAAAAAAAAAAAAAGGATCAACAGGGTTTTAGTTGAAGATAATTATAAATCTGGACAGAAACAAGCCATCAGTCACTTGATGGAATTCAGTAGAAACTGGGCTTATGTTGAAGTAAATGAATAATGAAAACATAAACATTATATATAAAGTGTTAATACAATCCAGTACACACAAGGAACGAGAGTAACAATGTAACATGATCATCGTACCTGCACAAAGCTTAGGTAGCAGCTATGGATCCAACCTTTTATGCATATATGTAAACTAAGATCGAGCAGCAATCTAATTTATAGGGGAAGAAGAAGGTTATTACTGGGAAACTTCAATTCCTTAGAAAAAGCAAGTTAATTAATTGCTTATCCAAAAGTTTGACAGATTGCGGTCTATATGGATTGCGCGTATAATAATCTATTAGTCCACATAAATATCAGGAATGTGGTCTCCTACCATTTCCTTCTATCGCTCTCTGCCATTAAGGTTGGATATTTTTGGGAAAATATAACTTTTTGTCCATAAACTTTTTCAATTTATATATTCCTTTGAACGTTTTCCATTTTATGTTCATCTATTACTCCTTCTATACCATAATATAAAAGATATATTTATTTAATTTGATTAGATTAAAAAAATTAGTTAAGTTATAATATGGTATGGACCTTAGTCAATTTTTCTCAAGTCCCTCTTTATTTCTTCTTATTGATTATCGGTGAGAGAGCATCAATGGATTAAATTAGAAAAAGATTGATAAATATGAAAACTATGTCTTATATGTAAGATCAAGATCATCAACTCCTCAAAATATATCTTATATTAAGAACCGGATGGATCTCTATAATTGTAATTTCGCTAAGCCTGACCTAAGTTCAACGGTTAGTTTCATATTCTCGTTTAATATATACACAATAAAAATTTACTTAAAAAATATTACTCGTATTACTGAAAGATATGCTATAATATTGCATCAGGACCAAAGAGATAAATGGGAGTATGGCGATGGGGACCATGAAATCAATTGATCTGGGTTATTTAGATTTAATTTTTTTTTTAAAAAAATTATTTTATTACGTAAAAAATCTAAAATAAAAATAATCTCTTAATTAAATTTTTTTAAAAATTGATTTTTTATTTAAAAATTATTATTTAAAAATATTAAATCTAGACCGTTCCCGTTCCGATCGACTGGGCTCATGCACTGAAATTGGGTGCCGGAGCATATAATCTATTTTGTCAGTCAAATCTGTGGGGCCACTCAATATCAGATGACTTGATAATTGGACGCCATTGGATTCTGCAATCGTCCATCTGAGCCGTTGGATGCTAATTCCCATAGCTTTTTCATATTACTGTATTCCATGTGAACTCCAACAAGGTTGGACAAAATCCTGATAGTAACGCCGAAGGATATACATTCCAATGAAAGTGTTATTAGGAAAAGACTCAAGATCACGAGAAATCGTTATATAAGATGTCATGTGCCATCCATAATTAGAATATAATTTGATAATTTTTAATTTTCTAATTTTAGTAAATGTGTTAGCCCTCAATCACACCTTTTTAATTTAATCCACATCCACTGTGATACCATCAATTTTTTTTTATTACCCTGACACGAAAACAAAATCAAGATTTTATCAAAGCCATTAAAATTTAATTGAAAACATAAATGAAAAGCTTATCTTTCTCTTATCATATTATTTTTTAATACATAAAACATTACTGACTGCACTTTTTAGGATGTTTAAGAGATTCTTCATGAATTTGGGAAAATATCATGTTACAAGTCTTCACTATGCTTTTGTCCAAGAAAAAAGTCTTCACTATCTTTTTTTTTTTTTTTTTTTTTTTTTGTGGTGATACACAAGTCTTCACTATGTTAGAAAAGCAAATTGAACCGGTGGACTTCGAACGTGAAGACTGATCCGAATATACCCGATCTGGTTTTATATTTGAGCTCGGGACCGGTCTAAGTGTGTAACCCGGATTGACCCGAACGTAAAAACAATCGCCCGTTTTTTTTTTTGGCTGATGTTGAGATTTGGTTTGAAGTGAAAGAGTATGGGAAAGGCTGAATTATTTGAATGAATGGAAGGACCCCCAGATTCTGTGATCTTCCTGAGCAAAATTCTGATAAATTCCAACAACAAGGAGTTTAGAGTCTCTAGGCTTCCTAGGATTATCGATCTAGAATCGCAGTCCACTGACAATGCAGCTATATATAAATGAGTTTCAAAATAGATGAAGCCTCTCATTTTCCTTTTATTCTTAGAATTGCATCCCTATTCTTAAATAGAAAATGAAGGGTCAGATTTAATATTTTATAACACTATTATTATAATATTTTATAAATTTATTTTTTCTATTTTTTTTCTATATCGCGCGCATTTATAAATGTACAAGTTAAATTTTATATATTTATATTTATAATAAACATTTTATAAAATATTATATATGAATTATCCATTTTTTCAATGGTAGTTGAAAGGAGTGGATGGCTGGCGTGGTGACATCGACTAAAACAGATCGAGGGCAATGAATAAATAGATATGGCATCATGTCGCTTAAATTATTTTTTTGATAATATTCAGTATCCTAGAGTAATTTTTAATTCCTCATAACCCTAAAACAGATCAATGAATGCTTTCTACACCTAACTGTCGTGAGTAGACTTGAAACTGTGATTATGATTGGGTTTGACCTTTAAAGTTGATTATTTGGTTATGATTGAAGGTTTATGGTAACATGGTGCGGTTGCTATTTCAACTAGAAAAGAAGAGATCTTACTTAGCTGTAAATTTGCATGAGATACTTATTTTTATTATTGAAGATATGTGAATTTTGTTTTGACTTAAGAATTAGTTAGTTTCGCCTTATTTTGGTAGAGATGATGCTTTGATGATTAAATTTTGTCTGAACAGTATTTAGTTTGATTTTTGAAGTTAAGGAAAAGAATAGGGAAAATTCCAAAAAACTACATTGAAAATATCAAAAGGACAATTCAGTACATTGAAAATGGAAAAGGACAGATCAGGCGGTGTCAGACGAGCAGATGAATTTGGGATTTTGAAATCTCGGCCAAATGACGAAAATGCCCTTCAATCCTCAGTCGGAATAACAACATAGGAGTTGTTAATAGTGAATCCGGAGTTGTTAATGGCGAGATCGATGATGCTATTGGGCTATTGGCCCTGGAACTTGTTATTTGTGAAAGAAGAAATTGGAGTTGTTAATTTTGAATCCAAAGTTGTTAATTAAGATATGGGTGTTGTTATTAGCCCTGAAACTTGTTAAGTGTGAAAGAAGAAAATGGAGTTGTTAATATCGAATCCGGAGTTGTTAATGGCGAGATCGGTGGTGTTATTGGCCCTGAAATTTGTGAATTGTAAAAGAAAAATTGAAGTTGTTAGTGACGAATCCGGAGTTGTTAATTATGAGGATCATGTTGTTATTCTGAAGTGGGGGATGAAGGGCTGAAGGGCATTTTCCTCATTTGGCTGAGATTTCAAAATCCAAGATTCCTCTGTTCGTCTGACACTGCCTGATCTGTCATTTTCCATTTTCAATCTACTGAATTGTCCTTTTGATATTTCCAATGTAGTTTTTTGGAATTTTCCCAAAAGAATATTCTGTTGCCATAAGATCTTTTAGCATAATGGAGAATGGGTGGCTGTAATTGTGTGATGTTTTAGACTTCAGAGAGAGAGAGAGAAATCATAGCAAAGATATGTGTTTCTTAATAATTTTGGATATAAAGAATTTATATGAGAATTTGACTTTTGTCAGGAGCTTGAGGCAATTGTCATGGTACTAGTTTTCAACATTAGTTTTGCAATAAGACTTGTATACTGTATATTGTAAAAAATAAAATCAATTAAGGTATCAATTATATTTCACCGAAAGATTTATGTTAGTTTGTTACATTTATAAGCTCCCTTTAGTTGTGGCATAAGGGGAAAAAATAATAAACTAATAAATTGTTTTGGCAGGAAGGGCTTCTTTATTTAAGAATTTGGGGTGAAGAGCCTTGCATTTAAAATCTACATTAGACACTCATTTGTTTAGGTTTAATTTTTATTTAAAGGCTTATTTTAAATTTTAATTTCAAATTTTATTTCAAATGGGTGTGCGGTTTTGTTAAGTGTGATACATATTATTAAACTCTATATAAACTAAATAAATAAATAACATTCAAAAGAAAATGGAAATGTTTAGTTATGAAAAATTACTAATGTTGTAGGAAGAAGAAATAGAGAAATATGCTTGATTGAAGGTATTTCCATTTTACTCAGTAAGTTATATTCAACCACCTACCTACGTTGGAAAATGAATTTTAGTATTCTGGTGTTGTTTGAAAATAGTAGTGAATGCTTCCATGATATGATAAATGATGGTGATAAGTTAGCTTCAATTTACCGTTCTGATATCATTTTGTTTTGAGTCCGGTGAGTGGTAATGCTGTTGCATATTATCTTTAAATTGGGAGGACCGAATTTTTGTAAGGGGAGCAAGGTAGCATTCCAAAAAAATTTGTAATTTAAAATAATAATAATAATAATAATAATAATAATAATAATAATAATAATAATAGAGAATAATATTAAATTATTATTATTATTATTATTATTATTATTATTATTATTATTATTATTATTATTATTATTATTATTATTATTATTATTATTATTATTATTATTATTATTGTGGTATTTTGAATGGTGGAGAATATCTATATAGATCCTATTTTGGATTCATTATGTTTTAAATCTTGCCGAAAGGAAAAATTTAGAAATTTTATAATTTCATGAGTATGCTAAAAGTTTGGTTATATGTTGGTTTGTTGAATGATTAACCTTGATGTTTGTGTTATGACTTAGTGTGTTTCTATGCATGTAAGGTGTTTGCTAAAATGTATAAGAGAAAATTCGGTTGGATTACATTGTTTAACTTCTTTGTTGAAGTTTGAAGAGGCATATATAGTTGCTGATATTAAGTTTGATAGTTAAGAATGATAAAATTAAATTGTTATTCGAACTTGTGGCTATATACTAGCTACAAAAGGGTTTAAATTTAAAGCTCAAGTTTTTTTCCCTTTATTATAAATTGTTACATAATGAGGGTTGAGTTGGTGTATTAAGTTGTCGCTGAGATTATTTGCTGGGTGGTATAAGAAACAATTGTTATTACAATGAAGTTGATAATGAAATCAATGGTTGAACTGAAAATTTTTACTTATAATTTGAGAACTATGTTTGCTTGCTATTTTGTTAGTCTTTGGAATGTATATAGTGTGTATCTTGAAATGCCTGAGGGTGATGCTTGGATGTTAACTATGATAGTTAAGGGGTAGTTACAAGTTGAATAGTAAACGGAGTTTTATTAAATGGAATTTTGTAAGTTTTTAGAGTTTAAGGAAAAGAAAATGACAATTGCATTACTTTGGGTATTGGGAGATTAAAGAGTGAAAATCTGTGTGGAAACAGCTAGGTAGGAGTAAGACATATATTTGGGAGCGCAACAGATGAGTGAATAGAGTTCCATTATAATTTTTTTTTATAAATGATGTTTTCACTACTTACCATACTTTTATGTTAATTACCAGCTTTACAAGTATGATTTTGTCAATGAAAGCTTATCGAATGTGTCATGCTCTTATTGATATTGAAATGAGTATAGATTGATGATTTTTATTTGTTGTTATTTATTCTTCTATTGCTTCATAGTATAATTCAAGATTATGTACAAAAATGCCAAGGAAACTTTTGATTTTCTTACAAATTTTCATGTTAAGATAGTCTTGTGTTTTGGAATGTTTGTACACAAGTTTTATTATTTAGGAACTGTTTTTGTCGACAAATTAAATTTGAAGGAAAGTTTTGAAATATTGTTTGTGAACTATCTTTTTGGTATATACTATTATATCGTATTTGATATGAGCTATCATGATATTGAAAGACGAACTTTTCATTGCTGATAAATTGGCCCTGGGCATGCTTTAAAATAGTTTTGAGAGAACTGAATAGAGAACACTTTTACAAACAGCAGTATTGTTAGTCCTTGGCGCGCCATTGTTGATCTTAAGCTTGCTTGATATTCGTGGGCTTTGTTCTCAAGCTTGTTATTTGTGGGTCTTGTACCAGCGCTTGTTTTGCAGCCTCGTACTGCGATTGCTTCATGTCCTTATGCCGCGTTTGATTGGTTACTTACCTTCGTAGACTGTGTGTCTATACTTGTTTTCATGGCCTTGAGCTGCACTTGGTTAGTTATCCTTATGGACTGTGTGTCCACGTTTGTTATTGATTCTGTTTAAGTCATCATTTATAATGGGTTGTCCATATTAGTTGGTACTTAGTTTCATCAATGAATTATTTGTTTCCATAGTATTTTCTTATTAATAACCTTTTATATCGTTTCATCAACGTTTATGATTTTAGAATTTGAAGTCGAATATAATTGTCATCTCGTCATTTTGGACTTTTACTTGCATAATTTATCCCTCCAATATTTTATTTATTTCTACTAATGGGACGTTATTCACCAAAAAATTCTTTTGGTCTTAGATAGAACTCTTGACCTTGCACCTCCAACTGAACAGTGAAGACTCTCATTTTTTATCAAAGCTTGTAGAGATATTTTGAAAGAGCGGCTAATTGCTGTAAATATAAGTTTATATTTATGTATTTATTTATATAGTTTAGATGCTCCATGTAATCTATAGGTAGGGTGTCAAACCCCTTTAACATTTTGATATTTGCTAGAGTGATAAAGGCATAGTTCCATAGGTATGTAAAAATAGTACAAATACACTGATACTGCATACTTGTTTACAATATAGGAAGTCCCCGCAGGTTTTAAAAATATATACAGATTGTCCTAAAAAATTATCCAACACTAGGATAACCAACGTAGGCTCTTAATCTTTATTGGGACCCTCAATTGCCAGTGTTGATGTTTTTGCCCTTCAAACCACTACCCTCATCTAGCTCTATCGACGTTCTTCTCCCCTATGAACTAAGTAAAGAAGGGCATGGACACTGTATTTTTTCCAACTTCTTTAGTCTAAAGGGGCACTTTATTCTATTTGGCTTGGCAAAATTCATGTTCTTATTTTTACTTGTTTCATAGGTGAGAATATCATTTTTCTCAGCTATGAAACAAGTAAAGAGGTGCAATTGTAAATAATCTATTTTATCCAGGCTCAACTCAAAAATAATTAAAAAAAATGAAAAAAAGAAAATTCCTCCTTAATCCTGACACATCTAAATTAACAAGTAAATGACATTGATGGTGATTGGATTGTAATTGAAATTTGAAAAATGATAATCATCAATGGTGATTGTCTTGAACTTGGGGTTTGTAGTAAATGACAACAAATTTCATAATAACTCATCTCATTGAAGTCATTTGATTTTCAAATTAGAAAATTTAGTGTGAATTCATTGTGGAGCAAAAATAATAGAAATAAAAAATACAAAAAATAACTCTCATTGATAGGTTAAATTAGGAAATTGCTTATAGGAAAAATATAAAATAAATAAATAATTAATCAAAAAAAAAATCTTTCACTTATGTTGATAGATTTAAATTAGAAAATTAGTTGTGGAAAAAACTAAAATAAAATAGAAAATCTTTTATTGATGGTGATTAGGTCAAATTAGGAAGTTTTATAAATAGAAAATATCAAAAACACAAAAAAAAAAACGAAAATTTAAAAAAACCTCCCATTGACGGTGATTGGATTAAGTTAGGTAGTTTTATTAACATAAAATACAAAACAAAAATTAAAAAAAATGAAAATTAAAAAAAGGAGCATTTGTGAAGAAAACCTTACCTTGAGACTATAAATAAGGGAGTAAGGATTGAAGCAAGACACACACAAGATTAAGAGAGCAAATACACAAAAAAATGGGGAGAGTAAAGACACAAGAAAATATGTAGAGAAAAGTGGTAAGGGATGATTATATATGTCTAAAAATAAGAGTGAATTATTGATTGTGTTCATTTTTTTTTTTGTCTTCTTCTTTATACCTAAGGAAAACCTATGCTCTTATGGTTGTTGTCACATATGTGATGTTTCATCACTAATGGTTAGAGGGAGGAATCCAATATGATGAAGATTAATTCATTTTCTTATTATTTTTCATTTTCTTTCTCTCTTCTATTTTCCTTTGCTTATCATTTTTTACAAACCCAAGGAAAGCCTATACTCTTGGGATGCTTATCACATATGCAAGCTTAAGCATCAATGGTTAGAGGGTGAATCCAATATGAAATTTGGATTAATTTATTTTGTTATTATTCTTCATTTTCTCTCTCTTCTATTTTTATTATTTTGATTTTGTGTCCAAGAAAAACATATGCTCTTGTGATTGTTGTCATCTTTGTGAGCCACAACACTAATTGCTAAAGGGTGTAATATAATATGATTTGGATTATTTTATCTTTTTTTTCCTTTCTTTTTCTCCTTATATCTTTCCTCTCTATTCTTTTTTCTCTTTTCGTTATTTTTTCTATTTAATTTTTTTAGTCTCATGTGATTGAACCACTCATCCCTCTCTCTTTTTTATTTCTTTCACTCCAACCCCCAACAATATTTATGTTGCTCTCTTCTTGTTGATATTGTGAGGATATATTCAATGATATTTTTGTGTTACTTGGACCATGAAGAAGGTACACATCCTTAATTGATTAACTTAACATGTGATGGTTTGCTTCCACTACTTATTTTCACTGTTTGGTTGTATATTACCTATTTGTTATTTTCATATCTCCTTCTAACATAAGTTTTATTTATAAAAAGGAAAAAGAAAAAAAAATTCTTGTGACCCATTTTTGTAAATGAAAATAATAAAGAAGAAGGCTTCTCTTTTATCAAAATAAATGAAATTGATTTTAAAAAGGATTTTTTCGTGTGAGGGTTTTAGAGCCTCCTCAAGTAAAAATCGATTATTCTTTTGTATGAGATTATGGGAATCTCCTCAGGAAGTTTAGTCCCAGAGTCTTCTAGAAACCTTTCTTTTATTCAATAAAAATAGAAGAGTTGTTTTCATAAAATAAAAAAACACCAAACAAATAAGAAAAATTATTTTCTCAGATAAATTAAAGGAATTTTTTCCTTAAAAAACACAAACAAAGTGACATACATTTCTACCTGGAACTATGTGGGTTTGATCCCTCTAAAAGGTACCTAGGCTCTAAGTCCTTTTCTTAGGTCAAGTCTGATTTTGTAAATAAATATATTCTTTCTTATTATTTTTGTAAATAAATGTTCTTTTATCTTTAGTTTGCATTTTATTTATTTTTGTAAATATTTTTTTACTTGGGTAATTATAATAAAATTAAAAGTCATATTCATTTTTAAATAATTGGCTTAAGGTGACCGTTCTTATGAACAGGTGCTATAGGCTATTTAACATTTTCCTCATGCACAATTAACTCCCAAACTCTATCTAGTTTTCATTTTTCAAAAGAAGTTTCTAAAATTATCCTTTTTCAAAATTTTCATAGCAGTTTCATATTTTTCAGATTTTGGGCACTGCAGATTTGAATATCTTGTAATTTCATTTATTTGTCATATAAATAAGCTTATTTGACTTGTAAATCTTCACATTTGTCTTGTAAACAGCTTGTGTTATTATAAATATGCTTCTTGTTTTATACATAGCTGAAAAGGTCTTGTAGTTTCACTTTTTTTTTTTGTAAAGCATATTTGACTTTTAAATTCCATCCTTGTCTTATACATAGCTAGAAAACTATGAAACTGCACTGTGCGGAGTTATATTATGTAGAAATTGTTGAAACTATGATAGATAACCCATAAATTGTGATTAGAGACAGTAATGACTGATTACTTGTAACTCTAATTTTATAGGAATTGGAAAGAGCCCGAGCCAGATTGAAATCAGGACTCGTTTTGCGTGTAAAAAGAGGGTTTAAGGTAGCAACTTTATTTTTCATACATTATGTGATTGTTTAAATGCTTTGTTTATGCTATCTTATGTGATAAGTCTGATGAACACTATTTTGCCCATTAGGGCAATTGAGCGAGGATGCACATGTACCTGGTTGTGAGTAAGAACCCAACCGAGGTATTTACGGATAGTGGGGAAGTTCCCCAACTCATGTGCACATGCCGTGTTTTTTGTGTTTAATGATAGTGGGGAGTAGCCCTGACTCATGTGCACATGCCGTATTATTTGTGTTGTTATTATGGTGCATTACATGGTGTATAACATATTTGTTTATCGCATTTTATATGATTGGTTGTATGTTACTGCTAAGATTCGTTTGAATCTCATCATTTTTCAAAATTTAAAAATATTCCAGCGGAGGATAGTGGCTCGAAGGGCAAAAGCATCAATACCGGCGATTGAGGAAAACTGGTGCAGTTCAAGATTGGATCGTTGGTTATCATCTGTTTAGCTAAGTTTTGATAATGCTGTACAGATTTTTCAAACCCTATGGAATATTTTGTAATGTAATGAAAACACTTAATATCAATATTTTTATGCTATTTCTATATGCTTGCTGCACTGTTGCATTTTTACTCCGGCAAATATCAAAATATTAAGGGGTTTAACAACTATCCTCATTGGTTTTCCTTGATCGCTATGTATATATAAATACATAACTTTTTTCTCTTGCTTTTGGATTTGAAAATAGCTCATTTTCCCTCTAGCTTTTGGATTTGAAATTTGACGAAAACCAATGTTCCTTAACAAAATGACTAGCTATGTCGTTCATTCTGTTTTTCAAAAACAGAGATTTCATTGAATTTAAATACAAGTATTCATATTGAACATTGTTTGTTTGATTTGGTGTGTTACTTTTTTGGCGGAATCTTGCGGGGAAGAACTAATGATGAAGACCTGTGTTTGAGTGATGAGATAAGTACGTACGTACAAAGCTTACAGAGCGTGAGTATTAGGTAGTAGTCATTGTTAGTGTTGTAGTTTCTTGCCCCCTTGTGTGTGCATATTTCCCATGAAGTTTGTGTTCCTTTTATATTAGTGAAGCCAGGGTTTGAGAAAGGTACTTAGGTATTAAAAAACTTTGAAAACCAGTGATAGCAATCCAAATCGCTATGGGTTGATTTATTCCAGGTAAAATAAGCGTCTTGGGATTAATTAGGAAGTAATTAGCAATATTTATTATTTTTAATAATTTCAGCAATATTATTTTGGATATTATTTTAAATTCGCAGAGGGCAATACTATACTGGGATGATTTGGTTAAGGCATTCCAAGAACACTTTGGGCCACCGGAATATCTTAATCCTGATGAAAATCTGTGTAGCATCAAGCAAACTGGTTCTGTGCAAGACTATCGGAAGGAATGGGCAAAGAAGGTGGCATTGGTTGCAAATTGGCCAGAACACTGCCTTCTCGGCGTCTTCATGAACGGCCTCAAGGAGGAATTGCGTTCACACGTACGAATTTAGAAACCACGTAGTGTTTACAGAGCCGCTAGCCTCGCCTTAGAATTTGAGAAACAATTATCAATTGCTCGCGGTAATAAGTTTGGCTCTTCAAACCGAAGCTTCACTACGTCATCATCAACCACAGGGAAATATCCTATGCTGAATTATTCTTCTTCATCATTCCCTTCCGCAGGGCGTATATCGGCTGTAGATCCTGAACGCCAAAGGCGACGCGACAAAGGCTTGTGTTTCCGGTGTGCAGAGCCTTTCCGACCGGGACATAGATGTAGCTCCTCATTCTCATTAATGGAGGTGGACGACAATGACAACCCCCTTCCTGAGTCTCTTGACCCAATAGTTGAATTTGAACTTGAGGAAACAGAGGAGACTGAGGTTGCTTTTAACGTCATCTTGGGCACACCTTCGGCATCCACTATGAAGGTAAAGGGTTTCCTTCATTCTAAACAGGTACTATTGTTGGTAGATAGTGGATCCACCCACAATTTTATTTCCACTACCTTGATGCGACAACTTGGCATTCCCACCAGTACAGTACCTTCTTTTGGCATTCAAATTGGGGATGGGTGGGTTATTCGCTGCAATCAGATTTGCAAGGATCTGGAGGTCCAACTATCAGGATTAACGATTAAACAGGACTTCTACCCTTTTTCCTTGCCCGGGTCAGATTTAGTGCTGGGGATTAAATGGTTAGCATCACTCAACACAGTACAGGCAAATTGGAACAACATGTTCATGATCTTTTGGGTTGAAGGGAAGAAATACAAATTGCAAGGAGAATTGCCCAAGGCTGGTCCTCAAGTTTGTCTCAAGAGCTTGGAGTTTCACCAGACGGAAACAGCAAAACGTACAGCCTTAGATGTATCAGATATCCTTCAAAACTTTTCTGCTATTTTTGAAGAGCCTACTACACTGCCACCTTCCCGTGGCCACTATCACATGATCTCTTTGCTGCCAGGGGCTTCCCCACCAAATTTGAGACCCTATCGCTACCCTCATTACCAAAAGGATGAGATTGAGTCTCAAGTTCGCTCCTTATTAGATCGAGGATTCATCCGCCCTAGCTCTAGTCCATTTGCTAGTCCCACCTTATTGGTGAGCAAGAAGGATGGCACTTGACGGTTGTGTGTGGATTATCGTCGTCTCAACAAAATTACGATTCCAGATAAGTACTCCATCCCTAACATTGATGAATTATTAGATGAACTGCACAGTGCTAAATATTTTTCAAAGATTGATTTACGATCTGGGTATCATCAAATCCGGATATTACCTTTCGATATTCATAAAACAGCATTTAGAACCCACTTCGGTCATTATGAATTTGTGGTCATGCCATTTGGTCTTACTAATGCCCCCGCAACATTCCAAGCAATCATGAATGACTTGTTTCACCCTTACTTAAGGAAATTTGTGCTCGTCTTCTTTGACGACATTTTAATCTATAGTTCTTCTGCACAAGATCATTTCCAGCATCTCAGGATTATTTTTCAGATCCTACAGCAACACTTTTTCTTCGCCAACGCTAAAAAGTGTTTTTTGGGACAAACGAGGGTTGACTACTTAGGACACATTGTTACTAGTAATGGCGTGGAAGTTGTCCCTGAGAATATTAAGGCCGTCGCTCATTGGCCTACTCCACAATCAGTAAAAGACTTGCGCAGTTTTTTAGGACTTATCGGCTATTATCAGAGGTTTGTAAAAAACTATGGCCTCATTGCGCGACCTCTAACCGATTTAACAAAGAAGGGAGCCTTTCAGTGGTCGGATCCAGCTCAAACAGCTTTTGAGGAACTTAAATTAGCTCTCACTACCACTCCGGTCCTTCACTTACCGGACTTTCGACAACCTTTTACGGTTGAATGTGACGCTTCTGGGAACGGTATTGGGGCTGTACTAATGCAAAATAACCATCCTGTAGCATACTTTAGCAAAGGATTCTCGTTCTCAAATCGTTACAAATCAGCTTATGACAGGGAGTTACTTGCCTTGGTCCTTTCACTCCTAAAATGGCGTCACTACTTATTAGGAAACCATTTTTTCGTACAAACCGACCATCACAGCCTGAAGCACTTGTTAGACCAAAAGATTGTGACTACTTCCCAACAACGACTCTTGGTCAAACTCCTTCCTTTTGATTTCACCATTCGTTATAAACCAGGGCGAGATAATGCAGCCGCCGACTCTTTGTCTCAACGGCCCCAGCAGGCAGAGCTTTTACACATGGTCATTCCTATGGCCCACGACGTAGATCAGCTTTTGCAAGCACTACTGCAGGACCCTGACACAAGGGCAAAGATAGAGGAGTTACAGACCCACCCTGATCAACACTCTCTTTTTTACTTTGTGAATGATCGGTTATTCTACAAGACACGTTTAGTCATACCCAATGTCATCTCACTCAGAGAAAAATTGATGGCCGAAGCTCATGAAACACCAATCGGGGGGCATGGAGGGTACCTCAAGACCCTACGACGGTTAAATGACCAACTGTACTGGCGCGGGATGAAAAACGATGTCAAGAGCTATATCCAACGTTGTCACACTTGTCAGCAGAACAAATATCAAACATTAGCACCGGCAGGACTCTTGCAGCCACTTCCTATTCCAGAGCGCATTTGGGAGGACATTTCTCTTGATTTTATTACGGGGCTCCCTAAGTCCAAAGGTTTTGATGTGATTTTCGTGGTGGTGGATCGTCTCAGTAAATACAGCCACTTCATTGCCCTTACTCACCCTTATACCGCTAAAGCCGTCGCTGCCACTTTTTGCCAGGAAATTGTTCACCTTCACGGCATACCACGGTCTATTGTCTCTGATAGAGACCCTCTTTTTCTCAGTCACTTCTGGCAGGAGTTATTTCGTTTAAGTCAAACTCGCTTAAACATGAGCACCTCCTACCACCCACAATCTGATGGGCAAACTGAGGTTGTCAATCGATGCCTCGAGACTTACTTACGTTGCTTACCACATGACCAACCTAAACAATGGAGTAAATTTCTTTACTGGGCAGAATTTTCTTTCAACACTGGGTTCCATGTGGCTGCTAATACTTCTCCATTTAAATTGGTTTATGGTCGTGATCCCCCGCCTCTCCTCCCTTATGTCAAAGGTGAAACAAGAGTTGCTGACTTAGAAGAACAACTGGAGACACGTGATGCCATGGTACGAGTTTTAAAAGGGAACCTCCTTAAAGCTCAACACCGGATGAAGCTACATGCCGATCAACATTGCCGGGACCTTGAGTTTAAACCAGGGGACGCGGTTTGGTTACGCATTCAACCATATCGACAATGATTGTTGGCGCGATCAAAGTTTCAGAAACTCTCTCCACGTTTCTTCGAACCCTTTACAGTGGCCAGACGTATTGGCAAGGTCGCCTATGAACTAGCCCTCCCGTCGACTGCCAAAATCCATCCTGTCTTTCATGTTTCCCTTCTCCGTCCTGCCTATGGCCAACAAGCTCCTACTCCTCCTCCTCCTCCTCTTCCTCTCTCAGCTGATATGGAGCTCATCCTGCACCCTTCCAAGGTATTGCAGCATCGCTGGACACCAGATCACAGATTGGACATACTTGTGGCATGGGAGAACCGCCCTTTGGAGGAAGCTACTTGGGAGGAATATGATCTCGTTGCCGAACAATTTCCTCAATTTCGCCTTGAGGACAAGTCGACTTTCCAAGGGGGAAGATATGATAGCAATCCAAATCGCTATGGGTTGATTTATTCCAGGAAAAATAAGCGTCTTAGGATTAATTAGGAAGTAATTAGCAATATTTATTATTTTTAATAATTTCAGCAATATTATTTTAGATATTTCAAAATAAGTGGAATATCCACAAGTAGAATTTTAGATATTCTTTAGTATTTTAGATTTAGATATTATTTTAGTATTTTTTATATTATTTAGATTTCCTAGTTTGAATTTTGAATTAGAATTTGATCTCCCTGTACTTCTATAAATTGGTCCTTTGCCTACTCAATAAAGCATCGAATATTTCCAGAGAGTTACTAAAGTTTGGAGATCCTCCTGGGCTATATTAGAGAGACTAGTGAGATACTTGCTATCCCTCTATTATAGAGTCATTTAATTCTATTTCATTACTGCAATTCATTCGCTGTTCAGTGTCTAACAACCAGACTTAGTTTTTCACTTTGGCTTCTTCATCATCATTTAGTCATTAAGGATACAAAATAGATCCTCTAATTTGCTCAGATGTGGCAGTGACAGATAACTTGAGTGATTTTGCATACTAACCCATTCCATATTCTGGAAGAGGAAGTGTAAGTTAAAAAAATTCAGACACAGAAAGATAAACTGATACGAATCTGGAGATGAAGAGTACAAACAGAATAAGTCATTGTGTAGGTTTTAACCATCATATCCCTGTTTTTCCATGAAATGGTATAGAGTGATTGTTGAAGACAGAGCAGTGAAGTAGAAGCAAAATTGAGATGTTTGGTGCAGCCGCTCGCCACCTTCACGCACAAAAACCAACATCATGATGATGATGATGATGTGACCTTAACATGTAATACACTAAACGACATATATATCAGCAACAAAACTACAATGACATGAACTTGTTCTACTGCACTACACTTATGCTCTCACGAATCTTTGTTCTGAGGTATTTTTTATACCCTCCACTTTCAATTTTCCATATGATGCTATATTGCAGTTATGAAAGCTAACTCCTGTTAGCAGCAAAAGAAAAAGAAGAAATTTTTCCCCGCCAACAAAAAAGCAAAGAGAATGAAAATTTTGAACCACATCAGCTCTCAGTTTTTCACTGCTGGAGATAAACTATTAACTGCTCAACTTGTACAAATATAGTCACTTCAAAATTTGAGGTAGACCATCAACAACCAACAGATAAATGTCTATATATAGTTGACATGCTTGCATGTCTATATAAGCATATTTGGCTCAGTATATTTAAGATTTTTGTTTTACACCTAATAGGTTTTTGCTAAGCAAAGTAACACTCTACACATAAACTAGTTAAGTGAAAATATGCATATAACTTCGCTAATTTTCACATTTAAAGCATGATGAAGCCGAGTTTATTTTCATTCTTGATTGTGTTTATTATTCTCTATTTATGTTCCTTCACTGAGTGGTATCCATGAAGTCTAGTTGCTTTTATTAGCTGACTATTTTCTGCTTGTATCAGGGAATTTAACATGTTATCATTGTGGGACTTTCTCTTGCATGAAGAAGTAGAAGATGGAGAAGGCAGTAGCTAGTTTCCACGATTTGCCTGAATACTACACACATTCATTGAAGCGAATGGATGTGTTAATTATGAGTAAGGGCGTGACATGAAGCATAGCAAAATCAGAAACATAACAAAAACCAGTCTAAATATTAGAAAGCCAACTAAAAACTCAATACTTACTGCAATCTTTTAAGAGAGAATGTCTCCTGAAGAACTTTGCTGATGGGAGTTGTCTTGGGCCATCAGTATCCCCAATTCCCTTTGCTTTCCCCTTGAGTTCGATCTGTTGGCGAAACTTGTCATAATCTGAGGCACATGCCTTGATAAAAGAAATCACATATGTCAAAATGTAACCATTCTATTTCTATTAAGGATATTAATTATAAGGGCGGACACTAATGACATGAGTTATAAGGGTGATCAAACCTATGACTTCTCACTTATTGCAGAGTATTTATATCACTAAGCTGCAAGGTCATTGGTGTAATAGTATCCTTCTAAAGCTCCAATTCCATTTGTTGAATCTCTTGTAATTCTGATGCATATATTGGCCATATTCCACACCCTTTTAAGAACTGGTCGTATTCGAGCAAACGAGAATGATCATCTGGATCTCCGATGTAGAATTCACATGCAATTTGATTATTGAGTCGCTTGCATTCCATGATTTTCGCTAGCTCTTCTAAGCACCACTTTGAAGAAGCGTAGACTTTTGAGAATATCACCAATGCAATTATTGATCTTTCTATTGCTTCCAGGAGCGCAGTTGATATTTCATCTCCCCTCTCTAGCCTCTCATCCACATACACATCTATCCACTCTTGTTGTAACTGCTTTGTCAAATGGCTAAGAAATCCATCTCTAACATCTGAACCTCTAAAACTGATAAAAATATCATATTTTTCCCGACGAACTTGAGAAGGAGCAAAAGTAGCCATTACTGGACATAAACAAAAACTACATGTTGTTAATTATTCTTAATAAATTAGGATGTTAATCTATCCACTCAAGTTTCCATTATATAGCAACATTATAATAAACATATAACTGTTCCAATACTATATGTTCACTCCCAGGGTAGCTTGGACATATCAGGCTGGCTTGATACGTAGAACATGATAAAATAGGAAAAATTTTGAACAAGTCTCAAATAAGACTCGTTACCAATAAGTCTCACAAATTTTCTAAATTACATTGAAGTTCTAATATCCTTAGCTTGAGTGCATTTTTCACTTGCGCAAATGATTAAATTACTTGTTCAAATCTCACAAATGGATTTACGACTAAAGCCTAAATTTACAAGTGAACCACATATATAGTTTTTGTGCTAAATTTTCAAATTTCACGTATGGATTTATAAGCCCACTCTCTATTTACAAATCAAGATTTTGATTTACAAGTCAACCCCCAGTTGGATTACTCAAGAGGCGATTTGGTTTTTTCACATAAAAAAGAAAAAAATACTCCCTAGTCCTTAATATAAGATATATTTGAGGAGTTAATATTTAGAGTTGGGAAATCGGGCCGGCCTGTTTAGGCTCGAGCCCTTCAAGGGCCGGGCTTATGATTTAGAAATTAAAAAAGGAAGCGAGCCTAAAGCCCACCCTTTTAAGCCCGTTTAATATTTTTTTAAAAATAAATTAATAAATATAATATCATTATATCAAATTATCAATATAAGAGATACCTAAGTACCTAATAGAGTATTAATAACAGGCAAACACTTATTAATTGGTTTGATTTATTTTATTTTTTTACAATGGTTTATTCATTTAAACTTAAAAAAAAATATTAATTTGGACATTAGATGATTATTTTAACTAAAAATATATGAGTTTTAAAAATAATATATCTCAGTTTAAAGCAAAATAATAAATAAATTGTAAAATTTAAAAAAAAAATTGAATTAAAATGAGTTTAAGCCCATTTAGACCCAAGCCAGTAAAGGGCTAGCCCTGTAGGGTCGTGGGCTTAAAAAATATGGGACTTTTTAGGAAGCGGGCCGGCCCGTATTCCCGGCAATGATATTGGTCCTAAATATAAAACATAATTTTCACATTTGTCAATCTTTTCCTAATTTACCTCTATTGATGCTCACTCAACAATAATTAAGGAGGAGAAGGAATAAGAGAATTAAGAAATATTATGACTAGGGTGTTTTAGAAAATACATGTAATATTAATTAATTTAACTAACTTTATAAATCTAATCAAATTAAATAAGTATGTCTTATATTAAGGACCGGAATAACACTAAAAAAACGTGGGACTTTGTTGTATTTTAGCAAATTGATCATGAGATTTACTTATAAACAAAACCAGTATTTGGAACATATTCGTAATTTTCCAAAGAAATAGTTGGGGAAATGAGCCACCAAAAACCTTTGTCAACGCCAGAACAAGAAATAAATTAAATGAAATAAACGCAGACAAGCTATCCTCTAACAACAATAGTTGAGAATCTCGTAAGTGTAAATACTATAACAGAAAATTAGTCGGGCAATCTTTATACTTTATCGAATTTTGAATTGGGTCCTTGTAGTTTTTTTTTTAATTATTGTTGAATTCTTATCATCATATTCCTCATGATCACCGAAGCAAGGGAATTAAAGTGCTTTAATTCTTTGCCCAAAACAAAAAAAAAAAAAAAAATTAGAGCATTCCCATATTAATTGAAGTTGATCTACCTAGTATATAGAATGGAAACTCAGAATATATGATTAAGATTCACTATCTCACAGAAAATTCGATTTATATAAAACTTTAGAAACAGACCACCATCATTGAACTCATCAGGAACATGGCTTTTTCTGACGAGTTTGGGACGAAGGAAGAAGATGATCATATCATACCTGGATCGGTCGATCGAACCTTGTCCGGCAAACAAATCGCAATAGTGGTAATGTCTGTGTAGACTACAGCAATCCAATTTATAAGTGAAGAACAAGGCTTCTGGGAAACTTCCTTGTCCATACAGGGTGTCTTCGTTAGAACGTAGAAAGCAAGTTTAATAATTTAAAATGGCAAGTTGGCTTCTGCGCGTTTCCTCCAGATGTCATTTGCTGTAAAAAGGAAAATAAAAATCAAATAAATCGTTGACTTGATTGCTGTGGCGGCGTTGCTGATCTGGAAACTTTCACTCTATTAAGAACGAGAGGTAGAATTAAATAGTTTATTGATTTTTTTTTTTTTTGACCAGTTGGGAAAATGGAAGATGCTTTCACACCAATCACAATGTTTTGCCAAAAATCATTGTGTTCCTCTTGGGCAATATTTTAGTAGGATTCATTATTGTTTTGGCCAAGAATATGCTTCATAATATAATTATATATCTCAATTTTAAATTAAATCAATTTCCCTGTTTCGCACCTACTATAAAAAAACAAAATTTTTTTATAGTGAATAGTTTATTAATTATATCTCACATTCACATGGACAAATGAAAAATAAACTTCATTATGAAATGGAACAAAACCAAAGTTAGTTGAGAAAACGGGGATGGTGGTTGTTTCTGTTTTTATAAAAATAAGAGACTTTATTTTATTTTTTTTGAACAAATAAGAGACGTTATTCAATCATCATACAATAAGGAATACATTTCACTGCTATGAGAAAATTGCATGACCTGCTCGGCTCATACATGAATTTAAAAGCTCATTTCTCAAAATAACATGGATTTACAAGATGAGCTCATAAGCTTATATAGACGCGTTGAGCCCGAGATACAACAAACAGATTTGATGATTGCCTCACCAATATATGTTTGTGGTGAGAAAGGAAAAAACAAAGATTTCACCATATGTGTAAATGAAAAACCATGGAGAAGATTTAACCTCATGGATTCTTTTGTTTTTAATTTCAAAACACTAAATTATTATTATCCGATATTAAATTATTTCTATCTTAACTTTAAGTTATACTAACATTTAAAATAAAATGAAATAGCCAACTCGGTCTGATGATAGGCGTTCTGGAAAGGGAAGGCACGACGGAGGACTGGCTGGGAGAGGGAACAAGCGGGTGAAGGCGGGTTCGATGGAAGGAGAAGGAGCGGGAGGCGACGGGGATGAAAACACAGAGGGGATCAAGGCACGTTCGTATAAGGCCTCTCTGTTGGAGGCAGGGCCGGAAAACTGCTCTCTGGATGCCCGAGGAAGCAGTGTGTTCGATAAGGTGTGGAAGGGATATATTGAGAGCCTCCAAGAGTTTTTTGGAGAGGAGAAAGACCAGACTGAGAATGGAGGAACGACGGAGGGAGCGGATCTGATTCCCACTGTGATAATATCACAATAATAATAATAATTTAGTTTTTTTATTATTTTATGGTATTATCACAATAATAATAATAATTTAGTTTTTTTATTATTTTATGGTATGGTCTTAGCTTTTATTTTAATGTTCTTCTCTTAATTTTATAACACTAGGTGGCGTGATTTTTTTTTATTAGAAGCTGGCAAGCAATTTGAATTTTCTGATCTAAAGAGGAGAAAAGTGTTTGTTTTGACGATTGGATAAGTAACTTATTTTTACTTAAACTTATGGAATCTTAAGATTGGAAAAAAGTTAGATTGGGTAAAATGATGAGTGTTTGGATTAGCGATTGGATAAGTACCTTAAAGTAACTTATGTAAAAGTTAGGATGTTTGGTTTGACTTTTGCATAAGTGACTTTTGTATTAATTAAGAGAAAAAAAATTGAAAAATTTATGAAAAATGAAAAAAATGAAGGGATAATTGTGAAAAAGTCATCATTGGCAACTTAATTGTCAATGGGACCTCGGAAGATATCTACACACGGAGAAAGTTTTTCACAATTTTCTCAAAAATTAACTTTCAAAATTTGGTAATGGTACAATTTTAATAAAATTATATTAAACTCTAATTTAAATTGGTACACTCCAAAAGTCTTTTCTACTGTGCACCTCAAGTTTAAATCTTATAAATTATATCAAACTCTAATTTAAATATTAAATCATAACTTATATTTTCACATAGCTCAAAATCTAACAAAATAAACCGATTAAAATCTCAATAATACCTCCAATAATCCAAATAAATTATTTAAACTAAATTTAATTGGTAAAAACACCATATAAAAACTAATTTACGATATGTTTATAAAAGAAATTGATTATAAAATCATAAAACAACTAAATAATAAATCTAAACTGATTAAAATTAATTATTAATTATTCTCTACATTTCTACAGTCATATATTAACAAAACTCAAAACTTGCTTAAACTCTTATCCCAAAGTATTCTCTAATTAGCAGAAGATTACTATCTAAAGAAAGAAAAAATTATTTAGAACATTTTTCATAGAAAAATTTTTGTGATTAGAAGTGATTTTAAGTACCTCATTGATCCTCAAATATATGAAAATACTCCTATCAATATTATTTTAGACACACACGCAACTAAGCTCCAATAATTAATGCTCGAATGGTCACAGATCGGCTGCCATAAGTAAATATAAGCTTCATAAGGTGACTTAAGACTTTCATATGCTTTTAGCTTTTTTCATCTTATATCATATCGTTGAAACCAACATCTAAATTTTACAAATCACTGTTTAAGTCCGTTCTATACACTGTAGAAGCCCGATTTGTGTCCCAAACGGTTGAAACAAACACACACAATGTGTGGCACAAGTGTGAGAGGGACTTGAGCACATACAAAACGACACCGTTGGTATAAAAAGAAGGGTGAGATCTAATTGGATAGGAGGGAGCCACGGGATTGAATTGGAAAGAGGGGGGGGGGGGAGAAGCAGCCGTACAATGATTTTTGATCCGGAGTGGACCATGGCCTTCCGAGAGCGGCGGGATTAATTAGTCATCATCGCAGGGAAAAAAATCAGAGAGCAGAGGGTGAGCAAGGGGGGTGAGAGAAGAGATCTTCAGTCGTCTTCTTCTTCATCGAAGGTGACCGCAGTGAGGACGAAAGGAGCTCCGGTGTGCCGTCGCTATCCTCTGATTCTTTTCATCTTCTTCGCCGTCGGACTGTAAGAGAAATCCAGCGAGTAACAACAGCAAAGAACCAGAGGGAGTCGGAGAAGAGGAGAGTTGGAGACCACATCGGCCTTCCTCCTCTCAACTCCATCGACTCACCACTTCCGTCGGTGTTGGAGACCTGATAGAGAGGCTGCGAGCTCAGAGGCGAGAAGAACAGAACGACTGAATCAGGATGGAGCTAAGAGAGTTGCGCCGGTGAGAGTTTGACGGTGAGATCTCTTGGGAGGATCAACGATTATCCTCGAGCTGGACATTGAGAGAGGCGGCTGGGGTCAAAACTTGGAGGTACCACCGCCGCTGCTCTTCGTCTTCTTGCAAGTTCGACTGCCAACAGTGGAGAGGAAGGCGTGTGCACAGTGATTTACTCTGTTTCTTTTGTCTTCATGAATTTGAACCACCTGAACTTTGATTTTGCCGTGAGGAACATTATTAACGGAATTTTCCTAATTTTTAGAGGAGCTATGAACTAATAATATGGGGATTTGAGTATTTATGAACCATTTAATTATCTTTATGTTATTTTTATTTACTTAATCTATTCTGTTTTGTCTACTTATGCTTGATTACCCCTATGAAATTAGGTAATTTGGATAAATTGGATAATTTGTATTAGTTTTGGGAGAGGCGCTTTAATTAGATTATATGATTAAATAACGTGGTATTAGAATTTATTCTAGAGAAAATCCCATGTAAAGCTATTTAAAATAAAACAATTCTAAATCAGGTTGGTAAATTAAACAAATCCCTAAATGAGTCATCAATCTAATTTAGGATTTTAAAATGTGAGTAAAATGACTTTAATGTCCTCTCCTCTCTCCTCTTTAAAGAATTTCATTACTTTGTGACTTATATTTTTCTATATACATATATATCAACATTAATATTTAATGAAATAAAATATGATTAATCTATAGTTTAAATATATTAATTATCATCGTAAGAATAAAAGCTTATAGTGTTTTTAGGCAAGGAGTTTATTTTATTAAGACGAACAAATTTTTCAAAAAAAAAAAAAAGAATGTATGTCACAATAAAAAAATATTTTTTAAATAAATATATTAATTATAAATTTTAATATATTTATTTCATATATAAAGTTTTTCTGGGAAAGTTCTATATTTGAATAAGTATTTTATGAAATTTTAAGTGTATTTAATATTTTTATCTAAAATATCCTTAGAATTATATCAAAATTTTTCGCCTTTCTAATAGAAATGAATAATTCATATTAAAAAAGTGAAATCTTAACTAAATTATTTTTAAGAAATTCAAATTTATGCATTAGGAAAAAAATTATTTAGAGTTTGTTTAGATTACTGTTGATAAAAGTAGTTTTTATTTCAATTGATTTTTACAAACTGAAGTTAGTAAGTATTATCATTTCCTTTTTCTTTTGTCTCCCTTAATAAAAAAAACTAAATTATTTTTTTAAGAAAACTCAAATTTTTTATTATTTTTTTATTTTTAATATCAATTGAATGATTTTTGGTTGAAAAAATCAATTTTTCTTAATTGATTTTTAATATCAATTAAATGATTTTTAGTTGGTATGTATCATGGTTCTTTTTTTTTTTTTTTGGGCTTGAATTATTTTTTATAATCCTTTTAGAGCATAAAAAATTCCTTTGATTTAGAAAAATTATATTTTGTTTGATTATATATTAATGTTGATATATATAGAGCAATAAGATCATATAGCAATAAAACTCTTTTAAGAGGAAAAAGAAGAAAGGAGATGGCATTAAAGTTATTTTACTCATATTTTAAAATCTTAAATTGGGTTAATGACTTAATTAAAGATTTGTTGAATTTACTAACCTAATTTAGAATTTCCCTATTTTAAGTAGCTTTATATGGAATTTTCCCTTTATTCTAATTATCCAATAGAATAGGAATATACCTATTGAACCTATATAATCCTATTAAAGTGAATTTAAACTTTTATTGTCTTTTAAGTAAATTAGTAAGGAATAACAATTTTAATTTGAGAGAGAGGATTGAGTAATTGAAAGATACTTATATCCATTTAAACTCTAGATTAACAAATTAACATTAAGTGCTTTTATTCTAGATTAACAAATTAACATTAAGTATTTTTAGTTGGGTAATTACATATTCTAAGACTTGAAGAAATGATTAGTCACTCTATGTTGTTTTTCTCCCTTGAAATCTTAAAAATATTAAATTAGAATTTTTGCTCTTGTTTAAATTGATTTTCAATTTCTTTATTTGATTTGCTCAACTTGAATGAAAATAAAAATTTTAATATCTAATCACTAATTTGATTAAATATCTATAGAATATCCTTAATTTACTATTATACTATTTTCAGTTTTCCATAGCCCATTCACTTTCCGCGTTTACTTAAAATTTTAGCAGCATCAATATATATATATATATATTACATAAATATGATTGAAATATAAGAAGCATTAATGTTATACCTTGATATCTTAAATACTTGTCGGATAGAAAAAAACATCTTAAATAACTAGGCAGTGTCCAGGATGTAAATTAATTAGGTTGGGGATATGAGATTCAAGATAATATATGTAATGTTTTAAAAGTTGGATCGAAAGTCGAGCTGAAAAAGCCAACGGATCATGGTTCAATCAGTTGGAACGGTTGAGCCGTTTGGTCGGACCGGTGACGTAATAATTAAATTTAAAAATAATATATATATTATATATTACAATTAATCTTCAGTCCAATTTCATATGAAGTTAATAAAGTCACAAAATATTATTTAAAGAAGACCATTAAATCAATCATCAACCTAACAAAATGTATTAACAATAATGATTTCATAACTTGTCAAATATTGGTAGCTCTTAATTGATCCAAGTATGAGGAAATGACCTAAAATTAACTTATAAATACGACTAGAGTGGTAAATGTCATCAACATATTAAGGAAATGACATAAAATTAAGACCTTCAATTCAATCTCAGTGCTTCTAATTTCATCCTTAGCTTGAGTATAAACCTCATTGCCTTTTTCTTCAAAAGCATTTTTATAAAATAGTTTGCAACAAACCAAATTATTAAAATTAATAACAAATAATATACATGGCAAAAAAAAAAAAAAATAGTAACATATAATATAAATAAAATAAAATAACATGTCTAAAATTTATATGCCATTTTTTTAAATTTTTTTTAGCATCAAATATAAAAAAAAAAATTGCAGGAAAAAAAGTTTCCTGCTTTTTTATTGGACCATACGGTTTTTGAAAAGCCGGTCCGATTTCCGGCTCAAAACCGGCTAAACGACGGTTCAAAAAGGCTCTCTTAGAAAAACAACTCAACGCATAAATCCGGCCCACTTCAATGACCGGCCGACGATCCAACTGGTCCGGTTCTCTGAACAGTAAATGTGTGTTCTCCTAATTAAATACTAAAGTGTCTTGTGAGGAAACTATTTTCAGTGGTATCTCATACCGTTAAACGACCCAAGTAGATCACACATTATGCCGTTAATCTCTATATATGTAAAACACTTGTTATATTTCCTTTCTATTAAAACTTTCTAATGTTGTGTTGGTTGCACCACAAGTGCACAAGCCATGTCACTGTCATGTAATAAAATGATAGTAGAGTATCGCTCTCACAATGATTTGGTTTCAAAATCTTGTCATATATCGATTATCATAATTTTGTCTAATTTAAGTGACACAAATTTTGAGAGTCAAGAGAAACAAACTATTTGTAAAATTACCCCAAAAAAGAAAAAACTAAAAACAAATTATTCATGGCTTCAAGAATATAATAGGATTAGAATTATTTATCCCCATGTATTTCTAAAGTCCTCACTCAAATACCCTAATATTTAACGAAGAAAACAACGAGATACCTGTAAAGATGATCGTAGAAATTGTATTTCTCTGCTGTGCTTTTGTTTCCTCAGGTATACAGTATCATAAACATGTGCAACCCTCTTTCTTTTTTTATCCAACAAGCAAAGACTTGAGCATTACCTTACATAGTGTTTACCCAATTCCGATAGCAATTTTTTCAAAAAATTAAAGATATACTTCAACTTATTTCATAAAGTAGACAAAAATATTGGATTACAACTTATGGCAAGCAAGATTTGTTGACGCACTTTCAAAAGAGTAAACATACTTCACCAAAAAAAAGAGTTCAGCACAATGTAATCGTTGAAGAATTCGGCATGATGACAATTAAAATGATAGGTCCAAAATAGGACAGCTCCATTAGAAATATATAAAGATGGAATGAGTCAATGAGGACTTAAAATAAGTATGAGCCACGATAACTTTGAGAAAAAAATTAAACATGATAACCTCTGGCAGTAATATTATAATGTAGTTGGACATGATGGAAATCTCAATGCTGTAATCCACAATGTTAATACTGCAGCCCTATCAGATACAACTAATCATTGGACTGTATATATGGGGATTAAGCTCCCAATGTAAACAAAAAACAACCTACCACACATCAAGAAAACTTACCAACTGATTTGACTTATATACAGGAACTCAATACAACATATGTATTAATTGATGGACCACTATAAGTATGAGAAAAAACTAACAATGATAACCTCAAGCAGCAATATGATAAGGTAGTTGAACATAACGAAATTCTTGATCATGTAGTCCATAATGTTAATACTTGTACCCTATCATATATAAGTAAGTATCACACTCTATCTCTGCGAATGAAGCCTGCCAGCAGGAAAAATCTTCTTGACATGGACTTCTATAAACCTGAAATGAGTCAATGACAAGCATATAAGTATGAAGCACTATATCTTTGAGAAAAAAAATTAAACATGATAACCTTTGGCAGCATTATTAAAATGTAGTTGGACATGATGGAAATCTTGGATTGACTTATATACAGTAACTCAATCCAAGATATGCATTAAATTGACACACGGACTTCAGTGTGTTATTAGTTTGTTAATTTGGAAGGAAATAGACATTACGATTTAGTCCTACAGCAAAAGTAATTAATCATTAATAATTATCCATATTTAAAATATCAAAAGTTGGGTGGAGCTGTACCATATCAAGTCACTCTTGATACAGTATGAGGTATGGAGCTTCTGTACCTCCTACTTGCCTAGAAATGACATTCAGCTGCTCCTTGTCATGTCAGGTAACCTGTTCTGCATTTAATACAGACAAGGGAAAAAAATTGATGGTGGCATATCAAATGACAGGCATTTAAGTTAAATTCATTCAAGGTCTAACCAACTACCTACCCCATCGGAAATAAGATGCAATAGGGTGTCAAGTGGTTGGTCCAATAGGAATGAATGCCCTTCATGGACTCTAATCCTTCCATGGTTCAGTCTGGAAAGTCAAGAACAAATTATCAGAGTAAGGAAAAATCAGTAAGTGAATGTTTTTGGTCAAATAAATAAGTTAAATCTTCTTGACATGGACAGATCAACTAAACTAATAGAAGAGTTTTTATTTGTTTATATCCATAGGTAGCATTATTAAAAGGCAGACAAATTAAAAAGCACAGTGGACAAATCAATTCAATATGTAGCTGGTGTATGCAACCTTATGAAGCCAGTGTCACATTAAGAACTAAGTTAGAACCCACACGAGTAAATTTAGTTCGATTCCTTAAAGTTTTGAAATAGGTTCTGTTTGTAATAATTAAGTCACATACATATTGGAGAAGAGTTAGCTATTTGGTATGTTTACCTCCTACTTGCCTAGACATCACAATCAGCTGCTACTTGTCATGTCAGGTAACATATTATGCATTAAAAACAAATCAGGAAAAAAAATCTTGATGATGGCATATGATGTGACAGGCATTAAAGTTATACCACCACAAGTGAGATGCAATATGTTGGTAACTGACTGCTCAACACAAATGACTACTCTTCATTGCCTCTAATCCTTCTATATATCAGTATGAAATGATAGAAACAGATTAGCAAAGACAGAAAAAAAACAGGAAAGAATTCGTTTTAGTCAATTAAATAAGGTATGGTTAGAACAACTAAACTAATAGAACAGGCTTTAATTTATAACGTTCAGATATAAGAGCACGACATTCCACTACCTTCGAAGCAGAGGTCAGCATAATAAGGAACTTGTTATGGATCCCTTCACCACAGCAAGTTACCACAAAATCATGGACAAAATACTCTCGGCCCTCCTTAAGAATGTTACAGAATCGGTCAATGACCTCGTCACCACCTAGCCTCATTATCATACGATCCCCCTTTTCAACATGCACCAACAATAAAAGAATTAAGGAGTATGGTCTGTTCTAATCGGGGGGAAAAGAAAAAAAAAGGAGTATGGTCTGTTCTGCCAAGAAAAAAAACAACACACCCAAGAAACCGATACTGAATAAAAAAAAGCAACACAACATTTAGGGATGTGGTTGTAAGCAATGAGATGCAAACTGACTAATATATTATTTTTTTTAATATTATTATGACTGATATATTATTAATCTTCATTGGATGGAGGGATGTGAGAAAACACGTGTGACAGTTTCTTCAACGCTCCAAGGACTACTTATCATTAACGCGGTCCAAATCCTCTGCTTCGTTCATGATCTCACCCACTTCTTCTAAGGGCTTGTAAGTATAAAGCCAAGCATATATCAGAAAATATATCAAATTTATGACTTAAATCTCACTCGCTAAAAAGTAATAGTAGTCGAATTTTCCCTTGTTTATGTTCCTATCAGGAAGCCAATTACTTCCCTTCCCACTATAGTCATGAACCAAAGACACCATCATAGTCCCTACATAGCTCCCTATCGCTGTGGTTATGATGTACAGAGCTGAAGCAGTGCTTTTCATGCTCTCAGGAGACTGATCGTACATAAACCACTAATGCCCCACAGACGTGAAAACTTTGGCCACCCCTTGAAGGAAATACTGAGGTACCAACCAGACCAGAACACACTGATGGGAAAAAAGACAAAAAAAGGAGTATGGTCTATTCTGCAAAAAAAAAAAAAACAACACTCCCAAGAAACCGATACTGAATAAAAAAAAAAAAAAAGCAACACAACAAATTTAATTGCTTCCAGGAAAAAATTTCGGTTCTCCGCCACAAACATGCATTTTCGCCGATACATTGTTCCTCCGAATTGGGAAAAAGAAGATACCTTTCCTTCAGTGGTAAGACACGCCGATGGATGAACTAACACGAAAATTGATGCTTTCCTATTGCAGATAATGATCGCTGTTACGAACGACATGCCAACAGGCCGTCAAGTTTAACCGAGGAATTGGAACGACTAGAAAACCTCAAAGGAAGGGAGGAATCGCATACACAACGATAACCGTATTTTTAAAGAAAAATTGATCGAGAAAATTGACGAAAAATAATACACCCACTCGAGTTCATCAAATCAAGCCTCAAGACAATCGAAGAGTTCCATTTTTTTTTTCAAATCCACAATCGGAAGCGAAAATCAAACAGGGCAGAGAGGCATGATATCAGAAAGAAACCTGACATAAAGAAATTACCTTTTCATCGAAGACAACATAATCAGTACATATGATCTTTCTTGGATAACCACAGGCTGACCCGTCCGTCTCGTAATCTGACCCCAAAACTCCCGATCAACCTTCACCAACAAAATGACTTCATTATTGTCAGGATCTACAGCATCAAGACTGTGGTAGCGGAAGATCAATGGCCGGCAAAAGAGGAAAGCGTGTAAGTCAGCCATGGAAACAAATTATTTGAAAAATTGTAGATCAGAAGGAGAAGAAATAGAGAAAACGAAGACACTGATCTTAATGGATTACCAAAACGATTGCGTCGTCTTCCGTCCACAACATGATCGCAGGTCCGAGAAGAAAGACATTGCAACGATTTTTACCTCAATTTTCTTTCCTTTGTACCAGAGACTGAAAGGAGGCGTATGCGTTGTGGACGGTGGAGTAAATGGTTCACCAAATCGTAATGAATGATGCACAGTGAAAGAAGCAGATATGAAGTGACGTTATACTGATATGTTGTGCAGGAAGTACCTTTTTGCGACTAAGTAATGTGCAGTAGGCAACAAAAAGCAAGAAAGCACTGTACAAATTAAGTTGAGGAAAAACCTTTTTGCAACTAAGGACTGTGCAAGACGGGAAAAAGAAACTATAAACCGTACATACGTTGTTTGACTTGAACGAAGCCAAAGTGTGAAGAAGCGGCTTGAGAGTTAAGCCGACACTGTTGTTATAAACAGTAAAATGTGAGAGGGAAAACAGTAAAATGCTTTGCATCGGCTTATTCCCCTATTGCTTTTATGTTGATATTGATACGAACTCCCTCTCTGAGGCATACACTCGGCTTACTCCACATTCTTTGATAAGCAAATCTCTGTGCTTTCAATAATGAATCTGTGGAGGTGAATATAACAAAGTTGAGTGCTTGAAGCATGAAGAAAGCACATATTAATGGAAACTAAGTAAATTTCTTTCCCTCTCTTCCTCACGCCAAGTAAATTTCATATCTTACTGAAGAGTATATTATAAAATTGTCGTTGACCACATGTTATTTTTCCTCATTACACAGACAAGTTGACGGAATTTGAAATTTTGTAGAATAAGCAGAGTAATGTGAGAATATATGTCCAATGTGGTATAATATAAGTTTTGACAGAAAGTAAACTTGAACTTTCCACAGTACTTGCTCCATTGACACTACACCTATCTATGGCTGCCACGTTCGACCCAGACCCTACTGCTGCTTGCATTCAGAAATAAGCTTCAACTATACACTAGTGTTGATAGTGAGCAGATTCTAGCAGCTTAATAAGAATTATTAAGAACTATATGATGTAACAAGCTTTAAACAATGTCCTTACTCCCATATATATATATATATATATATTCATGATTTCATGGATTAAAAAAACATTAAATAAGGTGCCGAAGGCAAAGAAATGAAATATGAAGGGAGAAGAGAGTGCAGCAGTTACCTTCAATATGAAATTAAATTATCTCAATTAAACAAGTGATATACATATATATATGGAATCTACATTTCTTTATGTTTTAAATGTTATTCTGTGCACGGTTTGTCTATAATTTCAAAATGTGCATGAATGCATTTCAGAATTTTTTGAAGTCATCAACACTAGTCAGGAGAAGAGCAGAAGTTCACATGAATAAAAGAAATTGACTATCTATATATGAAGAAAACCAAAATACTTGCTATTACATGGGTAACTATATATCCAGAATGATATGACTCAAGTTCTTTGAAAACAAATCTGCACATGACAACAAACTAAAAGACAATCAGAGTCCATTTTAAAAAGAAAAGGATAGTAATGGAATCACATATATCAAAATGTAACCATGTATAATAAAGTTGAGCTTATGATTAGTTGAAAAATCGAGAGGTACCATACATCTGACCCTCCATGAACCTCAACTGGTGGGAGCTTTGTGCATTGAGCTATTTTTGTTTCTTTATGCATACAATTTCATCAAAATGTGCATCCCTCTTTCTTTTGCTCTCTGAGGCATATATTGGGCACACTCCACATGCTTTCATGGAGACTTCAGAATCGATAGACTCAATATTGTCAATCCCTGTAGCAGAGAACTCACATGCAATCCTACCATGATAACTTGCTCGAGCATCACTTTGGGTAAACTTTTGATACCATAGACAAACATGATCCATATCGTAGCCACCAACAGGAAAATACTCATTAAGATATTGGGACTTGAATTTAAGGTTGTTATTATCAGAATAATTACAGCAAATGATCATGACCATTGGGTTGGAAGGAAGAACACAGCAAAACACTAGGCCAATGAGTGATTGTTCACCATTACATGTAAATTCAACAGTATTTGCAGCCACTGATGCCATCTGTTTATGTATCATCCAATTTGGAACTCTGCTTCCTGGGTAACAAGCAGTATAATAACAACTTTTTTCCACAGCCAAAATAATTGAGCTCTGAATTAATTTCTCACCAAAGATAAGTGAAGGCTTATCCAACTTTGCACAATTTTTGAAGTCTAACAAATATATATGATCCAAGAATTCATGTTGAAATTGCGACGGCCAGACTATAGTCTCCAGTGATGTACACTCTGTGGCTTCTAACCTGTCAAGGGTAAGAGGAAGTCCACGTATAGACCTAAGCTTCCTACAATAACTTAAGGCAATATGTCTTAGGTTTGGAACTTGCTGCATGGAAGCTGGCAATATTTCCACTCCAGATTCTGAAAAATATAATAATTCTAATTCTGTTAAGGTACTGATATTCTCTGGAATTTCTGACAATTTGCTACACTTTTCAAAGAATAAACATGTTATATGACGCCATGCAGCGAATAGGACCTCTAGCTCTGTTTTGTGAATCACTTGATGGAAATCCTCAAGTCGAAACCTCTCAAGATTTGTGAAGCAACGAAGCTCATTTATTGGAAGGCTCCTTAGTCTTGAACCCATGAGGCAAAGATCTCTAAGTTGTGGAAGTTGGCCAAATGTTGGTAGATGCAATATTTCAACTTTACTACTAAATAAGTCTAATCTCACCACTTTTTCTAGTGACAAACAAAATTTCTTGAGACTGGCACAGTGATCAACTCTAAGGTCAGAGAGAGATTTTAAGTGTACCTCACTTTCAAGGCTCTCCAAATTTGAACAATATGATACATCCAAATCAACATGTGTGTGAGATAAAATAGATGGATGAACACTACGCAGATTTTCACAAAAATCCAAGTATACTGTCTCAAGCTTGCATGTCCTAGAGAAATCAGGCAACTCCATCAATTGTTGGGATCCGCTTAGATTTATTATCTTTAGATTTGGAAGATCCTATGAGAATGAAACGATAGACATTACATTAAAGGCTCTCGTAATTTAATTAGATTGAAGATAAATCAAATGTACTTAAGCATATGCATAAAGTATACCTGTACTCCATCCCAAAGCTTTTTCATATTGTTGTGTTCCATGCGAATTTCAACAAGGTTTTCTGGACAAAAGCCTATTGGGAGAGAATTTGAAGGATATGCATCCCAATGAAAGTACCTTAAGTTATTAGTAAAAGACTTGAGATCATGAGGAAGCTTTACATGAGATTCCATATGCCATGCATGACTGGAATAGAATTTGAGGATCCTTAACTTTCTCATTTTGGTGAATGTGTCAGCCCTCAATTGCACCTCTTTAATTTGAGCCAGATCGACTGTGATACCTTGAACTTTCTTAGTTCCCTGACATCAAAACAAAATCCAAATGCCATTAAATCTTCTGAAAAATGATTGAAAACATGAAATGAAAAGTTAATTAATATCTTTATCTTACCATATTATTTTTTAATACATAAAAAATTTCTTTGGAGTCATTCAATCGACTGCGCTTTTCAGGACGTTCTCGAGATTCCTCACGAACTATTTGCTCACCCATCTCTTGTACCAAATCATGCATTTCTATAATTGTTTCATGTGAAATTTTTATAAGAGCTCTATTCACAAGATTTTCAATTCCACTGACTGCTTCAAAATCGCAAGCCTCTAGCACACTTGTAATTTTATCCTTTTGTTCTCCCACAAAAAAGAATGCAATGTCTAAGAATATTTGCTTGTCGACATAATCTAATCCAACATAACTTACCTTTAATACATTCTGAATGTCTTGTTTTGGATACTTTTGGAGTTTCCTAAGCTCACTTTCCCAATATGTGTTGGTCCTAGAAGAAAAATGGCGACCCAAAACTTCTAAAGCTAAAGGAATACCTTTAGCATAGGCAACTGTTCTTTTTGATAGCTCTTCACATTCTAGCTTGGGATGATTTTGTTTGAAGGCGTTTAAGCAGAAAAGTTTGAGGGATTCTTCAAAATTCAGTTCCTTCATTTCATGTATATATTCTTCATCGATTTCCAAACTGCTAAGAACATGCTTGTCTCTACTTGTTATGATAACTCTGCTACCCCATCCCAAGCAATTTTGTTTTACAATATTTAGATCATCTACTTGCCTTATGTTGTCCACATCATCAAGCACAATTAAGACTTTCTTCCTCTGCAGCCTTCCAATTGCAAAACTCACATCTGGACTTCTTGGGTTTAATAGCTGAGAAAGAAGTTCTTGACGCATATATTTGAAACCATCCATCTTTTTTGACTTGGCTCTCACATTTTCTAAAAAGCAAGAACTTTCAAATTGATAAGAAAAATGGTCAAATATTTCTTGGGCAAGGGTTGTTTTACCTATTCCTCCAATCCCCCATATTCCAAGAAATCTAACTTGTTGGGGCTCAATTTTCATTAATGATCCAACCTTAGAAAAATTATGATAAATCCCAACAAGGAGTTTAGAGTCTCTAGACTTCCTTGAGTATTTATTTGCCAATTTTTTCAAGATATTGTCGACTACTCCATCAATGAGTTCAGATTCATTCCTAACACATCAAAAGAAAAAAGAATAATTAATTAGCTTGCATACGATAGAAATAATAAATGTGCAGTATAATTAGATAACTTTATTACCTTTGTTTTTTTTGGAAAAACTAAGAAAACTTTATAAAGTTATATATATTGATTGATGACTAAGTAAACTTACTGAAAATCTGATGAGTAGTGATACCCAGATAAATTAGCAGCTTTTGTCAAAGTCAATCTCCAGATTCGGAGCTTCTCCAAATTATCCATGGACTTCTCTTCATGTTTAGCAAATGCTTCTGCATAAGTGTGTTTTTGATGCCTGACATTTGATGGATCTATGTTGTAAAATATTGGTATTACAATCTGTTGACTGGTTTCCTTGCATTCAATGATTTTGACAAGCTCTTCCAAGCACCACTTTGAAGAAGCATAATCTTTTGAGAATATCACCAATGAAATCATTGATCCTTCTATTGCTTCCATAAGTGCCGATGATATTTCTTCTCCTCTCTCCAGCCTCTCATCCACATACACATCAATATGATTTTGGCGCAACCCTTTTGTCAAGTGGCTTAGAAAACCAAATCTGATGTCTGCACCTCTAAAACTGATAAAAACATCATACTTTTTTGGAGGAAATTGAGAAGAAGATGAAGAAGCAGCCGCCATTGAGCTTTCCTGATAAACAATGAATATAACGTTATTATATTAATAATAATTAAACACAATAAGTAGTGTGAATTTAGAGGATGTCCTTTAATTTGACAATTTGGAGGATATTGTTATGAAATAATAATTATTTGATTCAAAAGATGCTTCTTTAAAGCATAAATTAAATATAAATAAAACTGGAGTCGAAGGGTTTTCGTCTAAGTAGGAGCAAAACATGACATATGCATTCATTACTACATATTCGCGTATAGTTGACGCTCCATACTTAACGGTTTTTCTCCAACCGTTAAATAAACAGAGGCGGAGTTAAGGGAATAAAATAGATAACGGTTATTTAAAACAACTGTTAGGTATATGAGACAATATTTGAAGATTTTATATTACCACCGTGATATAAAAGTTTGGTTTATTTTGGAAAAAAATGTAATGTTTGCTTGATGGTTGTATGCAAAACACCATCAAATATATGCTACCAATATATGACAGTTGTTTCTTAAACCACCATGAAACTTATATATTTGTCGGTTTTTCAAAATAAACCTTTATATATAGTTCTTTAAAATCTCTTTCCTAACCCTATTTTGTCTCAATTTTAAAATTCCCACAATTTCTCCTCACGCTCTCTGAACTGCTCTGACCACTCCTTATTGGCATCCCCACTGTTATTCCTCGTCATTGTTGCCGAAATTGTGATTCTCCTTCCCGTGTTTGTGGCTATCTGTGAAGGTGTTTGTGGCTTGTTATGGGTTCTAGGTTTGCTGTTCTTTGAAGCTCTTCAAGTTTCGTGTCGATTAGCATAAAGGTGAGAAATTCTGCCCTTAGCTAAAGTTAATAATACGAAATTGGTGCTCTATGCTTGTTGGATGGGTTCTGGGTTTAAGGTTCTTCATTTGTATCTTGTTGCTTAATTTGTCTCCTTGCTCTCTCTCATACACAAACCCATCGTTCATTGGTCCTGGGTTTGTGTTCGGTATAAGCCAATTTATACTTTGCTTTTGTTCCTTCTTCCCTCCAGATTTCAGGTATCAAAATCGTCTTTGTCTACATTTTGTTTTTAATTTCCCATAAGGATCTTATTCAATGGTTTTGATTGTTCTTGGTTGTTTCTAAATAATGAGTTTCTTTACTTTCATTGTTTGATTCAATATAAATGTGCATTTTGATTTTGTTGTATATATTAATGTTTCTGTCAGCCATTATTTTAATATGAAAGAGTTAAGTTCTATCTAATTTTATGCTTCCAATGAGTTTAGAAGGGGTTTTTGTGTAGGATAATACTTCTAGTATAATTTTGGAACTATTTTTTATTGGAAATGGAACTTTAGAAATTAGACCACTGATTTCCAATTAGCAGTTAATGTTCATGCTAGAATTCTAGACATATGCTCATGATTTGATTCTAAATGTTATTTTTTCATTGTAGAGAATTAAAACATCTTTAAATAGCGAGTTGGACCACTTCATTTGGAGTTCCCTAGACTAAGTTATGATTTTTCAAAGTTCATTGAAAAACTAAGGGTAGAGTTTGTTTTGAATCAATTGTGATTTATGCTTGTTCAAGGAAATTATAATACAAGGGTTTAATATTTCTTTTGTTTGTTAGAGGTTAATATGTTAGCATTTGATATCGATAATGCTTCAAGTACTGAGGGTCGTAACCCTTCTGCCGCCTCCTCCAACCCTAGTGCGCAGGATGATGAAGCACAACTTATAGCATAAGGGGAAAGAGCACTGAAGAAGGGTCTTGTTGTGATGAAGGAGGTCCATAAAGCAAAGAAAGAGGGGAGGAAACTAAATTTCAGATGGAATAAGAAAGGTTAAGTTGCGAAATCTAAAAAGTTCATTACCTACTTTGGGTATGCGGCAAAAAGCAACGTGCCTATCACTTTGAACAGCTAGAAGAAGGCAACTGTAGGGGTGTTCGGGATCAGGATCGGGATCGGAAAATGTTCGGGATCGGGATCGGGAAATTCCCGATCCCGAATTTATTTTATTTTTTTTTTTAAATTCCTTTATTAATTTTTTTGTTTTATTTTCTTTAGTCTAGTATAAATATATAATTTATCTAATATCATATTGTACCAAATTAGTCCAATACAAATATATCATTAGTCCAATATATACTTAAAGTTGTCGATTTAGCTACAAAAAGCACAAAGACAAGAATAAAAAATTAGAATTATTTAATAAATAGTAAATAAAATTAACTAAAATAATAGATATTACCTTGAGGGTGTTAGGAATTTTCACATTTATATTTTGCATTTGGTGTATTTGGTCTTGCTTTTTTAAATATTTTAAAAAATTATACATAATATATATATATATATATTTTCGGGATCGGGAAAAAGTCGGGATCGGGAAGTCCCATTCCCGATCCCGAAAAAAAATTTCCTGATCCTGAACTTTTCCCGTCCCGAAATTTTCGGGACGGGATCGGGACCGGGACGGGAAAAACTTGCACACCTCTAGACAACTGTGTCAATGAGAAAGGCTGTCTGGGATGAAATGACAATAAGATAAGATGCTACATAGTTAATAATATTTTGCTAATCGGTATACCTAACACTAATAATGATTTTTGTGTTTTGTAGTATGGATTCCACATGGATGAGGAGAAGAAGGATTATGTGCTTGGAAAGGCTGGCAAGGTACTATGCTCATTCTGAGTATTTGTCAAATAGCTCGAATAGACTGGTTTTGTACGGTCACGATGCTTTGGAGCGTTCAAGGTAAATTAAATTTACTAGAATAAAAAGTCAATGGTACTTCTATATTAATGTAATGTGTAACTCTGACATATTTGTTGTTTCTTTCCACAGTAATAAAGCGCAACAAACCACCAGAGGGTAAAGAACAATGAATAACCGTATCGTGGAGACCACACGGGTTAAAATACTTTGGGAAGTGAAAGATGTCGACAAGGGTGTCTAATCAAAAGCTTCAAAAGTATATGGAGAAGACCGAGATGCTAAAGCAGCAGGTTGAAGCACAACAAGCTATTATTGAGCAGTTCATGAGCCGAGACCCAGTAGGGAAGTAGGCAATGGCTCACACCTCAAGTAGTCTGGCTTATGCCAAAAGCCTATGCTTTATTTATTTTTAATTTACACAAATTGTATTTTTCATTTGTTTATGGAAAGACAGAAATTGAGTGCGTGGCAGATAGCCCCAAGCGGCATACAGTTGCTACGGGCCGCATGTACAACTTACAAGGGGATAACACAATTCATTAAATTGTTTGTTAATTAAGTAGTTTTATTCGCATTATATTTATTGTACTTAGGGTTCATTGGATGCTCATCATGCTAAATCCCTTCAAGCAAGGGATTTGGTATTTTGAATCTGTTTATGGGGATGCAGACAATCGATCACAAATGGTTGAGGTTTTCAAAAAGTTAATGAATTTAAATTTGGTACTTTAATTAATTTCTTATTGTCCTATCAGATTTTAATATAAATTTGGTGCTTTAATTTCTTATTGTGATCTTGTCAGAGTTGTTTACTATTACGCTATAGAGGAAGGCCTCGGCTGCCCCCCGTTATAGGGCAAAGGCATTGCATCCACTTACAAATGGAAGAGAGTAGCAATAATTCACCAATACTTACCATTTTGTGTTAGATTTGTCAGAGTTAGTTTTTTGTGTTAGGTTGATACATTTCATTTGTTGGTTTATAGTGTTTGCAGTAGCCAAATCAAAGCTCTTATTATGGGTACTGTGTCCTGAAGTTCATAAAGGACGTAATTGTCACCCACAATCCCTGTTCAATAAATACTAAGGTATGTATGTGTATATATATATATATATGCATGTCTAAGTGTTTAAGTTAAATTCAAAGTGAAGTCATATATATTTTAACATACTTTTTGTTGCATGTAGTACTTTCATGATAGTTATTGTGAGCAACATTCACTGGGACAAATTGAAGAAGTCATAGAAGAGTTGGCTATGATAGTTTTTCATCAAAGGATGGGAGCATAAAGGAGTTAGCTATAGAGGACCATTTTTTTTTTTGTTTAAGTGTATGCTAGGTTCCTAGTTTAGCTAGTTCATATTTGGTTCGGGCTTCTGTTTTGGTTTCCGCTTTTGTTTTCTCTTTTTCTCTAATTGATTTGCTTTTTGGTTGATAATTTAGATTAGCTTTTGGTTTCTGTAATGTACAAGTATTTGTGTATATGTACTTTTTTATGACTGGAATGGATCTTTAATTGATTTATGTAATATACATACTTTTTGATGACTGATAATGGGTATGTTTGGTTTCTATTTATGTATGTAATATGCATATAGGGGTTTATCGAAAATGAACCCCAATTTTTTTAAAAAAAAAAATTGTCCACAATATTTCACAGTTATTATCTAATAAGAATCATATATTGACATATATATCACGGTTTTTTCAAACAACCATTAAGTATATACATGTATTTTACTGTTAATTACCAACGAGCGTCAAATATATACCTTACTAATGACCAAAACTGATCTCAAATACTTAACCGTCCATCATACGAACCTTAATGATTTTGGTAATATATATATTTCATGATTTTTAGTGAACAACCGATGAATATAGTTTGCCATATGTAACAGTTATTGATTAAAAACTATCAAATATAGGGCTCTATAAATAATGGTTGTCTTTAAATGACCATGAAATATAGGGTCCTATATTTAACAGTTGACAACTGTTAAATATTTATATTTAATTTTTGGATATTTAATGGTTGAAAAATGTTAAATATAGGTAAAAATCAAGGAACAAAAAATCGGACCGGGTAATGAACCGGTTACGATACAGGTTTAAGGGTTAATGGGTCAACCGGGGTCTAACCGGAGGTCGAACCGGACATATTAAAATATCATAATTTAATTGAAAATAACAACATAATAATATTAACCATCAAGTTATCCCTCATCACTAACATTAAAATAGTCAAAACACCTAATTAATTAAATTCATTAATTAATAATAATCGAACTTATAAAACATTAGATATATTGATAAATCACACACACATATTAATCTTATCATTCTAGTGATGAATAGTGCCTACTAGTTAAACTTAATTAAATTAAACTATATTTTATTTTATTAACTATTTTATATTTAATATTAGGTTTTGGGCCTTTTACGTTTTGTCATTTTGTGCACATGTGGGGGACAATTTGTCTACTTTATAGCTAGCCTTTTTAATATTTTATTAGGATTTATTTGCTTTCTTCAGCTAGTTGCCGACATCATTTAGAGACTGGAGAGAGAATTAATTTCACAATTGTAAAGAAGAGGTAGACGCGAGGGAAGGAGCGGACGTCTTTGGAGGCCGCCTTTGTTCAGAACTTCATCATCTTCAAGAGTCGAGAGAGGGACGTTGCTTCTTACCATTTGCGGCTCACCTTCGTCGTTCAGTCGCTCGCCGTTCATGCAACTGGCCTCGCCGTTCGTCGCTAATCAGGGAGGGAGGGAGTTCGACTTTGACATACGTCTCAGCCTCAAGCTCTCAGCATCTATGTTTCTCACTTTCTCCTATCTTTCACTCTTTCTGGACCGATCGATTGAGACAGTTTTTTTTTAAGTGATTTGCTGAAATTAAACTGATTCGGGAAAACTGCCTGACTCGGCGGTTTTCCCGAGTCAGATGCAAACCGGGCGAGTCGACTCGGTTTTGACCGAGTCGACTTCCACCCCTTTAAAGTAGCAAACCGGACCGGACATGGGGCCGGTTCACCGGTTTTCCGGTCTGACCGGCCGGTCCGGTCCGGTTTTTCGTTCAATGGTAAAAATAACAGTAAATATAGATAAATCTATAGTAGTGATTGCAATTTTGATAAGAGACACGTTAGAAGTGATGTGGAGGTTAAATTGGAAGTATTAGTCTTTCAACAAGTGGCAAAGTTTAGATATTTGGGATCAATTATACAACAACATGGGGAAATCATGGAGATGTTAATCATAAAATTCAAACTAGGTGGTGTAAATAGAGAAAAGCTACTAGAGTTATTTGTGATTGGAAAGTACCTAATAAGGTAAAAGGGAAGTTTTTATCACACTATTATAAAACCATCAATGATATATGCTAGTGAATGTTGGCTATGCTAGTGAATGTTGGCCTTTAAAGAGACATGATGAACATAAAGTGGGGCTAGCCAAAATGATGATGCTGAGATGAATTTGTGGTTATGCAATTGGAAAAGATAAGATTCTTCGTAATGATCATATCCCCGAATGAGTTGGAGTGGCATCTATTGAGAAGAAAATTGTAGAAAATCATTTGAGGTGATTTGGACACGTTCAAAGAAGGCCATTGGCCATTAGGTGCGCTGGTGAGGATGGTTGATCAAGAAATATGGAGTTTTCTAAAAAAAGGTAGGGAAAGATCGAAGCAAACACTCAATGTGGTTATAGAGCGGAATGTTTTAGTTAATGCAATCCAAAGATCTGGTATTCATATTCAGATAGAGTATAATGACGTTGTGCGATTCATATAGCTGACTCTACTTTGTGGAATGAAGCTTTGTTGTGGTTGTATGATACTAAAACTCAAACAAATAATTTACAACCGTAGAAAAAATTAAACCTATGATGCCCTGGAATATTATAAAAATATATATATATTTCAAATAATAATAAGATTAAGGAGGGGACCAAAACATGGTAGTAAAATTAAAAACAAAATACTAAATTAGACAACAATTATACAATCTGAAAATGCTAATATAACTGGCGAAGAAACAAAACAGGATCAACAGGGCTTACAAAAAAAAAAAAAAAAAGATCACCAGGGTCTTAGTTGAAGATAATTATAAATCTGGACAGAAACAGGCCATCAGTCACTTTATGGAATTCAGTAGGAACTGGGCTTATGTTGAAGTAAATGATAATGAAAACATAAACATTATATATAAAGTGTTAATCCAATCCAGTACACACAAGGAACGAGAGTAACAAGACCATCGTACCTGCACAAAGCTTAAGTAGCAGCTATGGATCCAACCTTTTATGCATATATGTAAACTAAGATCGAGCAGCAATCTAATTTATAAGGGAAGAAGAAGGTTATTACTGGGTAACTTCAATTCCTTAGAAAAAGGAAGTTCATTAATTGCTTATCGATAAGTTTGAAAGATTGTGGTCTATATTGCGTATATAATAATCTATTAGTCGACATAAATATCTGGAATCTTTCCCCTACCATCGCCTTCTATGGCCCTCTGCCATTAGTGTTAGATATTTTTGGAAAAATGTAATTTTTGGTCCATAAAATGTTGGAAAAATTACATTCAGGTCCCGAACAAAGAAAAAAAAATTAAAAAATGGTCCTTTGAAATCTAAAAATGGTCAAAAAGTCTCGTGAGACTTTTTTATAATAAATTTCAATCATGAACTTGTCAATGGATATGCATGGACTTGTCAAAAGAAGTCCCTGAACTTTTCAATAGACGCCCCATGAATTGTCAATGACGCGCCCATGGACTTTTCAGCAAAAGTGGAATTTGTTACAAAAAAGTCCCACGGGACTTAAATGCAATTTTGAGATTTTAAGGGACCATTTTTTTAGTTTTTCTCATGTCTAGGACCTGAATGTAATTTTCCCTTAAATTTTTCAATTTATATATTCCTTTGAACGCTTTCCATTTTATGTTCATTAATTACTCCTTCCGCTCCTTAATATAAGACATATTTATTTAATTTGATTAGATTAAGGAAGTTAGTTAAGTTCTATGTCATGTTTTCTCCAAAGCACCTTAGTCAAGTTTTCTTAATTCCCTCATTATTTCTTCTCCTTCCTTATGGTTGACGGAGCATCAATGGGTTAAATTACGAAAAGATTGATAAATATAAAAGCTATATCTTATATTCGAGACCAAGATCAACTCCTCAAATATATTTTACATTAAGGACTGGATGGATCCCAATAATTGTAATTTCGCTAAGCCTCACCTAAGTTAACCTCATTAAATCTTCCCTGCTAATTAAAATCATGATATTATCTTGTGTGTTATCTGCAGCAATCTGCTTCTTCAATAGGGTTTGAATTGTACGTTGATGTATTAATCTGAACATAAGTAACAGAAATTTAAGTATGAAGAGTACGCAGACATAATCATTATATAGTGTTAATAATTCAAAACGTTACACACAAGGAGCGAGGAAGAAGATCATCATGCCTGCAATAAAGCTTATAAGTGGCTATCGATCAAACATTTTCTGAAAGTAAATTAAGCTAAGAGCGAAAGTGATGTTGTGATCTGTGGGGACAACGCCAATCCAATTGATATAAGTGAAGAAGAAGAAGGTTCTGGTGGTGGGTGACTGTGACTTCGTCGGAAAAGTAAGTAATTGGCTAATTTAAAACGACAATTTCCAATGCAAACTTTTCAAACAAAACGTTTGTTGACTTGATGATACACTTTGCATTTATTCCAAACGCGTCCAAGTTTTGTTGACGCTAGTTTGACAGATTCTAAGCTGCTACTCCCTTTAACCCTAAATATAAGTACCAAAATGATTTTTTTTGGTAGTGATTAAAGAAATTAAATAAGTTGTTTAATCATATCGTATATTATGTATTATTAGATAATATATTAGTTTATAAGTTAGACAAATTAGTTTGGAAAAAAATAAAAATAAAAATATTTTAAAACAATTTAATCAGCTTCTTTTCTCTTGAAAAAAAAAAGTCAACCTAATCTTAAATTTAAGACTTGAGGTAGTATTTCTCTATATGAATTCCCCGTATAGAATAATAATTTATCAGTCAACGCCCCAAACCATTGTAATCATAAGTCGTACACTCTTACTAAAAAGGGAGAACGACTGTGAGGTCCCAAGGACCAAACAAAATATCAGTAAAGTCCCTTTGAAAAGAAATAACAACTCGTTAAACGTGTTTATACAATATGTTGAGTCATTTTTGTATGCTTTGACTTTTCCTAGGGACTTTATTGATATTTTGTTTGGTCATTGGGACCTCACAGTCATTCTATATTAGTAGCGTATCGTTCCTACGAGGATTGATCACTAATTACCAAAATGAGCAATTTTAACTCTATTTAGTCGATCGATTAGTTGGTGATTGAGAGTAGAAAATAAAAGAAAGATAATTAAATATGAATGCAGATGATATGAAAGCAAATATGAGAAAAAGCCCTAGGGGTCAGATTTCACTTAACAAATTCCAGATTGAATCACTTATGTATTCAAACCCAATTTATTCCACATGATTAATAGTCAAGTTTCCCTAATTTAATTACCAGCCTCTTCCAAGGTCAAGCAATTCTATAATCAATTGCTAATCCAATATATTCCTATATGAATTTAAGCAATTAATTATGCATTAAGATTTTGGAACTCAGTAAGACTACACAACTCATATGAATATATTCCTATTTCATATGCAAGTCATGGTTTTAATTATAGGGTTTACACACATGTATCTCCTTCCGGTCTCAACATGTATATTGAAATCATTCAAAAGATGGCCAGTCAATCAAAAACATTAAGAATAATAATTAAAACTCAATCATGAAGGAGAAATTCAAACTAGATTTAATAAGTTAAGATTCAATCTGTCATTAGTAAGCTACGTCATCACCCTAGGAAAATGAAAATTTAGCACATGATGAAATTAGAAACAAAACCAAAATAAATTGACATTATATAAAGCTAGAATGAAATCCTCAGAAATACTGCATAAACTTGAATATTAAATTCTCAAACATAAATATACAACCAAAAGATGCATGAAAAATGAAGAAATCAAGCCGTCCGTTTAGGAGGTAAAACCTTCCATGTAGGCGGCATGTAAAATGTAATACAATCCTAAGCCTTCCAAGATGGAGGCATGCAGAAAGTAATAAAATCATAAGCCTTCCAAGATGGAGGCATGCAAAAAGGAATAAAATCCTAAGCCTTCCAAGATAGAGGCATGCAAGAATTGATACAATGTATGAAATTAAATCTAGAAAGTAACACACTTTTTTCAGAACTATTAGTGAAATGATCTCTCCTTGTCAGAGAAGGGCCTATAATTGTCAGAGAAGGACCTATGATTCTCTTCCTCTCTTCTCCATTTGAGCTTTGGCATTGATCTCTATTTATAGGGGAAAAAAAGCTTATGCTACAGTATTTCTAAAGTATCCGGAGACTACTACAGTGATCAGGCAGGTGCTACAATGCCCTGGCGGCTACTACAGTGCCTGTTGATTGCTACAGTACTTTCATGGTTTTATTTTTTTATTTTTTTTAAATGTTGTTTATTCCAAAAATAATATTTATTTATCAATCACGCCTAAATTTATTATATTAAACGCAAATATCATCCATAAAATCATCATATAAGAGAAAATAAATATGAAAATATTTTACTTATCAAATGTCGCAACTGGAACTCTGCTCAAAGGCCACTCAACTCTTACCTCTCCAGTTCACAGCTGTGGGTTACTATGGAAAAGGTCGTCAGCGATGATGAAGGTGGTGAGATCGTCGGCGACCAAGGAGGAAAGAAGGAAGAAGTGATGGTGATGATGTGTAGTGCCAAAACTCTGTATCTCTTCTCAGTCATGGGTCTCTGCTTTTAGCTGAAGAAGGTCCTGGTCAAAATAGGGTTTGACCAGGGACCTATGTGAACATGTCAAAAGTTCAAGATGAGGGACTAAAGTGAAACTTTTTGAAACATTTTAGGGCTCAATCAGAATTTCCTGAAACTTTGGGATCTTTCTGTGATTTTTCCTGGGCCCTTTTCTTCTTAACAAATATGTAATTTCTAGAATTTTTGGGGCCTTTCTTGTAGTTTTCCCAAACCCTCAAAATAATTAATTATGACCCTCCAAAATTTCCAATTTCTTCCAAAACACCTACAATGTAAAATTAAGCACAATATAGCGTCAAAAGTTCAAGAAAAAATTGCACATAATAATTAACAAATTTATGACCATTTTGCCCCTAATTATAATTAATTCAACACAATTGTCCCTAACTAAAATTAATGCTTGATCATGCAGTAATACTCTAGAAAATACATTTAAAATCCCAAATTAATCATGAAAGATCATGTAAAAATATGGTTCAATCAATTCCCTCACACTTATACCTTTGTACTCTTGAATAAAGACAATTAAACACAATTTTCTGAATTCAAATCATCAATGCAATTGAAGGATGAGCAATTTCAAAATTAGAAAGTAATAGATCAATTAATCAAATTTCTCAAGCTAATACTAGCAATAGTCAAGCGATGCAACGAAATTAGTTAACCACACAATCTAAAAATTAGAATGAAGCGCAAGAGAACTCTCAAGAAAATAGTGTTTCTCTCATCTCACCTTATTGGGATAATTTCACTCTAATTCACTTAATCAACACCTTACCATAGGCTTGTAACACCTCTAATATCTCCACTACTAATAGCAATAAATGCAATAAATCAAGAGGACTTAAAAGGCTTATAATGATGGATGAAGGCTAAATGGACTGAATTTAATTAGAGAAAGGAAATAGTTGATATGCAAGTCAAAATTAGTGGACAAGTTCATAGCCCCTAAATAACTTGACAACTTTTTGCTAATTCTTTTTTTTTTAAATCATGAACAAATGCCTTATTAATATTTCTTTGGCTTTTCTTTTACTCTCTTGTTATGTTTTTCTTCCAATTCAATTATTTTCTTCTTCTTCTTCTTCTTTTTTTCTTTCTTTTTTCAAACTATAATCTCTTTTTTTTCAAACTAAACTCTCTCTCTCTCTCTCTCTCTCTCTCAAACTATACACTTTTACACACACACACACACACACTCTCTCTCTCTCTTGGCATTTCAATATACACATTGTTCAATTTTCTATTAGCAAATCATTTTGATTTTAGAATGCTATGAATACTATGAGTATATGAAATGCATAAAACATGAGAATGGCTCAAAGGGGTAAGCAAAGGTAAGTGAATGAGGGTTTGTGTTTGGTTGAAAGGTTTTAAAATTGAATGCCTCTTTCATTTCCATCACACTAATGCAAATTTCATTTTGAAGAAGAGTAGAAACAAGTTCTAGAAGGTGAAAGACTAAGTGAACATACACACATAGAAAGAATTCAAGGCCCAAACAACCTTCCAACAAGATTTTTCTCAAATGCTCACTCCAATACAATCAATTGTATAGCAAACTAACCACAACACATTTACATAACTATTCCAAGTGCTAGCCTTACGAACACAATTAATTAATACATTGCAATCAATTATAATAATGTCAACTCTTAAAAGCACTAATGATGTAGAAGTTAACAAATCCAAAGTGTGAGGTCATTTCTCTTCCCATTCACTTGTAAATCAAAACCTGGTTTTAAAAAGTTACCAAAACACTAGATCATATGAAAGCTCAAAGAATTTCCCACAAATCACATCTCCATAGTGGTAATTGTGACCCTTTTCCACTTAGGACATGCATCAAAGCAAGTCATTCTTCTTTTTTTCTTTTGAGAAATTTTCTAGTTTAAGGCATTTTCTCATTTTAAAACAACCAATGGGATTCAAAATGTATTTCCCTCCCCCACACTTAATCAACACATTGTCCTCAATGTGTAAAGCAACTATATTATTCTAACTTGTTCTTTTGTGAAGTGGAAAGTTGTGGAGTCCAATTGCAATTGGAGTACAACACGTCAATAGCACATAAAGAGAGAGAAGGAGAAACAAGTCATAATAAAAGAGAAAATCAAAATGAAGAGGCATAATGGTAATTAAGTATGGTAGTGGCTAAACTACACTACTTCTACCCTTTCCTACACAAAATCCTATGATTCTTTCCTACTGGTTTGTGTCCCTCCCCAACACTTATCTTCCTCATACAACAATTAAACTCAAAGAATCATAGGATTTAGGAAGAAAACAAGTGAGGAAAGAGACAACCTGTTAGAGAATCTTGAGTCACCTGAAGGAGAAGTTCTTATCCATGATGAGAATCATGCATTTATCTTGTGAAACAACTTCTCCCACATTAAATTTCCTTAGTGGAGGTGGCTCAGGATCAATCGGAAGAGGTCCAAGAATGTACGGTGGATATTGATTCCTGCAATGATCTTTCCAAGAATGTGCCTGTAAAGAAAATGAGCAAACAGCAGCATCCCATCTAAAAAGAGAAATATGGAGAGATTTCAAGTGAATTAAAGACATTTTAGGAATGAAACTCTCTAAGTAACTATCACATCCAAAGAAATCAATGGCACTCCCATCAGTAGGAGGCAAACAAACAATTATATTTTGAAAATTTTCTTGTGTTTGCAAAGTGGAAGATGCGGAATCCAATTTAGTGTTGGGGTACACCACATCATCATTGCAATCACAAGAGATGGGAGGTAAAAGAATGGAAGAAAGAAGAAAATTGTTTAGATCATGACCATCTAAAACTTATGAATTTTCAAAAGAATTATTTTTCTTTTCTCTGTCGGGTGGCAAATCACAAGAAAGAATCATATGGAAAGAATCAAATTCATCTGTAAAATCATCAATCAAAGCATTTGAATCTTCCCATATTAAACTAGCATACAATTCATTGGAATCAAAAGAAAGATCGTTGTCTAGGCTATGGTCCTTCTCACTCACAGCAACTACATTGGCATCCATAGAAGAGTCAACATTTTCACAATTTTCATTCTTACAATTATCAATAGTACAAGGAGGTGCATCAAGATTAATGATAGAATCAACCACTTTACTAAATGCTTTCTTTCAAAACTGAACAAGCAAGTGGCATTTGTCATGATAACAATCTACACATATTTGATCTTTCACAAAAGAACATGAAAATATATCATCCAATTTAGCACAATCATCCCTAGTACTATGAAGAGAAGCATTTTCAATAGTTAAAGCTTTACACAAAGAAGTAGGAGCACACTCATCAAAAAGTACAATCGAATCACTACTACTTAAACTAATAGGTTGAGCAATTACATTTTCAAACATTTGAGGGGATTCAACAATGATTTTCTTATCCACCTTATCATCACTCAAATCATGAATTGATTCACTAGTTAAAGTAGTAGGAGAGTCTACTTCTATAAGGATAGGATAATTACTAAATGGTAAAGAAGACTCTTCAATGCTCTTTTGAACTTGCTCCACTTCATGTGCTTGTGTGGGAATAGGAACCAAAGAATTGGAATTGTCCACTTGTGACGTGGCATGTGGGTTTTGCTCTTCGGTTTCCCCATCATTATTGGCATCATAGGACCATGGAGCTCCTTCTTTGCCTTTATTCTTTATCCAAGCACATAGTCAACAAATGCCTTGATAAAGCTTGCAATGTCCTCCATTTCTTTTTCCATTTCCTCAGAGAGTCCAAGAGCATCCTTGAGCATGAATGATTCTAGGTGCCAGACCTTTAGTTGGTTATAAATTCTTCGTAGGGAAAGGGTTTAGGCATCCATATATGGCAATGTGAGAAATGCATCAAGTCCATAAGCTTGAGGAGTAGGGGGTTGGGGTAAATGTTTGTGGCATGGTGGAGAGGGTGGTTCATATAGAAGGGTATGTGGTGGGCAAGTCTCTGGTGGAGTATGACACTTAGAAGCCTTTTGTGCTTCCTGCAGCTCTTTATTGCTTTCTTTTAGATGCTCCACTTCATGTGTATGTAAGAACATGGAAGGAGGATTTTCTTGGGGATTCTTCAACACTTGTGATTGCTGAGTGAGACGCTCAAGTTCCTTTGTCAACATCTCCCTCTCTTTCTCTTGTGTTTCCATTCTTCTGATAAGAAAGTCCATTTGTGACCACCGCTCTTTGATAAAATGCATTTGAGTTTAAAACTCTTGAATCACTTCCATTTGATTAGCAAAGGTGTCCTTATTTGACTGCTCTTCATTCATAGTCTGAGTGATTTGGTTTTAAAGCTCTTTAATGACTTCATAAAAATGGAAGGGTCTTGGTTTGGCACACATGATTGGGAAGAAGATCCATAAGATAGCTCAAATGGTGCGTATAAAGACTCAGGAGGTAAATGAAATGGTTGGGAAGTATGATGGAATAAAGGAAGGGATTCATGAAATGGCATGTGGTTGTATGGTGGAGGATTGAAATGAAGCTCATGATGTAGGTTATAGGGTGGTTGTGGTGGACAATGAGGTTGGAATAAAGGTTGTTGGTAGGGTTCATAGTATGGAGAGTGGAATGGATCATGACCTTCTTGATCAAATGGACTTCTACCTTGAATTCCCAACTTAGCTTGAAGGAGTTGCAAAATGTGTAGAGTGGAACAAGTACTTTTAGAGATAGACTCTTCTTCTCCAATTGAAGCTCTTGCCAAAGAGTGAGATTCAAATGGTGACTTTCCTTGACAATCCAAACCTCTTTTTGGATTCTCCAATCGGGCTAAGATGAGGTCTAGTTGTTGTTGCACCGATTGAGATCCTTTAGAGATATTATCAGTGCTCCTGGTGTAATTGCCTATGGAAAAATGAGAATTGAGAGGTAAATTTAGACAACCATTTAACCAAACCATAAGAAACTCAATTTAATAACTTATTAATGAATCCCAAGATGGCTAATAACTATAAACTATTAACAACTAAGAAAAAGAATATACAAAAATACAAATGTAAGTGAAAAAGGGGAAAAAGAATTTCAAAATGACAAAAGTTGCAAGAATGCTATGACTTAACTTGGAGACATGGTGAATTCAAATAAGTGAGTTCAAAATCATATCAAATTTAATTAAACAACACCACACAGAAGCTACCAAGTCAAATCAAGGTAAGAATGCAATGAATGCTATGCAACCTACCTAAATGCAAAAATTCTAAACTATATGCAAAGAAGAACAAAATATGCAAAACTAACAAGCTTCATCCAAGTAACCCCTTGTCAAATATGAATTTGACAATTAGATTACCTAGAGAGCCAATTACTTAGCTCCCCGGCAATAGCGCCATTTGATTATTGAACTTTTTGGTACGTTAGCCTTGGGGTCCATAATTAAAATTTAACTAAGGATTGCGTATAGGCAAACCTAGGACCGTTCTCTCTTCTTGAGGAGCCTTTTATTGAATCCTAAGTAATCTAAATGCTATGCAAATGCAACAAAACAACAGGAAATGGATTTTTGGATTTTCAAATTAATAGCTAAAGAAAATGCAATCTAATTAAATGCTAGACTAATATTTTTTTTTGGTATTTTTATAAAAAATGGAGAATGAGTGAATGGAATGGTGTGGAGTGGAAAATATGAATAATGAATACTCTTGGTAATGAAGAAAATGTCTATCCTTGCTCAAAGAGATTATGGGAGTTAAAAATCATTAAGTCTTAAGAACAACCTCAAAATAATACTTGATTCTAATAATCACAATTAATAGTAGCTCCTACAAACATAGCTAACTACTACATCTTGAGATATTGTTAAAATCCACTTAATGTGCGATTGAAATGGATAACTACAACTTGTTTTTTCTTAATATGAATGCGATAACACGACACTCAATTGATCCAATTCAATTATACAATCTAACAATAACACGTAGAAAGCACAATATCTTTGAATCAATAAGGAAATGCATATATATAAACCCCACAAGCTATAAATCTAGACCAATAGAGATCAATCACAAATATCAAACCAATAGAGACAATTAACATCAATCTTAGTTCCATAATCATATACAATAATTCCTAAAACTAGGCAATTTAAATATATATAATTCTAGACTAATGGAATGACATAAAAGAACTCCCCTTGGTATTCCATCCATTAAGCTCAAGAACGAATCATCATCCCAAGAAGCAAAGGAATCAGCCTCTGATTGCCTTAAAATAATTTCAGCTTGTAATCTGAGCACTCGCCGGAAAAATCATGATCTCTTTAAAATATGGAATTAGCTCGCCTGAAAATTCAGAACATTGGCCATAATCTGGAAAGTTTCGTCGGCAATCATTAGACCTTGCTGGAAAGTTGCAAGAATAGTCCGTAAATGCTCTAGAAGGTCGCTGGTGGTCCGATGCAAGTTGGAGCTCACCGGCGTAGGGAAAATGGAGGGATGATGGCGAGCTTTGTGATTTGGAACAGAGGGACTTCCAGTGATGGTACCATGAAACTTACGATGGTGATGGGATGACAGAAGGAGATGACGGTGATGGTGGTGGTGTGAAGCTCTGGACTCCAGTTCTCTATTCTATTTTCGACAGTGGTGTATGAAAGTCTGATGGTGAAGATGGTGATAGATGAGAGGAAGTCACATTGGTGTTAGGTGGTAAGGAGGTAGAGGCAATAGGATCTTTTTAGGGACTAAAGTGAAACTTTCAAGATGAGGGACTAAAGTGAAACTTTTGAAATATTTTAGGGCTCAATCAGAATTTCCTGAAACTTTGGGATCTTCTGTGATTTTTCCTAGGACCTTTTCTTCTTTACAAATATATAATTTCCAGAATTTATAGGGCATTTCTTGTAGTTTTCCTAAACCCTAAAAATAATTAATTATGAACCTCCAAAATTTCCAATTTCTTCCAAAACACCTACAATGGAAAATTAAGCACAAGATAGCATTAAAAGTTCAAGAAAAAATTGCATATAATAATTAACAAATTTATGACCATTTTGCCCCTAATTCAATTAATTCAACACAATTGTCCCTAACTAAAATTAGTGCTTAATCATGCAATAATACTCCAAAAAATGCATTTAAAATCCCGAAAAAATCATGTAAAAATATGATTCAATCAAGTGCCACCTAAGGTGTTTTTAAAAAAAACTGAAATAGCAACTATGGTGCTTGCTCAAGGAAGTGCCACAGCTGCTACATATTTTGTGTGGCACTTAGCTCAGGAAGCGCCACACAGTTTCTTTTTAATTTTTTTTTTTTCAATTTATTCTCTCTTCTGCAATCTGCTTCTATCACCTTTATCCTCTTAGTCCCCACTCCTCATGTAACACATGCCATCACTCCTTATCCTCTTAGTCCCCACGTTTTCTCCTTCTCCTCTTTTTGTCATTCATTACCATCCCCACTTCGATCGGCACTTTCTCCTTATTCCTTTGTCACTCATCACCTTTGTGAGGATTTTCTTTTGGAAAAATTGTGGTCTGCCAGATTTTTGCATCTATAAATAATAGATCTTCAATCGCTGTCCCTTCCCTGAATTTTATGAAGATAGTTGCACTTCCTTCACACACACACACACACACTCTCTCTCTCTCTCTCTCTCTTCACTTGTTTCTTCTTCCATTATTTTTATACTAAGCTTCAAATTTTAGATATGTGTCGTCCAACTTAGCATTAGCAACAAAGTAGTAAGTTTATTTGGTCTAATTGTATTTTAGCTGCATTATATCACAAATATAGCTTACCAGTTTATTTGAATAATAGTTTCTTACTATTATGTTGCATATGTTTCTACAAGAGAAGAAATCTTTGGTTTTTTATGAAGGGAATGGTGTTCAATTCGTATTGCTTTATCAATTGCAACGTTGGTAAACAAATGTCATATTTACTTTCAAGTTTCCTATTTTTTATTGTTCTAATTTTCCTTGACGAAGAATGCTTCTGAAATTTCTTTTCTCATTTTATTCTTGAAAAAATTATTCTCATTTTTATATGCTGAAAAATAAATGAGATGAAATTAAATGTTATTATATATAAGTTGTATTTATGTAGTAGTTATAAGTAAAATAAATATTTATTTTTAACACTTGTATTTTAATTAGTAGTGATTTTGTTAATTAGTTATTTGTTAATTTATATTATTTGGAGTTATTTTATTGTGGTTTGCTTTTCTTAATTTTGTTGTGGATATAAAAATGTGTTTAAAGTGTGTTATCAATTATAATTATAGGGTTCTAAAAAAAATATGAAAATAATTATTTTTTAAAAAATAATGCTTTAGGTGGTGCTTCCTTAAAGAAGAGCCACATAAAGTTTTGTTCAAGGAATCGCCACCTAAAGTATTATTTTTTAAAAAAATAATTATTGACTTCCTATGACACTTCTTTAAGGAAGCGCCACAGTTTCTTTTAGTGCCGTCTTAATATGTAGCACTCACTAAGTGCCACACCTAGTTCAAATATAAGCGCCACAACATTTTTTTTTTTTTTTTTTTTGTAGTAGTAGTTGTGTGTATTTAAATCATAGATGCAAGGGAATTCCTTCTCGTCCTTGTAATAGATCTCTTAATCTTCAAAGTGGAATTTTCTCCAGATTGATGATCTTACGGAAGGGCTTAAGTCCATTGGAGAAAGAATACAATGAGAAGCAAAACCCAACAAATGGTCAGGAGAAGATGGTCCATGCTCAATAGTAATGGATCTCTCCCCCTCTAAAAATATTTGAAACCCTCTGGAATTGTGCTTCCTGGTTAACAAACTTTAACCTCACCAGGGTAGTTGTTATATATTGCTTGCATAACTTTGAAATCTATGGTCTCCAATGACGTGTATTCGTCTACATAAAAATGAGTAATGGAAGGTTGATATTCTGGTAATGACCTAAGCCACTTGCATTCGCCCAAATCAAGTTCTTTCAAGTATGAAAGATGCTTGATGCTATTACGCAAACTCTTGATGCTGCATCCTCATAGTGATAAAATCTTCAACAACGACATACCACTAATATTATTTGGGATCTCATCAACCACTCAGTGTCTCAAACATAATTCTTCTAAAGAATGCCATGCATCAAATAGAATGTGTAATTTTGATTTGTGGAGTCCTTCTTTGTATTTAGAAAGAAAGAATATTTTAAGAGATGTCAAGTGACTTAGCTCATTTGTTTCAAAACTACTGAGATGCCAACTGAGACTAAGCTTTTCAAGTTAATTGAACCGTCTAATTGGCAAGTTCAATGTTTTGATACAAGTATTAGCTAAATCTAAACTTCTCATTTCTTCTTATGACAACAAAAATTCCTTGAGAGCACGACCAGTCAGCGTGAGATGCTTGAGAGATTTCAAATGGTGATTCCTATGAAGATTCTTTAGTTTGCCACACCCCATTAGATTCAAAGAAGCAGGTGTAGGGAGAGATAAGATAGATGGATGAATACTCCCCAAACCACCACAATATGTGAGGACCACTATCTCAAGGAAACATGCCTTGAAGAAATCAGGCAACTCCTTTAACTTTTCGGAATATCTGAGATTTATTATCTTCAAATTCTTAAGATCATGGAGAGACAATTAAAATAGAAAGTTACTGAAAAATGCCCTCATAACTCAAGTCCATCATAACTCATCCTTAATGCTTGTGTAGAAGCCATCACAAGCATCAAGAAGTATGTGATGTCTAAGAATATCTTCTTTTTTGGTATATCAAGTCCATTATAACTCATCCTTAATGCAGTTTGAATTTCCATGTTGGGATACTTTCTCAATTTTATAAGGTCACTCTCCCAAGTTTTTGTATCTCTAGTTTTCAAATGTAAACCCAAAACTTTTAATGCTAAAGGAAGGCCTCTTGCATACTTAATTACTTGTGCTGATAACTTTTCATATCCTCTTTTGGGATAGGTTTGCTTGAAAGCATGCCTATAGAAAAGCTGAAGTGATTCTTCTGTGTTTAATTCTTTCACCTCATGTACTACATGAACTCCTCCACTAACAATAACATGCATGTCTCTACTTGTTATGATGACTCTACTACTTGGTCCCAATGAAAGATTTTCTTCAATAAGATACTATAATTGCCTGGAGGTGTCTACATCATCAAGCACTAGAAGAACTCTTGTTTGAAGTAGGCTTGTTTGAGTGTTGGATCTTCCTTTCATTGTGAGATTTTTGTCGTTTAGGAGTACAAAGAGAATTTTTCCAAGCAAGCAAGTCAACCCAATGTTTTTTTATTCCTCTTTGACCTTTCAAACAAAGCAAGAATTATCAAATTGGTAGGAAAATTTGTCAAATATAGCACGAGCTAAGGTTGTTTTACCTATCCTACCCTTACCCTAAATTCCAAGTACTCCAACTTCTTGTGATGAGTCATATTATAAGTGATTCAATGGTAGCCAACTTTTCCTCAAATCAAATCAGGCTTTTTGGCTCAATTGTGTCTTTATCTTCCATCTTTTTCATCAAATCTTTTATTATATTATTCTATTAATAAGATCAGATTCATCAGTGGCAATGAAATGGCAAAAGGAGGAAATTATTTTTTAAGAAATCACACAGATGTTAAAATAATACATGGATAGCTATAATTATTTTTAAAATTCTTTGTGGAAAAGAAAAAACATATAATTGATAAATTATGACAAGATATATATTAAACAGAAAGAGCAGAAAACTTACAGAAAATTTGAAGAATGATAACCAGATAAATCTGCAGTTTCTTTCAAGAAAGACATCCAAATCTGCAACTTCTTCAAGTCATCGTTGAACTCTTGTTCATGTAGAGCAAATGAATCTGCATAAGATTATTTTTTATGCTTGACGGGTGATGGGTGTATACATTATAGAAAACTGGAATTACAACCTGGTTATAAACTCACTTGCATTCCATGATTTTCTCTAGCTCTTTTAAGCACCACCTTGAAGAAGCATAGTGTTTTGAGAATAGCGCCACGGCAATTGTTGATCTTTCTATTGCTTCTAGAAGCACAAATGATATTTTATTTCCCCTATCTAGCCTCTCATGCACAAACGCATTTATCTTCTTTAGTTTTAACTGGTTTTTCAAATGGCTAAGAAATCCACGTCTAATGTCTAGACCTCTAAAACTGATAAAAACATCATATCAATCTTTCCATAGAACTTGGGAAGAAGTAGCAAAAGCAGCCATTACTGGATATAAACAAAAACTATAGGGCATTAATTATTACTAATAAATATGGATGCTAATCTCTTCACTCAAGTTTCCAATAATAACATTTTATCCAACATATAAATTTTCAAATATTCTTAGATAAGGAACTCATTTATGAATACGTCTCGCGAATTTGCTAAAATACGGTGAAATCTTAAGGTCCTTGAGTGTCATATTTTACACATGCAAATGTCAAAGTTACTCTTATTCAAATTTTACATATGGATTTACAACTTAACTTCCTTAATACTATGGGTTAAGGAGCAACTTCGTTTGGGATGTTTTTTGGGGGCAATTTTGCCCCATCAGTGTAAAAAAGGAAGTAATTCTGCTCGGGCCGTTATTCCAGTTAATTTTGATCGATAGTTGACAAAATATGTTGAGTTGACAGTTCAAATGTTATCCGCGTTATTTTTGCTAAGGTGTAAATTTACATCAGGAGTCCATATATCATCTACTTCATCTTTTTCCAAAGCTAGATTTAAAACTTTCGGAGCAAATTTGCATTTTAACGGAAATAATATGTGAATTGTTAGCTCAGCATATTTAGTTAACTAACGATCAAAATCAATTGAGATAAAAGCCATAGCAAAATTGCTCTATTTTTTACACACTTCTGGGGCAAAATTGCCCCCGAAAAACTTTTAAGGCAAATTGCCCCTCGGTGAAAACTTCTGAGACATAAATATCCCTTAACCCTAATACTATTATTGGTCCTTATAATTTATTCGATTCTTAGTTTTGATCTGTATAATTTCATAAAGATCTAATATGAGTTTAATTGTTGGTCTCTATAGTTTTAATTGGTTTGAGTTTAATTCTTACACTTAAAATTAGATAAAGTCCTCATAAAATTATAAGGACCACAACTAACGATTTAAAATTACATAGACCAAAATCAAAATTTAATCAATTTTTAAGGATCAACAATAATATTAATTACTTTTATAAAAAAAAAATTGAAAATTTGAGGAGGTCATGGCCCCTACCATTTCCTCCTTAGCTTCCTCTCCCCCTTCTGCGTGGGAGAGAGGGAGCTAGGAGTTTAAATTGTTCAAAATAAAAAAGGTATAATGTTGAATAATTTGGGAAAATTTTGGTAAAAGAAAGAAAGGATAATTTGAGAAAATATCATTTTAGTTACATGAACTTTTTTAATTGTTAATTTAGCCCATTTTTAGACCTGATATTAATTTAGCCTTTAAACTTTGACATGGAACACCTCAATTTTTTGTAACTTTTTTACTTAGAATTTCTCAATATATTTTTGTAGCTTTGTATCCGTAGCAATGCTTAGTCCTTGTTAATTATTTCAATGATTGCATTAATAAATGTGCGAAAGTTTAGACTTTAGAGATTAAAAGTTATATTCTTACATTTTAATTATTAGTAATTCCAGCCATGATACTCTGAACTCTTTTAGAAAAGCAAGTCCCGGTTGACTCCAAAAACGTGAAGAATGTTCGGGATATACTCGCGTTTTATATTTGGACCCGGGACCATCTGACCTGGATTGATCCGAACGTGAAAACAATAAATTGCTTTTTTTTCAATTTTATTGCAGGACGATTTTGGTTTGAAGTGAAACTGTTTCATCTGTACTTTAACAGATGGCCTTGGGCCATTTGGTCTGCTTGTGTTTACTTCAAATGATTTGCAGGAGTACACACTTCTGTGTTGTTTAGAATAATATTCAAATATCAAAACCAAATTATGATGCTCATGTGCAGTGACCAAAGCAGGTGTTTATCATTTTCCCCAGTATATACCCTGTGTACAACATTTTCTCATCGTCACCAAACTTCGAAAGTTTGACTTGAAAATGCAATATTCTTTGCTAATTGAATAACATTTTGGCTGTCACAAAATACTATGATGTTTTCTTGACCAATACCAAGTTCTCCAAGCAATCATTGAAGTCAAATTGCCTCATTTACAGCCTCTATAATTGCCATTTATTCTGCCTCTGTGGTAGACAAAATAATTGTTGACCGCAAAGTTGACTTCCAACTAACTAGTGCCTTTGCAAGAGTAAAAACATGACCAGTAGTTTATCTTCATTTGTCCAACTCACCTGCAAAATCTGAGTCACAATACCCAACTAGACATTGATCATCTTCCTGCTCAAAGACCAATCCAACATCTATAATATTGCAAATATACCATAGAATCCATTTCACAGCTTGTCAATGCTCCTTTCTTGGATCATGCATATACATACTCACAACTCCAACAGCTTGTGAAATGTCAAGTCTTGTACAAACCATTGCATACATCAAGCTACCAACAACATTTGCGTATGGTGCTCTTGACATATACTCTCATTCATTTTCATCCTTTACTGATATATCAGCACTAAGCTTAAAATGAGGGGCAAACGGAGTGCTAACCGACTTTGTCCTCTCATTCATACCAAATCGATCTAGCATCCTCTTTAAATACTCTTTTTGAGATAAAAAGAGTTTTTTTTTATTGTCTATCTCTTGTTATCTCCATGCCGAGAATCTTCTTTGCCTCTCATAAATCCTTCACATCAAACTCCTCTTTTAGTTGAACCTTCAGCTTCTCAATTTCACCTTGATTTTTTGAAGCTAACAACATATCATCAACATATAAAAGGAGATATATAAATGATCCATCTTCAAGCTTCCGCAAATAGACACAATGATCATATTTGCTTCTTCTATACTTATGCTGCAACATAAACTTGTCAAGTCGTGTATACCATTGTCTTGAAGATTGTTTCAATCCGTATAACAATTTTTCAAGTTTGCACACCATATTCTGCGTTCCAGCAACTTTGAATCCTTTTGGATGAGTCATGCAGATTTCCTCCTCTAAGTCTCCATTCAAAAATGTAGCTTTCACATCCATCTGAACTAGTTCCAAATCTAACTGTGCCACCAAAGCCAACAAAATTCTAATGGAGGAATGTTTCACTATTGAAGAAAATACCTCATTGTAATCAATTCCCTCCTTCTGAGCATAGCCTTTATCTACCAATCTTTCTTTGTGGTGCACATTACCTTAGTTAGGAATTCCTTCTTTCTTTGCGTATACTCATTTGCAACCAATTGCCTTCTTAATTACCCTTCGGGAGTTTGGCTAATTTCCACATACCGTTCTGATAAAGGGACTGCATTTCTTCATTCATGGAATTCCTCCACTTATCCTTGTCTGAGCTCTGGACAACCTGCTTATAAGTTGAAGGAATATCATTAGCTGCAACTGAAGTTGCACAAGCCACCATGTTTTGGAAACGAGTAGGCTTTCTTATTGTTCGTTTTGGCTTGCTGTTGCTATTGATTCATGTTGTTGTTGAGGTTCATAACTTGAAACGTCCGTCTCAATTGGCTCTTCATCTATTACAGGAAAGTCTTCTTTTGTTTTCCTGTCTATTTCTCGTACTGGGAAAATCATCTTTCCTTCAAACTCCACCTACTTTGAAACACCATCACTTTGTTTGGTATCTTAAACAAATCATCGTGGCTGCCAAGAGCCATTCAAGGCAATGGTGTAATTTTTTTAAAAAAATAAATTCCTTGTGTAAAAGGCCTTTATTTTTTAAAAAATGAACCCCTTGTACATACAAGCGTTAGAGGAGACTTCTATTTTTTTAAAGAAAATATACATGTGGTAGCTATAGCGCTTTCCTGGTCAAGCGCCATAAATGTCACATGTAGTTTTTAAAAGAAATAAGAGGAAGTTTGTTGGGAATGTAACAAAGCTCCATTACTATGATAGATCTTCATAGGCTAATTTTTTATTTTTTTTCTTCTCTAGTAAAATGCGGAATAATAGAAATTCCGTAAGTAACAAAGCTCCATTGCCATGATAGATGCTTCCTTGGGAAAGTTTGTCTATACTAGGAAACAAAAAATAAATTTGAGAATTGGTGTATAAGTCAAAACCTAGAGATAAATCACCCCTATTAAAAAAATATTTTATTTTTTTTAATTAAAGGCCTTAGTCGAGGCTTCATAAAAAAGTGCTATCCAAGGCCTACCTTAGACGGGGCCTTGGATGGTGCTTGATTACCAAGCGTCGTCCAAGGCCTTTAAAGCCTATTTTTTTTTTTCTTCTCTAGTTACATATGGAATAATAGAAATTCCGTAAGTAACAAAGCTCCATTACCATGATAAATGCTTCCTTGGAAAACTTTGTCAATACTAAGAAACAAAAACTAAATTTGAGAATTAGTTTACAGGTCAAATCCTAGAGATAAATCAGCCCTATTAAAAAAGATTTTAATTTTTTTAATAAAAGGCCTTGGATGGCACTTTATAAAAAAGTGCCATCCAAGGCCTACCTTAGATGGGGCCTTGGATGGCGCTTGATTACCAAGCATCGTCCAAGGCCTTCAAAGCCTAATTTTTTATTTTTTTTCCTCTAGTTACATGTGGAATAATAGAAATTCCTTAAGTAACAAAGCTTCATTACCATGATAGACGCTTCCTAAGGAAAGTTTGTCTATCCTAAGGAATAAAAACTGAATTTGAGAATTGGTTTGGAAGTCAAAACCTAGAGATAAATCACCCCTATTAAAAAAGAATTGGTTTGGAAGTCTATCCTAAGGAATAAAAACTGAATTTGAGAACTGGTTTGGAAGTCAAAACCTAGAGATAAATCACCCCTATTAAAAAAGATTTTAATTTTTTTTAATAAAAGGTGTTGGACGGCGCTTGGTTTCCAAGCGCCATCTAAGGTGCTTGGAAATTCAAGGTATTCAAGGCACCTAGTGCCTTGAATATAGGCACCAGGAACCTGCTTTAAATATGTTCAAGGCACATCTTTGTGCATGGTGTCTTGAATATAGCCGTTTTTTTTTTTTTGGCAAATTGGGAAGCTATGGCGCTTTGACAAAAAATGCCGCAGCTACCCCACCTTGTATAGTGCTTTAACACCTTGTTTGGCGCTCGTATGCAAAGCACCATATAAGGTGCTATTTAATTTCCACAACCCGCCGTTATTATTTTCATTTTCATCTTCCCACTTCCCTCTATATCCCTTATTTCCCAGAACTCCGTTGTAGTATAAAGCTTCCTCTCCCATGTGTTTTTTTCCTTGTCTTGGCCTCCTTCAGAAGCTCCCTAGTGTATAAGTGTTTTTTTTTTCAACATTTGGTTCATGTTTTCTTGTTTAGTTAAAATTTGTCGTGAATCTTATGTGTGGTAATAATTTTTTTTTTCAAGTATTTATTTAAAGTGTCAACTCTATCTTCTTGAACTTCCTATACATTGTAAGTTTTTAAATGTTTGAGCTTACAAATATAATAATACTTAGTTTAATCCTCCATAGAAGTAATGTGTGTGGCTCAAATTTAAGCAACTTAAATGTTGGAGTTCTTTTATGCTTGATACATGAAGATGTAATATTGCAAAAGATACATTCTATGTTATTTCATTTTGCTATGGATTGTATTGTAAATTGCTGTGGATTTTGGATTGTAAATGGCGGTTTCCATTAGGAAAATAAAATAATTATGAAAAATTATTTTTAAAAAAAAAAGACTTCCTATGGCGCTTCTCCAAGGAAGTATTATAGGAAGTCAATGACTTCCAATGGCACTTCCCTGGAGAAGCGCCATAGGAAGTGCCACCTTTTTATGGCGCTTCCCCATGAAAGAGACATAGCTTTATATTTAAAAAAAATTAAATAATCAAGCATGGCGCTTCCATATATTCAAGAAGCACCATAACTTGTTTTAATGGTGCTGGAATCTACAGCGCTTCCCAAGTGCCATAGTGTTCTTTAAATTAAACACCACAGCTTGTGTTTTTTTGTAGTAGTGTACCTTAATAATAGTACGTGTTATTGTTCTTCCGAATAGCCTTCATTACTACTAGTGTACTGGAAAGTATCTTCATTACTCCACTTTCTGCAGTGATTTCTTCAAATCCGGTACATATCGAACATCTATCAATGTTCTGATCAATCCATTATAGTTTCTCAATTGAATTGAACCAATGCCATATACGATAAGAGAAGTGTTATCTGCTATGTGGACAACTCCACATCCTCCTTCTTGGAAATCAGTGAACCAGTCTCAGTTGGCACACATATGATGTCTACAAGCTAAGTCTAACAATCATACATTTGACAATTTTAATGACATCATTATAGATAGTGAAAAATCTGAATTCTCATCATCACAGTCAGTTACATTTGAATCCATAGCAGCTTTCACATTGTTATGCTTGGATTTGTTTTTCAACTTTGGACAATTCTTCTTCCAGTGGCCTTTTTCTTGACAAAAGGCACATTCATCTTTACTAGGTCTGGACCTCGATTGGGATCTCCCTTTCCTCGATCTTGACTGATTTTCAATACGTCCACTTATAACTAGTGCCTTTGCTTCTCCACCTCTTATTTCTCTCTTCTTTATTCATAGTTGTATAGCGCAGAACAAACTTCTCTGAGAGATACTTCCTCTCACTACTACAAAAAAGTAAAGATGTAGCACTTATAATTGCATTAGCTGTGGCACTAGAGAAGTGCCACATATCTGAACGCCACTTAAAAAAGCTGTGGTGCTTGAAAGCACCATAGCATTTTAATTTTTTTTTAAATAATACCCTCCTTTGGCGCTTTTTGGAGGAAGGGCCACAAGAGGGGGGTCTGACGCAAGCGCCACATGAGACCAAACCTCTTGTGGCACTTGCATCAGTGAGCACCACAGGAGGGTTCTTTTTTTTTTTTTTGTTCTTCCTGTAGCCCTTGTTTAAGGAAGCACCACAGGAATTCTTTTTTTTTTTGTGTGTATTTTTTGTTCATATCTCCTATAGTTACAGTATTGCACACTGCATGATTTAAACATTTTGTATCTATTTCTACAGCAGAATGAAGAAAAGCAAACAACAATTATAGATAACTTTAAAAAACAAACAGATGATTAATTAGCTAAAGTAGTACTAAAAATAGTTATACAATATATTATACATGAATGAAATGCAACAAATTCAACTTGAATACATGACACAACAATTGGTAAGAAACAACACAATAAAGACTAGCTAGTGAATTAAATAGTATAGCTACCCAGAGATTTGCCTAAACACATATTCACACCATTCCTCGATCACTTCATTAAGTTGATGGTCAGTCAAAGTGTCACAACATTGATCTTCATAATATTACACATATATACAATCAGCCATAAATTAAAACGAATTAAAATCAGTAAAACATAATTATCAGGCACTAATTAAATTTAATTAAAACACAATATAAAGTGAAACTAAATGACTTACTTTTTGATGAGGAATAAATGGCTGATCATGCGTAATTACATCCTTCATAAATTTCATGATGTAATACCCATAATCATTGTCATTGGGTTGGAAAGGGCACTGCAAAAATAGAATGCGATATTTAACTCTATTTATGAATAAAAATTATTTACTAACAAAGTTTGAGTAAATTCATATATTAGTACCAATATCTCTTCCAAGGATAGCTAAGGTGAGGGTCAGCAGCTTTAGAATAGCTTAAGGATACATAGGACCAATACGCAGTCAATGCGCTAACAAAACAAATAGAAAATTTTGGTTATTCATATATCAGTACTAACTTTTGGTTATTCAATCACATATATAAATATTTACACATACGCACGTACACTTACTTATTGAACAATAGTAACGTATCATAACGGTTTTGTGGAAAACAATTTTTAGAGGATCCACATAGTAAATGTGAGGGCCTGAAGGTTCCACTGGATTGATAACTATCAATATCCAATGGCACCAAAAATATTTTAAAAAATTTGTTTCAACAATCATATTATGATAAAAGTTAAACAATAAAAATAAAAATTGTACTACTAATAACTTACCCCACATTGTATGGCACTAAAAATAGCACAGTTGGTGTCGCTTTCTTTCTAAAGTAATCTTTTAAATCATTAGACTGTGCATTTATATCTACTTTACCCCCATGGTAGCCAACGAGATAAGGGTTGACAAATACGAATTGGACCCTGTTTGTATCCATTAAGAGTCATGGTACAAATGCCTGGTATAAAATAAAAAGTGTCATGAAAAAAAAAAGAAATGGAATTAATAAAAGGGATAAATGATAATGGTCAAGTACCTTATCTAGATGTTGATTGCTGAAGCACTAACCCAATCACGAGTACATATGTCATGCACGACCTCAATAGCAACATAATCAACTAGATCGCTAACACTGTAGATATGTCTTTAAAAACGTGTTTCCAGTCCTCCTTCACTAATCAATTGTGGTGTAATCTATACTAATTGATCGTGATATGAGACCAGTCTCCTTTTTCTTTGTTGGTTAGCTAATGCTTTCGACTTGAGTTGTAATGTCGAACACTTTGAGATCTTACCATAAGGTTGGATTTGTTTATCACTAGACTATCCACCCTGAGAAAATTAGAAAATTAAATCACAGTTTGAGATGGAAGTATGAAGGAAAAGTACAGGGAATTGTAAATGAACAACCTTTTTATATGGCTCGATAAGACCTATTGGTCAAGCAACATAGCCACCTACAACATCTTTCACTATTATTTGCTCATCCCGAGATGGGATCGATAAGAGGGCGTCTTCATTCGTGCAGACATCAACCCTCACTCAAAGTGTGTTGTCGGGCAAGGGTGAATTGTGCAGTGTGTCCTTATCAGTGTGATAAGTAAAATATTTGCATATTTATTTTCCCTTATATGATGATTTTATGGACAATATTTGCGTTTAATATAATAAATTTGGGTGTGATTGATAAATAAATATTGTTTTTGGAATAAATAGCATTTTAAAAAAATAAAATAAAAAATAAAAAAATGAAAATACTGTAGTAGCTGCCGAGCACTGTAGCAGTCAACAGGCACTGTAGCGAGTCAACGGCACTATAGCAGCCGCTAGGGGTGCTGTAGAAGCTTCTGGAACCTGTAGCAGCCGTCGAAACACTGTAGCAGTACTGTAGCACACGTTTTTTTCCCCTATAAATAGAGATCAAGGCCAAGCTCAAAGGAAGGAGGAGAGGAAGAGAAGCAGAGGTTTCCGTCTCCGACCGGGAGAGATCTTTCTCTAACATTTCTGAGATCTTTGTGTTGTTTTAGATTTAATTTCATGTATTGCATGCCTCCATCTTGGAAGGCTTAGGATTTTATTACTTTTTGCATGCCTCCATCTTGGAAGGCTTAGGATTGTATTACATTTTGCATGCCGCCTATATGGAAGGTTTTACCTCCTAAATGGACGGCTAGATTTCTTCATCTTTCATTCATCTTTTGGTTGTATATTTATGTTTGAGAATTTAATATTCAAGTTTATGCAGTATTTCTCAGGATTTTATTCTAGCTTTATATAATGTCAATTTATTTTGGTTTTATTTTTAATTTCATCATGTGCTAAACTTTCATTTTCCTAGGATGATAATGTAGCTTGCTAATGACGGATTGAATTTAACTTATTAAATCTAGTTTGAATTTCTCCTTTATGATTGAGTTTTAATTATTATTCTTAATGCTTTTGATTGACTGGCCATCTTTTGAATGATTTCAATATACATGTTGAGACCGGAAGGAGATACATGTGTGTAGACCCTAAAATTAAAACCATGACTTGCATACGAAATAGGAATATATTCATATGAGTTGTGTAGTTTTACTGAGTTCCATAAATCTTAATGCATAATTAATTGTTTAAATTCATATAGGAATATATTGAATTAGCAATTGATTATAGAATTACTTGACCTTGGAAGAGGCTGGTAATTAAATTAGGGAAACTCGACTATCAATCATGTGGAATAACTTGGGCTAGAATAGATAAGTGATTCAATCCGGAATTTGTTAAGTGAAATCTAATCCCTAGGGATTTTTCTCATATTTGCTTTCATATCATCTGCATTCATATTTAATTGTTATTTTATTTTATTTTGTACTCTCAATCACCAACTAATCGATCGACTAAATAGAATTAAAATTACCCATTTTGGTACTTAGTACTCAATCCTCGTGGGAACGATACTCTACTTACTTCTATATTACTTGATTATGACAGTGTATACTTGCACTATTTAATTGATCATCTACACTCGTATCAAGTTTTTGGCGCCGTTGTCGGATATTGTTGTCATTAATATCAATACCAAGTAATTTTAATACTAATTTGGTCTTCATATTACATTTGTTTTTCTTCTTGGTGTTTTGTGTTTCTTTTCTGGTTTTTGCTTAGTGTATGACCAGATCAAAGGAGACTGAACTATTACCTTTTGATTCAGAGATCAAAAGAACTTGTCGAAGAAATCGAAGAGTTCGGAAGCAGTCTACTTCAATCCTAAGTGATCCGATGGCAAATCCGGGGGGAGGAACAACAGATACCAAAACACTCCGTGACTATGCAACACCAACAGTCATGGGGACAAATTCTGGCATCACGAGACCACCAGTAGCAGCTAACAACTTTGAAATCAAGCCGGCAATTATCCAGATGATGCAAGCCAATCAGTTCGGTGGTTTACCAACAGAAGATCCTAATGCACACATAGCCAACTTCCTAGAAATCTGCGACACATTCAAGCATAATGGTGTTACTAACGATGCCATTAGACTTAGACTTTTCCCTTTCTCACTCAGGGATAAGGCTAAGAGTTGGCTACAATCACTACCAGTGGGAAGCATAACTACATGGGAGATCATGGCGCAGAAAGTTTTGAAGAAATTCTTTCCTTCAGTAAAAACTGCTAAATTGAGGAATGAAATTGCCTCATTCACCCAGCATGAACAAGAAAGTTTTGAAGCATGAGTTGCTAAGGAGATGTCCTCATTATGGGTTACCAAATTGGTGGCAACTGCAAACTTTCTATAGTGGGATGACGCACATATCCAGAATTCTTGTAGATGCTACAGTTGGAGGATCTTTAATGGGAAAAAATATAGAAGATGCTTACAATCTACTTGAGGAGATGGCAGCCAATGCATATCAATGGCCTTCTGAATGTAGCAATTCAAAGAAAGCACTTGGAGTATACGAGCTGGATGTCCTTAACACTTTGTCTTCTCAGGTTGCATCTATATCCAAGCAAGTAGGATCATTGACAACCCAAGCAAATGTAATCAGCACTCCTACGGAAGCTTGTGATCAATGTGGAGGACCTCACGTGAGTACGCAATGTCAAGAAGGACACTCATTCATGTCGGAGCAAGCTCAGTTCATCAGAAACCAAAGAAATGATCCATTCTCAAACACGTACAATCATGGTTGGCGAAATCATCCAAACTTTAGTTGGAGGAATAATCAAAATTCATTCAAGCCACAAGGGAACTACCAGCAGCAAGCTTTTCAACAACCAAATCCACCACAACAGAAAGTGAATTTGGAGGAAGCACTGGCTCAACTAACCATGAATACATCTCAATTCATGGCTAAAACTGATGCAACAATCAAAAGCCAAGATGCCTCAATAAAGAACTTGGAGATCCAGATGGGCCAAATTGCAAATATGCTGAATTCCAGACAACCAGGAACTCTACCCAGTGACACTGAAAGAAATCCAAAAGAACATGTGAAGGCCGTTGCACTAAGAAGTGGGAAAGAATTGAAAGATCCTTCAATTAAAAAGAAGGATGATGGAGAAAAGAAAGAAGGTGGAGAAGAACAAAAGGAGGAAGTGCAACAACAGAAGGAGGATGATGTGATACCAGGAAGAATCAGCTTTCCAGATAATCCTCCTCCATATATACCACCAGTTCCATACCCTCAGAGACTCTCGAAGGTAAAGCTAGACAAGCAATTTGCAAAGTTTCTAGAGGTTTTCAAGAAGTTACACATCAACATTCCTTTTGCAGACGCTCTTGCCCAAATGCCCAGTTATGCAAAATTCATAAAGGACATTCTTTCAAATAAGCGTAAGCTTGAGGAATTTGAAACAGTTGCACTTACTGAGGAGTGCAGCGCTATTCTCCAAAAGAAATTACCTCCAAAGCTGAAAGATCCAGGAAGCTTTTGCATACCTTGTACCATAGGTCAATGTCACTTTGAAAGAGCACTTTGTGATCTTGGAGCAAGTGTAAACCTCATGCCTCTATCTGTCTACAACAAACTTGGTCTTGGAGAGGTAAAGCCAACCACAGTTTCACTACTTCTAGCGAACCGAAAAATAAAGCATCCGAGGGGTGTCTTAGAAGATGTTCTGGTGAAGTTGGACAAACTCATTCCCAGCTGATTTCATAATACTCGATATGGAAGAAGACCAAGAAATTCCTGTCATTCTTGGGAGGCCATTCCTAGCAACTGGGAGAACGTTAATAGATGTGCAACAAGGGAAGTTAACCTTGCGAGTTCAAGATAATCAAGTATCCTTCAACATTTTTAAGGCTTTATCCTTCCTAGATGAAGGTGACACTTGCTATAGAGTCGATACCTTGTCCAGTTGCACAAAAGACATGGTGAACGAAATCTGCATGGATCAACCATTATCAATAGGAATGGTAGATGTATCAAAATCTACTAATCCTGAAATCTTGGAGCAGATTAAGTACCTGAAAGCAAATTTCCCGATTTTTATCAAGAAACCATTTGAAGATCAGGGGGAAAGGCCGAGTAAGCCGGTACCATCAACGGAGAAACCATCAGTACTGGAGTTGAAAGTACTACCATCTCACTTGAAGTATGCTTATCTGGGAGAAAATTCAACATTACCAGTAATCATCTCAGCAGCTCTTACTCCTGATGAAGAAGAAAAGTTATTAAGAGTCCTAAGGGAGTACAAAACAGCATTTGGATGGTCAATAGCTGATATAAGAGGGATTAGTCCTTCAATTTGTATGCATAAGATCTTGATGGAGGACAACTACAAGCCAACAGTTGAGCACCAGAGAAGACTCAATCCAAACATGAAGGAGGTGGTGAGAAAGGATGTAATAAAGTGGCTGGATGCTAGCATAATCTACCCAATCTCCGACAGTCAATGGGTAAGTCCAGTTCAAGTTGTGCCAAAGAAAGGTGGAATGACAGTAGTACCCAACGAGAAAAATGAATTGATTCCACAAAGAACGGTGACTGGATGGAGAGTGTGCATCGACTACAGGAAGCTCAATAAAGCCACCAGAAAAGATCACTTTCCTTTGCCATTTATAGATCAGATGCTTGACAGACTAGCAAGGAAAGCCTATTATTGTTTTCTGGACGGGTACACAGGATATAATCAAATTACAATTGCACCGGAGGATCAAGAGAAAACAACTTTTACATGTCTATATGGTACCTTTGCATTCAGAAAGATGTCATTTGGTCTATGTAATGCACCAGCAACATTTCAAAGGAGTATGATGGCTATCTTCTCAGACATGGTGGAAAGGTTCATTGAGGTGTTTATGGATGATTTTTCAGTTTTTGGAGAATCATTTGATCATTGTCTTTCAAATCTGGCAAAAGTCTTGCAACGTTGTGTGGAGACAAACTTGGTTCTAAATTGGGAGAAATGTGATTTCATGGTGAAAGAAGGAATTGTGCTGGGTCATAAGGTATCTGATCGAGGCATTGAAGTGGACCGAGCAAAGATTGAAACAATTCAAAAGCTACCACCTCCTTCCTCAATCAAGGGCATTCGGAGTTTTTTGGGACATGCTGGTTTCTATAGAAGATTCATCAAGGACTTCTCAAAAATCACAAAGCCACTTTGCATGCTGTTGGAGAAAAACACTCCCTTTGTGTTTAACAAGGAGTGCTTATCAGCCTTCCAAACTCTAAAAAGTGCCTTGACCACTGCACCAGTTATCATAGCTCCAGATTGGAATCTTCCATTTAAAATGATGTGCGATGCAAGTGATTATGCAGTTGGAGCTGTTTTAGGCCAAAGAAGAGACAAGATCTTTCATGCTATCTATTATGCTAGCAGAACACTCTCAGAAGCACAGCTGAATTATGAAACAACAGAAAAAGAGCTCCTAGCAGTAGTGTTTGCATTTGACAAATTCAGAGCATATTTGATCAGGTCAAAGGTCATTGTCTGGACAGACCACTCAGCAATCAAATACTTGATTGAGAAGAAAGATGCTAAGCCCAAACTGATCAGATGGGTGCTTTTACTACAAGAATTTGACTTGGAGATCAAAGACAAAAAAGGGACCAAGAATCTCATTGCAGATCATCTTTCTCGGTTAGAACCACCTGAACGAAAGAGAGAATCACCAATCCAGGAGAATTTCCCAAATGAGCAACTTTTTATCATGCAGTCACAACTTACTCCATGGTATGCTGATTTTATGAATTATTTGGCAAGCGGAGTAATGCCTTATGAACTTTCTAAAGTACAAAAGAAGAAGTTTCTGGCTGATGTAAGGCATTACTTTTTGGAGGATCCGTTCTTATACAAACAATGCCCAGATCGAATTATCAGACGATGTGTTCCTGAAGAAGAAATGATTAGCATCTTAAATCACTGCCATTCATCCCCATATGGTGGTTATTTTGGAGCAAATAGAATAGCTACTAAAGTCCTTCAATCAGGATTTTACTGGCCTACACTCTTCAAGGACGCTCACAGAATTATGGCAACCTGTGACAGATGTCAAAGAACGGGAAATATCTCAAGGAGACATGAAGCCCCTTTAACTAACATCTTAGAAGTTGAACTTTTTGATGTATGGGGGATCGATTTTATGGGGCCTTTTCCATCTTCATTTAACAACCAGTTCATTTTAGTAGCTGTTGACTATGTCTCCAAGTGGGTTGAAGCAGCTGCCTTTCCTACAAATGATTCTTGAGTTGTTGTGAAGTTCTTGAGGAAGAATATTTTTACAAGATTTGGAGTGCCTAGAGCTATTATCAGTGATGGAGGAAGGCATTTTTGCAATCAGCAGCTTCAGTCGGTATTGGCTAAATATGGAGTAACCCACAAGGTTGCAACTCCATATCATCCACAAACTAGCAGGCAGGTGGAAATCTCAAACAGAGAACTAAAGTGGATCTTAGAAAAGACAGTGAATTCCAACCGGAAGGATTGGGCTCAAAAGTTAGATGATGCACTCTGGGCTTATAGAACTGCCTTCAAGACACTAATTGGTACATCCCCGTATCAATTGGTCTATGGAAAAGCATGCCATCTTCCAGTAGAAATGGAGCACAAAGCATATTGGGCAGTCAAAGCATTAAATTTTGACTTAAAGGTAGCTGGTGAGAAAAGGCTTCTCCAACTCAATGAGCTTGAAGAATTCAGACAACAAGCTTATGAAAATGCAAAGTTATACAAGGAGAAGACAAAAATGTGGCATGACAGAAGAATTTTAAGGAGAGAGTTTACACCGGGACAAAACGTGCTTTTATACAACTCAAGGTTAAAGCTTTTTCCAAGAAAGCTGAGATCAAGATGGTCAGGTCCTTTTACTGTGATTCAAGTATGGCCATATGGAACTGTGGAGATTCAAGATGGTGATCGAAAATTCAAAGTGAATAGGCAAAGGCTCAAAGAATACAATGAAGGTGCACTCAACACTTTAAAATCTGTTATCACGTTTGAAGAACCAACAGGTAAGTCCTCAATCTAGTAATTTTTTTAAAGAGAGAGAGAGAGAGAGAGAGAGAGAGAGAGAGAGAGAGAACAATTTTGGTTTAATCTTTGTCTAGCTAAGGTTTAATCTTTGTCTAGCTAAAGACGTTAAAGAAGTTTTGGGAGGCAACCCAAAACTTCTTTCCTACTCTCTCAATTTTCTTTCCTACTCTCTCATTTTTCTTTTCTACTCACTTATTTCTTTCCTACTCTCTCAAAACTTCTTTCTTACTCTCTCATTTTTCTTTCCTACTCATCGAAACACACTGCACTGCATTGAGCATTTTAGTTTTCATCATTTTCATTTTAAGTTACTATGGAGGAATCTCTTGCAAAGCTTAAAAACAGGTTCCCCACTCTTTCCAAAGATGTGCTCAGGAAGATCTATAGCTGTCGACTTGAAAGTATTCAATCGTTTGGACCTTCATGTGGATGCAAGTTGGATCATTGAAGCTAAGGTACGTTTAGCAGGTGAGATTCATAATTCATTTGTTAAACCTTTGCCAGGAATGGGAAGAAGTCACTACTACAAAAAACATTTTTAACGTCCCTTTTTTAGGCCTTTTAACATCTGAAAACAAGGGGACGTCTATGTGAGCGACGTAGTAAAAAATGGCAATAACATCCGTAGATAAAAGGACGTCTAAAGTCTGGACTTTAGACGTCCCCAGTTTAAATTGGGGACGTCTAGAGTGCCACGGTGGGACTTTAGACATCCCCACTTTAAACTGGGGACGTCTAAAGTCCCACTTTAGAAGTCCCCACTTTAAAGTGGGGACGTCTAAAGTGTTTTTTTTAAAAAAAATTCGTTTATATTACAGAACTGGACTAAACAGTATTTAAAATCAGAAATCATATATCATCGTCAATAAAATTACAGATCTAGTATCTGAAATCCAAAATCTACACAATAATATTACAGATCTGGACTAAACAGTATTTAAAACCAGAAATCATATATCATCGTCAATAAAATTACAGATCTAGTATCTGAAATCCAAAATCTACACAATAATAACTCTAGAGCTGAAATCTCATAAACAGAAGATGATAACAATAAGATGAATCAGTTGCGAAAAACTTATCTCCTTCTATTATTAAAATTCATTTTCTCGTAATAATGAATAGAGAAGAGCAACAGGGAGAGATGTACCTCATTTTCTCAGTGGGAACGTGGCCATGTAGCATGTTTTGGAGTCTCGATCTATAAACCATAACAACACGAGTTAGAAGATAAAATAGAAGGGAAATCCAAAGAAAAAAGAGAAAGAAGATAAAATAGTAAGAAACATAACAGATCTGGTGAAAAAGAGAGAGAGCAAAGAAGAAGCAAGTTTAAAAATAGTATATAAAGAAGAAGAAGCAAGAGTTAAATGCGTGGTGGTATGCATTACAGATCTGGTGAAAAAAGAGAGAGAGAAAAGAACAAACAAGTTTAAAAACAGCATATAAAGAAGAAGAAGTAAAAGTTAAATGTGTGGTGGTAGTGGTTGCGTTGATAAAAAAGAAGAGTGTAGATCTATAAAACTGACAAATAAAGACTGTCAGTACAGATTTGAATTATTTTTGGCGTCCCCAATTTAATTTAGGGACGCCTAAAGTTGTTTAGTTAATTTTTTTTATTTTTTATTTTTAACTTTAGACGTCCCCAATTCAAAAAGGGATGTCTAAAGTCATACTTTAGAACTTTAGACATCCCCAATTTAATTGGGGACGTCTTTAATTGGGGACGTCTAAAGTGTTTTTTTTTAATCAGGGACGCCTAATATTAGGGACGCCACTTGAGGCGTCCCTGATAACATCTTTTGGCGTCCCTGATATGTAAGGGACGCCTTTTGGAGTCCCTAATATATATTAGGGACGCCAAAAGGCGTCCCTGATTAAAAAAAATGTACTTTAGATGTCCCCAATTAAATTGGGGACGTCTAAAGTGACCAAAAGGCGTTCCTGATTTTAAAAAAAAAATTAACTTTAGACGTCCCCAATTAAATTGGGGACGTCTAAAGTGACTTTAGACGTCCCCAGACGGGGGAGGGGCCCCGAAGATGGATCTTAACTAAAGAAAGGGAGGAGCATGTGAAGAGGGAAGAAGACGGACTTCTTAAAGCAAAATTACAAACATAATTAAAGCGTTTAAATGATGCATGCAGAGGGGATGCTCTGTAATGTCCACTGAGATTGCGAATGAAATTAATCGATGGCGGTAGAACCTGCCAGTGATTAACTCATTAAATCTGCTAATCCCGGGTTATCAGAGGAGGCAAGGATATGATGCAAAGAAAAGTAGAAGAAACTGATTAATTTTATTGAAAAGAAAGCATAAGCACTTACAAAAGGAGAAAGGGGAAGAAGGAAGAAAGCTCGCCGGAGGGAGGAGAGGGAGGAGACTCGTCGGAGGACCTCAGAACTTCTCTCTCTAATTCTCTCTCTAGGTGCCTAACCGAACCTGCCTCAGAATGAGACTTGAAGCGTCTTTAAATAGACGGACGAGGACACTGTTTAGGGTGACTGGTAACCGGCTAGTGACTTGTACTGTTTACACAGTTTCGGTGAACAGTTGACCGGTGACTTGTTACTGTTTAAACAGTTCCGGTTGGTACTATTTGTTCAGTACTGCCGACACTACAGTGTTACTGTTTGACATGTGGTGTTACAGTACTTTACGGTGAAAGCTACCTGTGTACTACGGTGTATAGTGCTACAGTGCTTTCGTATGTTTACATCGAAAACCTAAAAATAATTCTAAGTCTTCGAGAGTTTAATCTTCATTCAAATCTACAACAAACTCTTCTTCATCATCCTCTTGATTGTCTGAGGCTGCTGAAGAGACTGGTTGGCTGGTTGAAGCCGTTTGGTCTTGTTGTTGTTGTAGAACTTATAGCATTGAGCTGAGTTGACTGATAAGATTAGCCTTATCTATGGTTCCAGCTAAGATAGACGTAATCCTTGATTTTTGATTCAGGAATTTGCTTTGTTCTGTCATACAAAGATGCTGAGGATTTTCTTTGAACCATTTATCAACTGCTCTACTGTCAATTCTGCTGATGTCAAATTTAGCCCACCATCTTACCGAGGGAATTCTTTGTAGAGTTGGTAAGAGGGTAGATCCTTGGTTTGTTCTTGAAAATCTGTAATTCCAGGCAAAGACCCAAGATACAGATAATTTTGAAAAATAGTGAAGATCAATTGGGAAAGGATCCTCACCAATGTTGAATTTTTGTTTAAATAATTCAAAGGCTTGTACAACCTTTGGGGGTAATATCTCTAGTACTGGACCAAAGAATCCCCACCAGTGAACAAACCATTGAGGAAAATCATACTCAGTTTTTGTTTTGAAGTAGATAAACCAAGTATGTGCAAAAAGTTCATTTTGATCCCAAAAGACATTGGACCATGCATCAACATAATCCCAGTAAGTATATCCTTTGGGTTCATAGTCAATTTCCCAAAATTTTGGTTTAAATAATTTTTGTCCCCACTGGGAAGGGGTGAGAACTTTTAAAATCTGGAGAGAGGAATGAGTAATCATTGGTCCAGTTCTTTTGTCCGTTTTTCATTCAATTTTAATGGACCCAGTATGAACCAGTATTATCTCATACCATTCTCGAGTTTTTGCCAAATCAGAAGGCCTAAAATGAAATCCCAAAGGAAAGATATTCAAGGCTACCTGATTTGGATTTTGGTGAAAAAACTCTGGTTCCACCTGTAGAATGTGTTTTGCATAAGCCTCTTTATGGAAATAAGGCGTATGCGTGCTGGCTTGTGTTTGGGGTTGACTGACAATTGCTTTGGATGAAGAAGCTGCAGTTGTCAGTTGTTTTGGTGGAGTAGAGGGTCTTGGCCAAACTTGTAGACTTTGGGGTGCTTGGTTTAACCTGTCATACTCTTGTTTAGTCATTGGGGAAAATGGTACAAGGGCTGTGTTTTTCCCTTTTTTCACCACCTGTTCCCATGATTGGTTGGGAAGTTTCCTCTGGGCATATGCCTGTTCATAAGATTTTAAAATCTCATTTGTAGAGGTTGCTTCTGTTTGAGGTTTCTGGATTGATGACCCAGATTGAGTAGATGACTCTATTTGAGACTGCTTCTGTTGCTGGGATCCTTGTGTTTGGGATCCATATTGTTGTAGAAGTTGTTGCATAATCACCTCCAGACTTGCGCTAGAGACTGTTTGATTTTGAGCATCTTGCATGACACTCGGGAGTTTATCACTCTTTTGTTTATCATCAGGTTCTTTCTTTTTTCTGGGCATTTTGTTGGTTCACTCAGTACTTACCCTGAAGAAACTCACGGGTAAGAAAATCATGTAAGGAGTTTGAAGTGCCTTTGATAAATTCAATGTCAAAATCAAAAACACTTAGAATTGCTTGCCACCTGGCAAAAATTTGTTTTGATGCAAGATTTTTAACATCTTTTTGCAAAACATCTTTTGCCGATTTACAATCAATACGAACTAAAAACCTTTGGTTTAAAAGATCATATTGAAATTTGGAAATGCATAAAACGATTGCCAAAATTTCTTTCTTAATGGTGGAATAATTCTGTTGTGCAGTATTCCAATGTTTAGATGTGAAAGAGACAATTTTTTCTTTGCCGTCTAAACGCTGTTTAAGAATGCCACCATAACCAATGTCAGAGGCATCAGTTTCAACAATTTTGTAAGCAAAAGGATCAGGAAGGCTAAGACAAGGAAGTTCCTTAACCTGGAGTTTAATCTGCTTGACAACATTTGAATGGGTATCCGTCCATGGAGGAGGATTCGTTTTAAGACGCTGGTGTAGCGGTTTAATGAAATTGCTAAGATGAGGAATAAAGTCAGCAACATAGTTTAAACATCCCAAAAATCGTTGAAGTTGTGTTTTGTCAATAATTTGATCGGGAAATTTATCTGCAAATTGAATTGCACGTTCAATTGGCGTTATGGATCCTTGGTAAATCCAATGACCAAGAAACCTAACTTTAGTTTGAAAAAGACTAATTTTAGGCTTAGAAACTACTAAACCATTTGTTTCTGCAATTTTAATAAAATGATTAACATGTTTGAAATGTTGTTCAATGGAATGAGAATAGATTAAAACATCATCAATGTATACAATGATGAATTGGCTATAGTCATTAAAGATTTCATTCATGATTCTCTGGAATTCAGAAGGAGCGTTTTTTAAACCGAAAGGCATAACATTCCACTCATACTGACCAAAAGGCACAGTAAAAGCAGTTTTATACCTATCTTTTTCAGAAATTTGAATCTGCCAAAATCCAGATTTCATGTCAGACTTTGAAAAGACTTTTGTAGAATACAAACGTTTAAGTAGATCAGATTTGTTTGGAATTGGATACCTAATCCATTGTAACGCTTCGTTCAAAGGTTTGTAATTGATTACAAGTCTAGGAGCTCCACGCTCTATTTCTGCATTTTTATTTACATAAAAAGCAGCACAAGACCAAGGGCTTCTAGATTTGCGAATCAATTTTTTGTTCAGAAGTTCTTGAATTTCCTTTTTACAGGTTTCAAGAAGTTCTGCAGTCATTTGAATTGGTCATGCCTTAGTTGGTATTTGTTTTTCATAAAAACCTGTTTCATAAGGCAAGTCAACAACATGTTTTTTGCGATCCCAAAACGCATTTGGTAAATCCGAGCAAATAGTTTGATGGATTTTCGCAAGACAAGTGTGAATTTGTTGTTTAATTTGTGCTTGACATAGGTGAGCTTCTATATGTTTAAAAGAGATATTTTCCTTTAAAAAATTAACTTGTTGTTGTTTTGAAGAAAGAAGATTTAATTCCTTAACTCTGGGCTTTTGAGTAAAAGGAAATAAGATGGTTTTACCCAGATGTTCTTTTGAAATTCCATTTTCATCAGTCATATATGGGAATAATAGCCTTGCAAATGGCGCCCCAAGAATAATCTGGGTTCCCATATCTTTAACTAATATAAATGGGGTTTGAATCTTTAAACCTTTATTTTCAATAACAACGTTTGAAACTTTGTATCTGACATCTAAGCGTGAGCCATTGACGCCATTAAACCTTTCGGTTGTTTTCTCAAAATATTTTGTAGGAATGATTCCCTCTTTAAAACAATTAGAATCAGCTCCTGTGTCAAACAAAACAGTTTGGTCCAAGACAAAATCATTATTAATAATAATCTTAGCTTGAACATAAAACTTTTGAATTGATATTTTTGAAATCAAGTTTAAAAATGGTTCAGAAAGATTATTGTCTTCTTGATCGGATGATGTTTTTAGTTGCCCTTCAGTTTGAGTTGCAAGTTGAAAATCCTGTATTTGGGATATAGCAGTTGCATGGGTGTCTTGTTGGAGTTTAATAAGACTGATTTCAGTTTTGAGGTTATTTACCTCATACTGAAGGTCTTGGAGGGTTGTAGGTTTGACAGAATGTTTAAACTTGTTTAAAACATTTGTTAAATCATATTTGTTGAAAAGAATAGGAGGTTTAGAGTTTGAAGAAGTCGGAGTTTGATTGAGAATTTCTCTCAGTTTGAACAAATATTCTCCTCTATCAGAATCTGGGAGTTTAGTAATGATATCAAGAAGTAAATCATGTTCCTTCGTGATAACATTAATTTCTGAAGAAGAGTTTTCTGGAAGATCTTCATTTTGAATTTGATTAAGATCCTCAGAAGAACTACTTTCAGATTCAGATTCAGAAGTTTCAATCAAAAGATTGTTTATTTGTTCTAGAAGAGGCTCTTCAATACTCTTAATCTTCTTTAATTTCCGAGTCAAATGACAATATTTGGAAATATGGCCTGGTTTACCACATTTAAAACAAGTAACTTTTGTTTGTTTAGGAAAATCAACTTTTGGTTTAGAGCGAAATTCCTTTTCAAGTCTACGAGGAGGTGTATTGGGCTTATATCTTTAGTAGATATGTTTTTTCTTTTTGTAGTAAGGCTTGCGGTGAGGTTTAGATTGCTTACAAGGAGGAAAGCCAAATTGTTCACAGAAAGTTCCCAATTCTTTCCTGCTTATATCTTTTTCTTTTTTAAGTTGACGTTGGATTTTATCATCCTGACAAATTCTAAGAGCAGTTCTTTGGACATAAGAGATTAATTGACCATACGTCAAATGCTCATAAGGGATGTTGCCATCATTTTGGTTTCTAAATTTTTCTCTAACTTTATCACCTAACGACTTAGGTAATCCAGCTAGGAATTTTTCTTTCCAAAATGGCTGATGAGCATCATCTCTAGTGAGTACTCTAGTCAAAAAAGTATCTCTATACCATCTGAAATCAGATAAGGTACTGCATTTAAGATTTGAAAGAAGTTCAGCTGACCTATCTTTCCAGATAGATGGATCTCCAACAAAATGTTTAATAATTGTAAAAAGAAGAGTGTTTACTGAATCTGGAATGGGTTGGTCGTTTGAGGTAATGGGTGTTCCATCATATTCAGTTTTAATAGATGTAAAGATGGTATGTTTATCTTCAGAAGAGAGATAATTATCCCACCAACCTTTGAGTTGTCCAGTAAACCCGGAAACTATAAGATTGGTAATCATCTCATCTGAATAATCATGTTGAGTTTGGTATGCGGTACTTACCATGGACATTTATTGAAGAGTTTGGAGAATGTTTGACTCACTTTGACCATCTATGTTCCATTCATAGATATTGTCAGCGTTAAAGGACTTAAAGTTTTGGTTTATTCGTTCTTCAACCAGAATGTCTGGAGCGCTAGCTCTATGGTAATAGAGTTTTGAAGGCTTTTTCCAGTGTTGATGGTTGATCTGAAGTTGCGACTCAGAATGGTTAGAGTCTGTATCTCCAATTTGGGAATCTTTTTCGAAAGTCATGACGTCTTTTGATCTGGTGGAGGACGTTTGGGGTGTATCTGGGACAGTTGTAGTTTAAAGTTGGCTAATTTGTTGATTAACCTTCCTTAATAAATCAGATCTTTTAGTCTGAAAATCTGACTTAATTTTCGGGTTAATTTGAAAAGGTTTGAAAAGAGGTGTTTCAATTCTAGTTTCGACTTTTCTTGAAGAAACTGGTGTTTGAACAAAATAATCACCTAATACCTGGAGGTATTGGTTTGTGTAATTGTTTTGTTCAACAATGTTCTTAATATCCGTTGGGTCAATGGGTTTTTCAATGTTTTTAAATTTAAAAGGTGCAGCCATAATTGGTTGACGTTTGTCATCAGCCAATTGTGGTATTTGCACTGGTTTTGGAGGAAGAAACTCAGAAGAAATAGTTTCACCTTCAGAAGTTTTCCATTGTTTCTTTGTCATATTGATGGTTTGTAAGAAAGGATATTCCAAGTTTTGATCTTCTGAATAAGAGCATTAAACCAATCAAAGAATGGAATATTTTCTTGTATTTTCTCAAGAAATCAGTAGAATTTTTCTTGAATTTCTTTTCTAGCAGATTTTTTGAAATTTCGTAGAAACCATTCTCTCTGAAGGGTATATTTCTCAGAGTAAAATTCTTTTTGCAAAGTTTGTTTGTCAATTTGGAAAAAATTTTCTAAAACGTTTATAATGAAAGGTTCCCCTGGTTCCCCAAGAGATGAATAGGTTGGAGACTCAATTGATTTCAAGTCATCATCCTTTTCATAACTTGTGTGTGGGATATTTAAAGAATTGTCAACTCCTTGAATTGAAACGTTTGTGGTTGTTTGTGGGGTTACCGTGGGTGGTGCAGGTGCATATATGACCGATGGTACCTTTGGTAGAGTTTGTTGGGGAGTTAATGTGTTGGGGGCTGACATATAGATGACAGATGGTGGTTTAGGTAAAGAAGAACAAGAATATCTTGAAGATTCAGATCTACAGTCTTCATATAATGAAGGCTCAGTTCTGGTAGCTTGACTACAAGATCTTCTTGGTCTATCAAAAGATAGTTTGACAGTTCCATCTGATGTTTGAATGATCTTGCTTACCTGAGATATAGGTTTAGGAATAGGCTTTGTGGCCTTATCCATTGTCCAATCATCTGGTAATTCAACATCATCCCACATAATTGTTTTTGGAACGGTCAAGTTGGCATTTTGCTCATCTGATAAAAAGACTATTGTTTGGCCATTATCAGGTGGTATCAAAACTAAGGAATTGGATGAGTTTAAGACCTTATACTGTATCCTATATGTTAGGGTAGCAGGTATAGATCCTGGTTTCATTTTCAAACCATTTAACTGAAGTTTGAGTTTAAGAATTTCAAGAATATGTTCATCCTTTAAATCTGCCATCCTATCTGGATAACAGTTAAAGTAGACAGGACCATTATGAAGTCCAAATTCTGCTGCTGCTAGCAGAGAATCCGAAAATTCATAATGTCTAGCATCCATGAGGCATACTAGTCCTGATACGTTTAATCCTTTTCTTATCAATGGTTTAATGGCAACTTGAACACTTCCGATGTGCAAAAAGTTGTAATCTTTCTTATGTTTGTCAATTGACTTTTGAGAAAGAAGGTAAAATTCTTCCTTTTCTGGTTTGATAGGAATTGATTCTTCAACTGTTCTGATTATGTAATCAGATTTGGAGAACCACTTCTTATCTTGAGTTTGCATTTGATAAAGCGCGTTTAGAGCAATTGGAGGTAAAACCCAATCGTCTACGTTCTGGTTTATATTTTCAAAAGAAATTTCTTCTTTGAAAATTTGTTTAGAAGTTGAAGACTTTGATTCCTCATCGTTTAGCGTAGAGTTGTTTAATGGAGTAGAAGAAGAGCTACTACTACCGCGTTTAGAAGAAAAGGAACGGAGAAGAAAAGACATAATTTAAATTGCAAAATTTAAATTGACAGAATTAAAAAGACTAAAAGGAAAGAGTGCAGGAGGTAAAGGACAGAAATAAAGAGCGGAATATAAAGGCTAAAAGTAAATGAGTAAAAGCTGAAATTAAGACTGAAGAAAGCTTAAAGAAAGGAAGATAACAATAATTGTAATTCTCCCTTGCCTAAGTATCATTACCTTCTGGATCCATAGTGGTATAATAATTAAAAATGTATTAGTCAAAAAGGGACGTCTAAAACTATTCAAATCTCACTCAGAATTACAAAAATGCCACCGCCTTTATTTTTTGCGTCCCTTTTTTAAAAAGGGACGTCCTTTAGGGTCGTAAAAGCAATATTTTGTAGTAGTAAGTTCTTACTCCAAAAAGAGAAGAGCTAAAAGAATGAAAGTCCGCCATAAATGTGCAAGGTGGACATGTGATCAATGTTGTAGAAGTAAAGGTATGGTTTCTGTAAATCGAGAAGATAAAATCAAATTTATAAAGGATGGACTAAGTAAGGAGTCACTGGATGATATCATTCAAACTCTTGAGACGCATCCGAGCGGTGATGTTCATCGTATTCTTCTCGATTTAGCAGACATATTCAATAGAGAAAAAGAGTGTTATTGTCTTGGGAATCTGACGTTAAAAGACCCTGTTTGCTAGTTTATAAGAAAACTGGATGGGAAGCAAATCCTCGATTCATAGAAAGCGTTTAAGCCGTTTCTGGACGTAAAACCAGAGGAAGATGTGAGCCAAAATCACAACTACTGTACATAATCATACTTGTGTTTAATTTGTTTTGTCTTTTTTGTAGCTTTTGTCTAATATTTCTTATCTTTTCGGCAGTTTTTTTTCCTACTCTACTGTATCTTTTGACTTTCTTTCCTCTTTTTGTTTAATTCTTCACGCAAGGGCCCACCGGTCATTTGTGTTGGAAATTTTTTTCAAACTTCTTTGAAAAATGTGTGATTTGTGTGATTTTGTTGTCGCTGTTTTAGTATTATATATATGTACTCTTTCATTTGTAAATATGCACACTTCCATTTGTAAAAATGAATTCTTTCTCTTGTAAGCGTACATGGTCTGAGAGAAACAAAAAGAAAAAGGTTATAACACAAAAATGTAGATTTACATCTATTTACATTTTTGGTGAAATTGATTTGGGCAAGAAAGGAGAGTTTATAACAGCAGCAAATGAACTTGGAATTGCATTAGCTGCCAGAAAAATCAACTTTGTGTACGGGGGAGGCATCCAGGACTTAAAGGGAAGTGTGGCCATTTCTGCATCCATGAATGGAAGCAAGGGCTTAAGTGTAAGGGTGAAGGAGTTACAAGATCATGCTTTTTCCTTAGGACAAGAGTTACAGGTTTCGAGCTTGCCTGAACAGATGGGAGTAATGTTCTACCATGCTCAAGCTTTTATTGCTCTACCCGGTGGTTTGGAGACATTGGATGGCATTTCTAGTGTTGCATATTGGGCTAAGTTAAACTATCACAAAAAACCATTAGGATTGTTAAATGTTAATGGTTTTTATGATAATCTGTTGTCTTTTCTTGATCATGCTGTGGAAACAGGATTCATACCCCAAGCGACTCGCTATTCCATAATTGCTGCACCAACTGCTGATCAGCTTCTTGATCAAATGCAAACCTATGATCCTAAACCAGATCTACTCGTCAAGCAAATAGGTGGGCCATCTTCAGATAGCAGTCAGAAGCAGAACCCATATACCACTCTTAGGTTGTAACTTTCCTTAATCTCTTGATTTTACTTTCTTGTGTGTTTATGTTAAAAAAAATACCTCTTCTAAGTTCTAGAAGACATTGGAGACAATGTCTAATTTAGGTTGGGGGAGGAGAAAAAAAATTTTTCTTTTGTTAGTTAGTAAAATCATTAGATGCATGGGGTGTGGAAAAAAGATGGCAGAGTAAGGAGTTATTCTTAACTCCTGAGACGCATTTCATTAGTTGCATTTTATTAGTTGCATGATTTTTTTTATCTTTTTTTTTTAAAAAAAAACATCTTTTTCAAGTGCTTTGTAATGATCTTAAGAAGTATATAAGTTTTAAGTATAGATCAATTGAATTTAGAGATTTTATAGCATGAATGAACAACTGATTGTTGCAATTGGTGATGAACTTTGAGATTAAATGAACTGAGTTTAAAAATTCCTAGCCGTGAGCTTCTGAGCCTATAATGATTATTTCTCTTGTGTGTGATATTCACCTATTAAGTTGTCACTCTAGAACTTGCTTTAAATCTGGTTGAAATTACATCTCACATGCACATTCAAAAATGATAGAGGCATTCATTTTCTTTAGCCAGAGCCAAATAGCCAATTTTGCAATTATACCATAGATAAGCCCCTTAGAGCCTAATTGACTATTTCTTTGTTTTCAATCCATTAACATATGCTTTAATGATATATCAAGTGCTTTTACCTTATTCGGAAGATTAGTGGAGCATTTGAAATTTTTGTGAAATGGGCTTTTGACAAAGTGTGGGGGTGTATCTATCATCAACTTTACAGTTGCAATTCAATAAGAAAAAAAAAAAGAAGAAGGAAAAAAATTTAAAAAAAAATGTTAAGTGTTTGAATTGTGGGTTGTTGTGATAAGATAAATTTACAAGTAGCCCATTTTTCAATTGCTCTATTTCTTTAGCCTTTCATATCATACTTTACATTCCTTTATCTTAACCCTATTACAACCCTTAATAAGTCCTTTTGATTTGAATTATGTATGTGAATTAGGTAGTGGAGATTGAGATTTTTAGCAAGCCTATGTTAGTGCAATTTTTTCTGTTGAATTTGAGCGAAATATTTACCCTTAAACACTTGAGAGATTGAGAGAATGAGTTACAAATACGAACTCAGTTTATTCATTTTCAATTAAAGTTACCCATTTATATTTTCATTGATTCATTAATACTATAATATCTTTATTTTTCAATTGTGTTCTTACTTATGACCTAACACTTCTGATTTTGCTGGAAGCACTTATTATTTACTTCTTGTCCAAAGATGCCCAAGAGTTAAGTGTGGGGGAATTTGATAAGTAAAAGTAGATCTCCAAAGTTGTAGCTTCCCCATATAATCCTTCGACTGCTCTTCATGTTTGGCAAATGCATCTACATAAGAACCTCTTTGATGCCTGACATCTGATGGATCTATGTTGTAGAAAACTGGTATTACAATCTGTCGATTGGTTTCCTTGCATTCCATGATTTTGACAAGCTCTTCCAAACACCACTTTGAAGAAGCGTAGCCTTGTGAGAATATCACCAATGATATTGTTGATGCTTCTATTGCTTCCATGAGTGCTGGTGATATTTCTTCTCCTCTCTCCAGCCTCTCGTCCGCATACACATCAATATGATTTTGGCGCAACCAGTTCGTCAAGTGGCTAAGAAAACCAAATCTGATGTCTGAACCTCTAAAACTTATAAAAACATCATATTTTTCCCGACGTACTAGGGAATAGGAAGAAGCAGAAGCAGCCATTAACTGGGCAGAAACATGATCAATAGGGTTTTAAGTCTTGCAATATAAATCTGAACATAAACAAGCATTTCAATAGGAACAGGGCTTATACGTTGACGTAAATGATGAAAAGTGGAAACATAAACATTATATAAAGTGCTAATCCAGAGCACACAAGGAACGAGGAAGAAGATCATCATACCTGCACAAAGCTTATAAATGGCGATGGATGGAACCTTTTCCGTAGATGATGTGATCTGTGTGGACAACGGCAATATAATCCAATTTATAAGTAAAGAAGAAGGTTTCTTCTGGTGGGTGACTTCGTTAGACAAATTAGTTGGCTAATTCAACACGGCAATTCTAATGCAAATTTTTCAAGCAAAGGTTTACTTATATATTTTTTCCGAACACATCTATGTTGCTGATGCAAGTTTGACGGATTCTCTGCTATTAATTTCCTACACATCTTATTTGACCCGGTTAGATTATTTTTTTAAGAACTAAATTATAATTAGTAAAATTTATAATTAATATCAAAAGATGATCTAGCCTCTTTATAATAGGTTTTCCATATCTCCCCAATAAATTACACCAATAAAAGGGTAATTTTATAAAGTAACAAAAAATTTTAATTTGGCAACAAAAAATAAAATTTCTTAACATCTAACTATTAAAACTTATTTCCTCAATTCTAAGAAGGTAATTAATAGGGCTTTGGAAAAAGGATATGATAGAATAAATAATAGGCAAATTGTGTCTTATGACTGCTATTTTACTGGGCGCATGATTTCTCATTGGAATCAGTTTCAATGTTAGAGAACTGAGAGCTATTCATCATTACAGATCATTCAAATCTAATTTGAATAATTTAGATGGAATTTTTTTTAACTTTCAATTTTTTCAAAAAAAAAATATTTTAACATGTATAGAATCTAAAGAAAATATAATCTTTCAACCGTCAGTTTTTTCAAAAAATGAATTTTTAATTTAAAGTGTTTGATAAAAATCTTAAATTTAGATCGTTAAAATTTTATTTGAATTGTACATGTCTCACTATGATGAATAGCTCTCAGTACTCATTATGACAATGAATGCTGAAACAGATTCCTTCCTCGTTTAAACGCCCTGATCCTAGGCAGTAACTATTATTGTTCTTTAATTTATTACACAGACAAGTTGACAGAATTTGAAATTTTATAGAATAAGCAGAGAATAATGTAAGAATATATGTACAATGTCGTATACTACCCAACAAATATGGACAAAGCACACATAAATACTTCTAACTTCAAAACAAGATGGAAACAAAATCCACATCACATCGAAACCCAGAAAACCTCATCATGTGCCCAAAAAATCAACTTAAAAAAGACCACAAAGTATAAATTTCCATTGTAACTGAAGTTTTGACAAAATTAAACTAAGAACTTTCCACAGTATTTACTCCACTGACACTGGACCTATCTATGTCTGCCACGTGTGACGCAGACCCTACTGCTGCTTGCATTCAGGTGGCTGTTCAACTCGCTGACCCTTCCCAGGCCTGGCCTTGCCACTTTTCTGCAGCAAAAACCATAAAAGCATTGATCATATATTAAATATAACATAAATGATTGAAAATATAAGAACCATTTAGTGCCTCATTATCTTGACCCTTGATATCTTAAATACTGGTCTGGTAAAAAAAAAAAAATCTTAAATACAAGACAGTGTACAGGATGTTTAGGTTCCGTATATGAGATTCAAGATAATGTATGTTATCCAAAAGACTAAAGTGTCATATGAGGACACTACTTTCAGTGGGATCCCATACCATTAAACAACCTACGGAGATCACACATCATGCCACTTTTTACCTTGTTAACCTCTACAGACAAATAGTAAGAAACAAGCAAGTACCTTCTGGTTTTTACTTTCCTCTTCCTCTTCATCGTCATCGTCATCTTCGTCGTCATCATCTTCGTCTTCATCTTCGTCATCTTCATCAACTTCCATATCCTCAAAGTCATCATGCGCTGCCTCCCCAGTAAACCATGACACAGCATGGGGAATAATTTTATCCCGAATTGTAGAACTGCATATTACACCAAGGTAAATTACAACTCAAGACAAGAAAATAATACACCACCATGAACATTCTTTTGGATAAATCTATTGTCACAAGATTCTGCAAAATCCAACAATGCTTTCCACAGGTCAATTCATGATTTATACATTCTAATCATTTTAACTTCATTATCAGATCACCAAAATGAAGCACAGGCGTTTTCTTTTCTTCTGTTTTTTTTTCCAGTTTTCTGAATTTGAAGAGCAATGTAGCAAACACATTTTGCTCCCATGACACATAGTGTCACCCAGAAAATATAATTGGAATGAAACAATTTACAAATGATGCAAAAGCATGTAAAAAATAACTATGATCATTACCCAATGTCATAATCATGTTCCATCATGTTCTGAAGCTCTTCAACCTATCACAATGCACACAAAAAAGACAATTATTCTTAAAAATAATTCTGCAATATCCAATAAAATAAATAATAGCAACTTACAGCATCATCATCGATATCCTCCTCCTCTTCAGGTATCTGGGGTGGGTTGAAAAAGTTGAAAAAACTATCACATTGTTCTATTTTTATGATTGGCTTAGCATTTTTTGACCCTTTCTTTGGCTTCTTCTTTAAAATCTTCTGTGTCAAGTTCTTTCCCGGATGCCATTCAATCTCCGTTCTACAAAGTAAAACATAAGACATGCATAGAATATCAACCTAACAAAACGTGAGAATATTAAGTGTTATCAGTTACCCTATTGCTTTTTCTAAAATAGGATCATCATCATCATCGATCATGTGATATGTTTTTGTCAGAACAGAGTTCTTAAAATGTGGATTCGTAGAAAAAAAGAACTCCAGCTTGAAACCCTTGGGATCATCGAGTTTGCTCCACTTGATATCCTTAAGATACTTGAGAGCTCCTTCATCACGTTCAGTGATCTACTCCAGAAAATAAATCAATTATAAATCTATGAAGCTTCAGTTGATGAGAACCATGCAAAAAACAATAAATTCCACTACCTCATCGGTCAGCATCTCATGGGTCTTCATTGCAGTTAGCCAGAAGCCTGGAACTCCTTTCTCTGATTGCACGGAAAATCCAGAATAGCATTAAACATCAATGCCAGTGACTGTATGAGTAAGCAAGAGCAGAGAATTAGAGTTACCTTCCGTAACTTTCTCTTTGTCTGTCCCCGCTTCATCTGTAATTCCCTCAACCTCGACTATGCCATTGACAATTTCATACCTCTATAGCAACCGTCGAAAAATTCAAAAGAGAACAAAAATTATTTGCTGCAACTGTAAAGCAAGAGCATATGTAATTCTGCGAATACATAGATTGTAGAACATAGCCCATGAAATTACAAAATCTATTTGAGCAAAAAAAAAAAATCTCAGAAGCCAGAAAGCCATCTGACAAATACACAAGACCAGAAACTCACTAACAATTAATAATGTACACACCTTTGTGTAAAGTGGTTCATAAAGCTTCTGGTATTTAGCTTCCAATGTAGCTCTCTCCTCCAAAAACTTTGCTTCCAGCTCATCATGTTGGCTCTGCCAAAAAAAAAAACAAGAAGAAGAAGAAACTTTCATTTGAGTACCTAACCCTAACCAATGATAAAATGATACTTAATTGAAAGAAGCAGAGGAAATAGCCTCTATTCAGGAGCATAACAAAAACAGCCCCATGACAAGAAAACGATATGTTACATGCAAATTCACTGGAGTTGCTAGTGAGGCAATAAACTCACAAGGATAGAGACAAGACAAGATACTGAAAGAATTTAAAAGCATGGCATGTCAAACATTACTGAGGCTTAAAGCAACTGGGTAATAAAGTATTGCAACATGACATTGACATCAATCAGACTACATCAACCTGGTTGAGTCACAAACGCTAAATTCTGTTACCACCATCTAAATCAGAAACTTAAAACAGAAAGAAGTTGACTTGGTTCATGAAAGAATGCAAACCTCACACACACACTCTTTAAGCTATGAATACCACAGTCATTATAAGACTTCAACAACAAAACCAACCCACTAGTAAGACTTAAACAAAGCCTTATACCCCCAGTAACTATAAATACCACAGTAATTATAAGACTTAAACAATGTTAAAAAATCAGTTGTAACAAAAAATATGTAAAAGCTATTAAAGACAACGAACACTATGAGGAAAAGCAAGAGTTGGCATAAATGAGATTTGAGAACCTCTGAAGTATTTCATCTTGGTGAATAGAGAAACATAGGAAGAATAGTGGGTCCCACCTTTACATATGGACTCTACAGGTGGGTCCCACAACCTTCTTCCTATTTCTCTACTTCACTCCGGGGATCCAAATTGTTTTCAAAAACATCATACCTGAAGGCCTCTGAGAACCTCCACGCGTTCTCTGACTTTAGGTGACAGAGTGTCAAGGATATCCACATGCTGCCCAGCCAAGAGTTGAAGTTTATCCTGCAAAAACAGTAGATATAGCACAAATTAGATAAAAAAAAAAATGTATTATAAAACTCGTGATTAGAGCATATTGATAGCAGAACTTTTGGTTTTGAGAGGTTAGCTTGGGTAGATATTTATTCTCATTCCATAAACTATAGACTCCACCTTTATTCTGGCAAAAAAAAAAAAAAAAGACTCCAACTTTATTTCTTCCCAATAATGAGGACAGGAAAACGTACAGGATAAAGAATTACAGATTCAATTTGCCAACAGGATCCCCATCCCGCATACAGAAAGTAAAAGTTACTGTGTATAAGTTTTACCTTGCAAAATTTCACTTTTTTTTTTTCAATACGAAAGGACGAGGATATCAATATATACTTACCTTAAGCGCATTAACGAGATCAGCCCGATCCTCGGGACTCAGAGCTACAGACAAAAACAAAAGTATTTTTAATTTATGTCATATTCTTCAATCAGTACCAATAGTTATAACAATAATAAATCCTCAGTTTTAAATAGAACACAAACTATACGGAAGGTGATAAGTAAACGAGCACCGGAAAAAAAATAAAGAACAGGGAGAAGAAGAAATTAGCTTGCAGCAGCCGGAAGATGAAGAATTCATACTAATATCAAATAAAATATTCATATAACAGGAAATTACGAACACAAGAGATACGAGTGACGAAGAACATGACGGCACAAAAAAATCAAGGGTTCCGATTGAAATTACCGGCTGCGGCAGCGGGGAGATCGGCGTCAGCTTCAGAAACGCCTACGGCATCGTTTTTGGAAGTATCGTTACTCATTGTTGAGATTGTTTGCACGACGAGAAAAATCAGAGAAGGAAAAGAGAAAAAGCGAGAGAAAAAGTAAGAGAGGAGGGAAAAAAGGATTCAAGAGAGAATTTTATATATAAAGCGCGAAGGCACGATGAGGAAGATGTAACTTGTGCGGCAGTGGAGAAGAATGTGATTAATCTTCTGCACGTGCGAATGAAGCGCGTGTGAACACGGACCAATAGAGTTGTGAGGAGGTGGTTGTGTCAGTTGTACCAAGTTACGGTGACGTGGCCGCCCCATTAAATATTCATTTGGGATAATTTATTTTCAAACAATAAGGGCTTGTTTGGTCTGAGGGGAGGGGAGGGAAAGTGGGTGGAGAGAAAATTTTTTTGAGTTGAATTTAAAAAAATTAGAGAAGTGGGGTTAAAAATTTTTAATTAATTTTTCTTACTCTTTTATCTTATATATTCTCTTTATTAAAATTTTATTACCCCACTTCTTCAATCTTTTAAAATCCAACTCATAAAAATTTTCCCTCCTCTCCCTTCCCCTCCAAATCCCTCACACCAAACAGACCCTAAATGTTTATAAATCGTGATTTACAGTATACGAGGTAAGTATATAAAAGAAGTTTTATGTTGACTTACATAGTAAATACTTATTCTTAAAAAATAAACTAATCCAAACATGCTTTAAGTTGGATTGATTCAACTACTTTTCATGTTTCAGAAAAACACGTTTAATTAGCCTAATCCTGGCCGAAATCAGAAAACCTAATTGTACCTTGGATTGGAATCTGGTACATATCCGGATGATTACATTTTTTAATTGAAATTAAAATATACCATTATGGTAAGTTAGTGTGCGATTAAATGAGTCACATGGCAAAGTACAACTAATAATAAAAAACAAGTACCATATATATTTTATATTCTTACACTGATATTAATATAAATGAAATTTTAAACTGGGGATATTTTTGAATTTTAAATTTACGTAAAATTCATGTTAGTCCTTGAATTTCATTTTTTGCTTCATGTTAATCCTTTTATCTTTTTTTGCTTTTTTGGCCTGAATCCTTTTAAGTTCTATAATGTGATTAAAAAAAAAAACTTTATTAAGTTAATGGAAAGTGGTAGTATCTTACATGCTCCAAAACTGTTACATATATATATATATATATATGAAAAATTAATACTTTAGTTTCAATAGTTTAGATGACATTCCAATTAGTCCCTAAAGTTTAAAATTTTTCAAGATAATCCTTATTGTTTTACTTGTTATTTAAGTTAGCCTAATCTATAATCAAATCCCTTCAATGAAATATGGTAATTTCAGTATAATTTTTTAGTACGGAGTATAAGAGAAGGTTAAGATCTGAGATGAAGAAGAATGGAGGGGATTCATCATTTATGCTTATGAACTCTACAATGAAATAGGGAACTCCATGGCATCAACCTCATCATAAGTTTCAGTGTCGATATGCTCTACCAAGAAGAAAGGTCAACCGAGGAAAAAGCGATGAGGAAATTTCAATGCTCAAATATCACTCAGCATTTTTTCTAAGGAAGAAATGGGTGAAAAACAGAGAAGGTTCATTGTTGGAGCTGCATTACCAGGAAACCAGTTTCTGCCATTAAAACAAGCAGTGGTCACTCATTGGATGAATTCTGCAGTTTGGCTTTCAATGCTTCAATGACTGCAGAGAAGTCCTGATCCCCAAGGCCATGTGATTTTGCAACTTTATATAACTCATTAGCAGCTGCAGCAATTGGAGTAGATTGTGAAACAGATTCTGCTAACCCTAGGGCAAGCCTCATATCCTGCCACCATTAATTTTGTGTTAGAGAATAACTCATGTTCTCAGCATATAACTATTTAGGGATTTTTATAATTTTGAATCGGCGCAACTCAGTATCTTTAATTTTGATTCAGTTAAAATGTGGTCCTTGAATTTTAACCCATTGCACCTCAGTTCCTTTAATTTTAGCTATTTAAAACTTTAGTCCCCAAGCTGCATGATATATATAATTTTATTTTCCAAAATATAACGAATAATATTTTAAACAGTTAAAACATAGAGATTGAGTTAGAACTAAGTCAAAACTATAGGAAATGATTTGCAATAAGTTTAAGTTTAGGGATTGAGTTACAGTTAAGTCAAAATTACAAGGGCAAAACAATTAATTTTCCCAAACTGAAGCAGTGCAGGCATTATTCCATCCACAATGTAAGAGATAATCAATGGCCTTTAACCAGATCTCTAGCAGGTCAGTCAGTTAAGCTCAAAGACCGAGCCTGTAAATTTACTGGCTTTTGTCAGTTAAATTGGCCATTTAGTCTAAATTCAAAATTATAGCTTGTGGGATACCTTCTGCTGATGCTTTAGGGGGAATGCAGTCGGATAAAGTGACTGAATCATGGATGGGCCCTTGGTTGAGTACATTGGTGCACTAATGGCACCCTGTGAAACAACCTGCAATATCACCACCATTCACAAAGCTGCTTCAGAATGTTTACTTTTTAGTGATCACAAAATAAATAATTCTTTTTCAATGAACAACAAAGAGGAATCATGAGATTATAACAACCAAAAAAAATTCAGGAAGGAAGGAAGGAAGAAAGACAGATTAAGCTACGGGCAAGAGGTCTTTCTAGAACATTCTGTCTGTGATTGTCCCACCCAATTCAGAGATGACTATCTTACTAGAACTTTCCATAGACTACGGTAGTGAAATTTCATGGAGTAGGAAATACCTCCACTAGTACTTTAGGATCCAGGCCAACTTTCTCTGTGAGAAGTAATCCTTCAGAAAAGGATGCCATCATACTGTGATCAATGGGGAAATATAGATAGAAATATCATTTCTTCAATCATTTTTGTAAGGATAAATAACATCAAACACTGAGCAACCAACTGAACAAGACCTGCCCATAATCATATTGACAACAAGTTTCATTGCAGCTCCATTTCCAATATCTCCAAGGTAAAATCTTGACTGCGTAGAGGCATAAAACATAACTAAATATGAATCAATGAACTATTTTACTCAAAATGAAGGAGGGAATAATGGAAGAAAAGGACTACATACTTTCCCCATTACGTCCAAGAAAGGAGAAACTGTTTCATAAAGATCTTTATCACCTGAAACATCATATATATTTTGGAGTTGGTTAGGTCCGATTTACTAGTTAACAAAATACAGTCTTAGTGCCGTCAGGAATTCAGGATGTCGAGTGTGCTCTTAATTATGCAAAAAAGGATGGGTGATATGAAAAGAAAATCTAGCTAGTGGATGACATTATAACTTGTTAAAGAAAATTGCAAACATCAGCGGTTGCAAGGTATTGATTCAATTTTATATTGCATGTCCCAGTTAACTTCCATTCTGGTAAAATTGAAAAGTTTCTTGAAAACTTTGTCACATGAAAAATTATAGAACTGATTATTAACAATACAGAACTTTACCTGCCGTTAGAAATATTAATTGTCCATCTTCAGCAGGCTTCTTGGAACCTGAAACTGGAGCCTGTGGGCACCAGAGAATGACTTAGTAGGAATAACCCCGTTTGCCAAACAAAAGCACGAAATGATGCATACCCTGATTGCATCAATCAAGTATCATGGAGAATTTAAATTGAAACTATAACGCACTGCACCTCCAAAAAAAATGCTCCAGTAGACTTGACATGCCCACTAATCAATTTAGACGTTGCCCCATCAACAGTTGAAACATCTACATATCTGAACATACACATGGTACCAAGCAGTTTGTCAGACTCTAGAATAAAAATGCAGCAAACACCATTAGTTGGTACATAATGCATCTTCAACACTTCTTTTGAAAAATAAACAAGCAACTAAGCATATGGATTGCATATATAGTATGTAATCTGCAAAAATAGCAATGTTGTAACTCTTGACAGTGATGGGTACACTAAAATCAGATTGGAAGTAAAGTTTCTAGGAAGTAGGGCTATAAGGCATGAGGAGCTGGGGAAGAAAGAATTACTGTTTGATATGCAAAAGATTCAATAACCATTTCAAATGACATTATGCGTCAAATTGTAGAAAAATGCTGAAAAAAGTTTGAATTTGCACATTGCACCCTTTTCCCGGACCCAATCCATTTGCAGCCCCATGTTTTCCACAAGCAACATCCACCTGGAATGGGGTAAAGATAACAGTTCAGAGCTGGCATACAATTGGATATCAAGTGAGCAAAGCTGAAAAATACGTACAGCACTCTGAGGATCAGCAAGCATGGCAAATGTGACATCACAAGATGCAGCTACTTCCTCAGGAGATGATTTATATCTACAGAAACAAAGTCATGTGAAAAATAATTGAGATATCCAGTTGAGTCATATTTATTTTCAAATATAAGTACCATGAGCAGTCAAGACACATCCTTCCTTCCAGATAAGTTCAGAAAGCCAAACGAGTTTTTCTACTAATACCAGTCTACCACTCCTAGAACGTCAATCAAATGAGGATACTTTCAGAGCTTCTGGTGACAGAAAGTGAAGACGGATGAATACTTTCTGTTCTCTCTATAAACAGCAGCAGAGATACAGCTGTTGCCATGCACAAAAATGTGTGTCTGCACTCCCTAAACCATGTCTATGTTACAGATTAATACCAGAGACTTGGAAAAAAGAACCTCAATAACTCATCCAATCCGTAATGCGCATTTGCTAATAGTAATGGTGTGGAAATTTCATCATAATGTCATGTGGAAAAGAAGCATTTATATGGAAACCTGTACATCAAAAACTTACTTTGCTCCCAAGCTAATTAGCGGATCACATTTGCTCTTGGTCCTATTCCAAACAGTCAGGTCACATCTGCAGCGCAAAACCAAGTGAATCAATAAAACTTAAGCCTGTGATAGACTTGTAATTGTCACCTCTATTCAATCTAAATAGTTTAATGAGAAATTAATGTCAACACAAATAATTGGCCCGAGCTTCAATAAGCATCCCACTATTAATTCAACCATGTAAACACACACTTCTACAAAAGCCAGGAAAAAAATGCATGATGCAGACTAACTTTACCATTTGGGTAACATCTAAAATTTACCCTTTGTTATATGATAACTATTCCTACAACTAAAGTCAAGAATTATGTTGATCCATACCCAGCTTTTATCAGATTTTGTGCCATTGGAGAGCCCATAATTCCGATGCCTAAAAAGCCAACACGTGTTGCCTCATTTACTGAAAGCACAAAATAATAGTTTCGTTGAGTGGATGGAAAAGCATATTGGCACAGTGCATACTGGTATTTTTAGCCTTATATCTGCTTCAATGTTGCTAGAATACCATGTGGATCTGATACACCCTTTTCAGTTTCTCATGTCACAATTAGAAAATCAATTTCTAAAGAATTAACACAAATCTTTAAATCGTTTAGCTGAAATTATATAATACTACTGCAAATGCTACTCAACCTCAGTGCCATGTGATTTTACTCATCTCCTGGAATTGTATATTTATAACAAACAAAACTTTTCATGTATGTATATATAAATAAAATTGTGTCAAGTGAATGCTTTCTCTTCAGGATTATAATGCGAGATATGTACACACACACTCATTACTCTTCCTCGAAAGGGAGAGATGGTAATGAAAATATTGCTTTGAAGTTAATTTATTACATGATGACTTTAAATCAGAGTCAAAGTTAACTTGAAAATGTCACTCAATGAAGTAAAAATAAGCTAGCGGCCACAGCACATTCGGTTTTATAGCTTCAGAGTTCAAACAATTACATTGACTACACCATCAGAGCCTTAGCAACTCCAATTTTTAATCTTGTCATAACTGTTACTATAAAACTGTTCTTTACACAACTAAGCATAAAGCGCAGCTCATTATCAATGTTGATTAATTTCATCATTTTAAACTTCACAAGAAAATTGTCCAAAAAAACAATTTACAAAGAAATAAGAAGGCATGCCCGTCATGAAATAGCAGCTCAATTTTGGAACAAGGGGTAATTTGAATTGAATACCTTGAGCTGAAGCATTGGATATCTGAGACGAAAAAGCTCTGAAAGATACAGAATTTGGTGACGAAATGGAGAAAGGATAAACGATTCTTCCTCTGAAGAAATGTGAAATTTGAGGACAGAAGCTCGAGCTCATTGCCATGGCGTTTGAGAAGCAGGGAAAGTAATGTGACTTGACCAAAGGATTATTCACTCTTGAGCTTGTTGGCCTGGGGTTCAACGAAAATCAGCGGATCGCATTTCTAGGCAGCACGCCTCTCAGTTTGGATAAAATGTTGATAAAAGGGAGGAAAATCAATATCATCCTTATATAATATGTATATATATATATATAATAAAATTAAAAATTCCATCGAAACAATTTAAAACATTTATAAATCTCTCTCACTCACACACAAGTTACAAATTCATTTTTCATGTTACATGTATACCATACAAAACTCTCGTACTAAGTTAGGTCTAAAAATCTGACAAATCATAATTTTAAGAGCTTTAAAAGCAAATAGTTTTAAAAATTATTTTCATCTACAAAATAGTTATTGAACTTTCAAACATATTTTTAAGGGAAAATCCCATATAAATACCATTTAAAATAATAAAACCCACAAAAGTCTTTTATAACATCAAAAAAACAGAAAAGTGATCCAGGATGTTTCAGGGATATTGAAGTGTTGTGTAAAATACCAAAATGCCCCCTTTTACTCGTTCCACACACTCGGTCAAGACAACACTTGCAGAGAGTTTTTTTAGTTCTCCTCGAAACACACTCGGTCGAGCCCTAGCCTGTCGTCGTCCCCAAATCGGAATCGGTTGTGGGTGTCATTCTCTTCTGCTGCTGGCAACGTGGATGTGGGTGGGGGAATGTTCAGCTGTTGCTTTGTCCGTTTAAACTTTGTGTTTGATTTCTCCTCCTCCTCGTGGTTATTTGCAGATATTGCTGTGAGCAAAAAAGGGAATTTTTGAAACCGAGCTTCCTTCTCCGCGTTATTGGACGCTGCTGCTGATCCAGTTCTGTGATCAAAAGGTGGAACTCACATCAGCAACAAATCTTTTGGATCATCATGTTTTTTAATTCTCCTTTTATGGCGGAAGCAATTAAACCTTGATTAGGAATTCGAACTACGCTTGATGGGTTTTATATTCTAGAGAATCTTATTATGCGAGGTAAAATCAGGTAGGAGGGCAAGAATAATCAAGATGGAATTTTCTTTTATGTGGGAGATCTATTAAGAGGATACGTGTGTATTCATTTTTTTTTTTATAGTTGAGATAGAAAATTTGTTTAAGCTAGTTGGTTCTCCTAAACAATTATGTATTTTCCTTGAGAAGTTGTCATATAATGGGTGTAAAGTATGGTTCTCTTTCTTCAGTGATGCTTTGAATTTAGTCTATTCGTTACCCTATTTCAATGTGCACGTGTGTCTATGGACCTCACTGAGCTTTTGTGTGTTGGTTTTGCCTTTTGGTTGCGTTTGTATTTACAGGCTCTCTTCTTTATTGTATGCTTGAATTGGATAAGATTTATGTATTATTGCAACTAATTGTAAATTATTTGAGTAGAAGTTGTTGCTGACGTGAACAAAACAATTGACTTAAATGATGAACTAGCCAAGGCATATTTGCGCAAAGGGTGAGTGCAATGCTACTTTGTCATATTAACCTTCCTTGTTTCCTTCTCCGGTGAACCTGGACCAACTAAGGCTAGTTGAGGTTATCCAGGGTTGGGTGAAAGGTCTCAAGCCAGAACCTTGCGTACTGAAAAAGAAAAAGTACATATTTTGAACCCCTCTATCAATGTAGGTCTAGCACCAGCAATGAACCCCTCTATACAACAACCGTAGGCTATAAATACACGCTCAAAGGTGTTCCTCCCACTAGCGACCCATTCAGCCACTGTCTTGTCATCACTTTGCTTTAACCGATCATATATCCATGGTATAAACATGTATGTCTGTTTAGGTCTACCATGAATTTCCTCCATAGCCTTTTCATTTGCCCTATATGCTTGCTTATATGTCAATTGCACTTCATAATCTCTAATCAAACTCTTCCTTATTTCATTTGCACGCTTGTCTGTGTTATTTCTAAGCTCATCAATGATAATTGATGATGTCATGCTAGCACTTCGAGTGTGTGTCACATCAAGATTGTGTTGGGCTGTATGAATATGTTCTTTGGTGTATCTCGTCACACGTACGAAATGAGTGCTCTTCCCAATTGCCCTCACAGTTATTCTCCATGGACAATCTTCAACCTTACATTTAACGTACGCACAATCTCTACAATTCTTCACATATGTGTACTCAAATTTGTGCGCAATACTGAACTTGTGCACCACCTTCTTGAAATCATTCGCATATGCAAACATTTGATTTACTCCTACCAACAAATCCTTCCATTTTTTATAGTTCATCTTTGGTATCGGTGTTGAGGCGCTCTTAACTGCACATGGAAGGCTAAGAAGAGGTCTTGCATTACACTCATTTTGTACAGATTTATCATTCAATCCATAACACACAGCCTCATCAATGTACGACATTTGCTCTGCAGCTCCCAATAATTGATCAACCTTACATAGATATTAACAAGTGTTGTGGACACATTACCAATAACACTATACCAAATAACTTTTTATGTAACAAAAAAAACTGACACTTGCCTTTCTATATCATCCATGGCCTTTTCTTCATTATCACTTCTTTTGCATGCTACATACACATGTGCACTACCATTATTATAATGAAACAGATTTTCCATTTCAGAATCATCGATGACATCGATGAAATCTACTAATATCTTTTCATCAAAGCTCAAAGTGTATTTAATGTCGCACCTATGCCCATCTACACCAAGCCATTCTCCTATCATTACCCTCAATTCTTCAATTGTCATCCTCTCCTTCATTGATTTTACCCTCACTTTCCCACCACTATATTTAACTTCACCTTTAACATTACTTACAAACTCTCCCCCAACGTGGAAAAAACATATAAGTGACTTTGAGGAAGGTATTGCTTGAATATTTGATGTCATCTTGCATGATAACCTGCAAGAAAAAATTCAGATTTCAGATTTCATGACATTATTAGTCTCATACCAACGAAAATTCACCACTAAAAAAATTCCCTACAACACACCTTCTTCGACCATTGACTACTTCATCTATATGTTTGATAATATCATTTTATTCCCAATTAATAACAATGTTAAGCCTTTACTAACTATTTAACCTCCAACTCCACACCCATGTCATGACATCATACATTTCTCAATATATATGGCATTCACTAACTTACTGCTGCTCTTAATAGACAACAATGGTAAAGGTGTTGACAAAGTCTGTAATGGATTTGACAAGAATTATTAACTTATAACAACATGTGTCAAACGATTGAGCAACACTATTTCCTTGTCATCAATTAAGTTATGCGAGTTATTGCCTGACAAAATGAGTTATTGCCTTCACTATTATTATTAACGCTAATGACAAATTTAGTAATGGTAATGACAAATCCTGTAATGGCATTGACAACAAACCAAATGTGGTAATGACAGCAACTATCATGCACGTACAGATATGCTTATGACATCTTCATTACAGATCATTCATTCTACTTACACCTACTCAACGGTCAGTCATTACATCAATTCAATGCTACCTATTTCAAATCAATAACCTTTTCATTATGCTCCCTCTCACAGCAACAAGACCCAAGACATAAATAACCCACACCACACCGTTGATGCCGCCGTAGGTACGTCAAGTCCGAACCTTTAATCCCACTCAACCTATAAACTCACTTACCCACAACCAAAATTGCCATAAATAATCTACAATCGCAACACCATTGTCATTCCATACCCTTCATTGACAACCCCAAATAAGTTAGCTTCCTTACACCACGTGATTGCCCATCTATTTACTGTTCATGCACCCTCTGACCCACCGAACCACACCCAATAACCACCAACATAAATAATGACGATAAGATGGATATAGTCCGATTCATCTAAAAAAGATTATGTTTCTCAGAAAATTACTTACACTTGTCCGATTCAACGTTGATTGACTCCTCGTTCTTTACCTTTAACGTTGCTCTACACACACCCTTCGACTGTGTTTTTTTTTTCTTTAGCTTTTGTCCACAGCAGCCACCTCATATGTAAAACAAATGTAAAAAAGGGTATTTTGGTATTTTACACAACACTTCAATATCCCTAAAACATACCTGATCACTTTTCTGTCTTTTTGATGTTATAAAAGACTTTTGTGGGTTTTGTTATTTCAAATGGTATTTATTTGAAATTTTCCCTATTTTTAAATTGATTATTATATTTAATACTTTAACGTAATAGTATTTTTAAATTAAACTCTTAACATCTTGATAAACGATACCCGTATAATTTTTCCAAGAGAAAACGATTGCGGCGCCTTTGCATCCCACACTATTGAGAATGCAATTTTTTTTAATCAAAATTGAGAGTAGAACTAACTAACAGTAATTCCGCAGGGATCGAATTTAAGATTCTAAAGTGTAAACTTCACCTTTACTTCAATCTATATAGTCATTTTTCAGCATTTAGATTTCACCAGTTTCAAGCAAGAGTATATTAAATCCTTCTGAATGCCTTGCAAGGAAAGTAATAGGCCCTAGGTTATTTTTCAGATTAGCTATCAACCGTATAACTTCAAAGTACTTGTTTACCTTCACTGGAAAAAAAAAAAAAAACACACTTTTACACACTACAAAATTCTTCCCACGTATCCATCTCATGCAATGCAAAATTACTCGAGTAAGATCAAACTCCCCCTTGAACAAGAACCAAGATTGAAAGATGCCTATATACCTATTCTCTACAGAATATATTATCCTAAAACAATGAAACATATTGTACCTTCCAGAAGCAGTTCCTAATGCATTTTCAAACATTCTTTTCCATAAACATCTATACAAAATCTTGGATTCTTTACAAAGGAAACTATTATCATCATTCGGCTAACGAGGAAGGCAATTCTCGGGCAAGTGAGTTGAAGCTGCGTTATGATACTGTGTTGATGTATGGAACAGAGAAGGCACCATACTGTGAAACTGCATAGGCATGACATTATGTTGCCTCATATCTGTCAGTTCCTGTAACAACATATACAGAAAGTCATTCCAAATTCATACTTCATCATATTCAATAAAAACGTCAGGAAGATAAACTATCATAATCAAGAATAGAGATATGTTGAACCGCAGCTTTGCACTAAAAAATCTATACACCATTGAAGCCAAAAGTAAAGGACAGGACACATTTCTATCTTTTCAAATAAAAAAATGTAAGGACATGGCATACCATTTGGTGAAAACCATCTTGGCTGCTCACTGCTTCTAGTTGAGACACCTATTACATAAAGAAGGAACACTCGTAAATAATCCAAAATAAAAAAAGAACAAAGATCAATCATGTATCTATAAACTCACTGACCTTCCCTTTATTCCCTTCAGTATTTTCCGCACTTCCTACTTCCCTAGCAGCCCCAGCAGTCCTTGCAGCCTTATTACCAGTAGTCATCCTTGGATCAGGAACTTTCTTGTAATAAGCATTACCAGATTGATGCTCTTCTTCAACAACGCAAACTTGAGTAACCAGGGCATCAAGTCTTGTATCATTCTCGACAGAGTTCTTGTTTGTGCATTGCTTTAACGCTTCTTTTATGGCACCTAAAGCAATATAGTAACTTTCTTGGGACAAAGAACCTTCTTCACCCAATATTATGGCCCGTCTACATAAATCATTGAGCCGTCGGACCTTAGATTGCACCTCATCTAATCTTTCACTGATAGGATGCTTGCTCATAGCAGCATTTGTCAATCGTTGCAACACATACTTGGGTGGTATGCAGAAAACCCCAGACATTTGCAAAACAACAATAGCATGTCTACAAAGGTAACCTTTATATTCAAATGAGCGGCATGAGCAACATATGTCTGAGTTAGATTTGTTCCACTCAACCACATAATTTTGATCATCTTCAAAGTCCTTCACAGTATATGTTGCGGTCATACCATCATTTTCCATTTTAAGATGGCAAGCAGCTGCGCCAAGAACTTCAACTTGGAACTTTTTAAAAATTTCGTGCGTGTAGACGTATAACATTTGTTTCTCAAAAGGCGAAGGAGATTTTAATTCTGGTGTTTCATGCCAGGCATCAAAATTTGCTTTAGCTTCTTCTTCATACCTTTCTTCAAGAATCATTTTGTACCGCTCTATAAATTCCCTCAATGAAGTGTCACACTGGACATAGTTGTCAAACAAAGCACTTAAACTTTCTGAACGAGAACCAGTGGACAGTCCAACAAAAGAGATCTCTCTCATAAAAGTTGGCACCCAACGTGTCCGATCATTGTATAAGGATCGAACCCATTCAACATCTCTCAAATTAAACTTATCAACCAGCTTCCACCATCTCTTTTCAAATTGTTCCTCTGTCCATGACTTATATACACATTTGTTAAATTTTTCCATAAAATTACCATGCCATGCACCTAAAAATTCAAGCTGTCTGGGTATCTTTTCCAAAATATGCCACAAACAAAAACAATGACGTGTACCAGGAAGAACTGCAGCAACAGCTGTTTTCATGGCCTCATTTTGATCAGTAAGAATCACTTGTGGAGTTCGTCCCCCCATTGCAATTAGCCAAGTTTGCAGTAACCAAGCAAAAGTGTAGTTGGTATCATCAGCAATCAATGCACAACCAAGCAATGTGGGTTGCATATGATGGTTTACTCCAATAAAAAGTACCAACGGTATTTTATACTTGCTGATGAAATATGTTGTGTCAAAAGAAACAACATCACCAAAGTAAGTATAATCTTCCACACCTTTGGCATCAACCCAGAACACATTTCTTAGTCGATGCTCTTCATTTAAATCAACGGCGTAGAAGAATTTTGGATTTTCTTCCTGCATGTGCATGAAGAGTTCAAGAAGCAATTGAGCATGCCCAGTTTCCAGAACTAGACTCCGTCCCTTATCATTTAGATTTCTCAAAAAGTTCTCTAAACAATCAACATTTTGATATGCATTAAATAATTTGGAAACTGCAGTTAAATTCTTCCGCCTTCGCATCCGAACATCATTACCAGGTGGATCACTACTCCTATGGCTCCTGAAAAAATGAGCCTGGGCAGGTAAAAGCTCATGATTATGCTCTTTCACAAAGCTATAGACATACCACTTGCCATCTGGTTTTCTTTTCACATGCATGCTTGCTTTACAACCAATTTTTGGAGATGGGCGAGGATTAATTGCATCATCAGATTGCTGTTTATTACCATATCTTATACATGAAAACTTGGCATCTATAAATTCTTTTGATGCTCTAGACCGACGACTGCTCAACTTGGCAGTGCCAAACCCTACAGACTTGGCATACTCCTTATAAAATGCATAGGCAACTTCATGCGATTCAAATTCCATATTATCACGAGGCTCTGAAATTGTACTACCCATGAGAAAAGAAGAATCCATAACTAGTGGCAAAACTCAGATCCTCTTCACTCACAAAACTAACATGTCACATGTCCGCACGTACTGCCCCAATGGATAGGCACAAAGTATGTTCTCAATAATCTCAAAGCCACAATACCTGAATGGATATAGAAAACTTCACAAAGATATACAAAATATAAATGGCAACAGGAGTGGAATTTTCAATCTCTCAGATATACATAGTTTGGTGTATAAAAACCACCAGCTAGAGAGTCAGAGAAACATCAACAGAGAGTGAAAACACTACATGAAAAAAATCGAAAAAAGCATATTCATAACACGACTAAACTATATCTGCGATTGTTCTCATCAATCTACTTTAATGGAACCTTATTTAAGATGCATAAAAGTCCACTAGACCAGAATGTCAATGAAATCATTTTTTCCTTTTAATTTTTTTCCCCCTCTCCTCGTCTTGTACTTCTTAACAGTTCTCTCTCATTTTTCACACAGTGCAACAATTACATTTTTTATAATTGATTTTGTTTTCCCCTCTAACATTTTTCAATTTTTTCCTTTCAAATTAGTCATATTACCTCAAATTATTGTCTATCTAGCACATCAAACAGAAAAAAATCTAGTTTATATTTCTATATTATCCGAATCTCTAGCCCCTCTTGCAACATCAATGCAATAATACAGACAAGATTTCAGTGTCTATGCTGATAGCTAGCTTAAGCTCAATTTTTCGTTTTGTTGCTCTATTTAAGCTTTCAAGTCTGTTTCAACTGTGGTACTCCACTATATTTCAGTGCAGATTTCATGCTTGTTCTTCAAAACATCTAGAAGCATCCTCGAAATTATTCATATGCATCTCAATAACTCATGAGGTAAGATTCATCCCTAATCAAAATAAAGCTCTGAACATGCTTAGGTCAAAAGGTATCTTGGCTGGCTTCCCCTTTCCAATACTCTCTAGCAGAACAGAAAATACTGAACTCGATTTTAAATTAGACACATGAATCTAAAGCACCCGAAATTCAAACAACTTGCAAGCACCTAATTGGTGCTCTTAACTCATCAATTCAAACCCCAAAATCCAGACAGAATATGATATTCGAATATGAAGTTCAGAAAGTTTCCGATGTAAACGAATTATTACCAAATTGAACATTCAGAGCAGTGCCACTTTTAACTAGAGGTGTCAATGGTCAGCTCCACGGTCTTACAGCTCGAAGGAAAAGGACCAACTCCAAGTGCTGTCTCCACACAACACTTCCAAACAGAGATTCGAGAATAGCGCATATCACCAATCAATCTTGGACCCGTCGGAATCAAATTATGAGAACCCTAGCATTTCAGGTAGGAAAACCCAAATATTGGAGAAGAATAGAGAGATTGGCATCAGAAAGAGAGGGAAATTGAAAATCGGAGAGTGTCTAGCAGAAGAAAAGACACAGATTGAAACCGGTGGAGGGCGCAGGAGAGGGCGAGAGCGAAATTACAATTGGGATTGGAAACAGGCGTCTTGAATTCGCTGGCGACTGCACGTCAAGAAACGACGCCGTATTAAATTTCGTCCCAGATCTGCACCGTTCGTATAGCAGACGGTGAAGATTAGTTCGCCCCCACCGGAACCACAACCACATTTGCACTACACACGATAAGCTTCTTCTTGCACGAGGGGAGAAAAACAGAGCAGGACGAAGCAAGATATTGTAGTATAAAAGCAAATAGATCACCACGTTTTGAAACTGATTCGAAGATGAAAACAACAGAAGCATCAGGTGATGGTACCAGGAAAGGAAAGGTAGAAACTGAGTTTCACATTGAAGAAGCAAGTTTTACGGTCTGTTTGGTGTGAGGGATTTGGAGGAAAAGAAAGAGGTGAGAAAATTTTTATGAGTTGAATTTTAAAAAATTGAAGAAATGGAGTAATAAAATTTTAATAAAGAAAATATATAAGATAAAAGAGTAAGAAAAATTAATTAAAAATTTTAAACCCCATTTCTTAAATTTTTTTAAATTAAATTTAAAAAAATTTTACCTCCTTCCATTTTCCCTCCCCTCCCATCATACCAAACAAGTCCTTAGTTCCTCATTGAAGACAGATTTTCTCAATGTATCAATAAAATGTGGGAAACACAAAATGTGTGTGTTTATGTTGGTGGAGTTTGCGAAATTAAGAAATGCCAGCAAATATGGCAACCCACCTGAGCCAGAATGATTGAGACGCCGGAGCAGGAGGTTCCCTCGCCGCCGGTGAGATAAATGCTCGTGACTGCGTATCATTGGACATCCTATGAAACTGAATTCAGATCATGCTTTTCTCAAGTAGCACTGGTTTTGTCCCATTTTCAAATCAAAAAGCTAAAGAAAAAAGTATGATGCATTTGTTATACATAGCGATCAAGGAAAGCCAATGAAGCTAGTACTGAACTCCATTATACTTCCGAAAAATTGTTATTTCATATATTTATTAGATCACTAATATAACCCATTAATTTGTTTATTGATTTGATTTATTAAGTGAAAATTATTTTTAAACGAATTTCTTGGTTGCTAAAAATTGTGGGAGATTATTCATTTTTTTTATTCAAAATTGTGGGAGGTTACTCTAGTTATCAACAATAACTAAATATAATTCTATGAAAAGAAAAGGAGAAACATAGATCGAATTGGCATCTTGTTGAGATTTTCAATAAAGGGAACGAAATTAAGCTATACCTTTTTTTTTTTTTTTAGAATCCATGGATAGGAGAGAATCCTCCAAAACTGCATGCATCACAACCAGTGTTCATTAACCCGGACCGGACCAGCCGGTGCGGCTCGGAAACCGGCGAACCGGCCGGTAGACCGGTCCGGGTTACTAATTTAAAAAAAAAAAAATTTGATTTTTCATTTAGAATTTTATACTATAAGCCTAAAATCTTCAATTTCTTACTAGTTTGGTCCCGGTTTAGCTCCGGTTTAGTCCCAGTTTGACCCACTGACCTTAACCCATTATCCCGACCGGTTCAATACCCGATCCGGATTTTAATATCTTTATCACAACAAACTTAAATTCCTTATCATAGGTAGAATATTTGAGCTTAGCATTATTAAGCTTCTCACTGAAGAAAGCAATGGGATGGCCTTCTTGACTCAGGACGGCACCAATTCCAGTGTTAGAGGCGTCACAGCTGACCTCAAACACTTTGTCAAAATTAAGAAGGGCTAAGTTTTTGTCAAGTGTTTCTTCAGTTCTTCAAAACTTTTCTGAGCTTTCTCTGTCCATTGGAACTTGTCTCCCTTGATGCAATCCGTGAGGGGTGCTGCAATGGAACTGAAGTTTCGAATGAATCACCTATAGAAGGAAACTAATCCATGGAAACTTCTGACTTCTTGGATGGATTGCGGTGTTGTCCAACTGTTAATGGCTTCAATTTTGCTTGGATCAACGCGTACACCCTCTGCAGTGATAATATAGCCCAGAAAAATGACTTCATTTGTCAAGAAAGCACACTTCTTCAAATTAGCATAAAGTTTCTGCTCTCGAAGAACTTGCAACACTTGTAGTAAATACTCCAAATGTTCCGTTAGGCTTTTGCTGTAGATAAGAATGTCGTCAAAGTAAACAACAACAAACTTGCCAATGAAAGGGCGAAGGACCTGATTCATCAGGTGCATAAATGTACTAGGAGCATTTGTCAACCCAAATGGCATCACATTCCATTCGTACAACCCATCTCTAGTTTTGAAATCTGTCTTCCATTCATCTCCGGGGTGAATTCGGATTTGATGGTATCCACTACGAAGGTCAATCTTAGAGAAAGTAGTAGAGCCATATAATTGGTCGAGCATATCATCAAGTCTGGGTATCGGAAACCGATACTTAATTGTGATCTTGTTGACTGCACGACAATCTATGCACATTCTCCAACTTCCATCTTTCTTGGGAACTAGGAGTACAGGTACGGCACAAGGGCTGACACTTTCTCAGATTGATCCCTTTTTCAGTAATTCTTCAATTTGGTTTTGAACTTCTGCATTTTCTCGATGACTCATTCTGTAAGCTGGTCAGTTAGGAATTACTGCTCCTCGAATGAAATCCATAGCATGTTGAATGTCTCGCATGGGTGGTAATCCTGGTAGCATTTCATTTGGAATTACATCAGGAAACTCATCTAATAATGGCTACACTTCAGGTGGAATGGCAGTTCCATTATTTTCCTCGAGCAATAAAAGAAAACCCATGACTTGGCTTTCTGTTTTGGTCACCTTCTCAACTAAAGACACCAATGGTTTAGACTCGTATTTGTCTTTATTATGTTTATCGGGTGGCAAAGGTGCGAGCTGAATTTTCATGCCATCCTTATGGAAGGAATATGTGTTTGCGTGACCGTCATATAGAACGCGTCGATCATATTGTCAAGGTCTCCCCAAAAGAAGATGACAAGCATCTATGGGAACAACATCACACAAAACTTCATCATGATACCTTTTACCAATAGAAAAAGTAATAAGGCATCGTTTTGAAACTCTTACCTCGCTATCCTGGTTAAGTCATTGGAGCTTGTAAGGGCACGGATGGTTCTGAGTCTGTAGATGCAACTTTTCTACCATATAGTTGAAAACTACATTTTCACAGCTTCCGTTGTCAATGATGACGTTACAGACTTTACCTTGAGTAGTGCAGCGAGTATGAAAAATGTTGTGACGTAGCCAAGGCTCTTCTTTCACAGTTGTTGTATGCAGGCTTCTCCTAATCAGAAGTGATTCACCGTGGTCAGCAGGAGTAACTTCCTCATCAAATACTGGCTCCCCGTCAAATATTGGTTCTGTTTCAGGCATAGGCTCCCTTTCTTCTTCAAATACTGCAGAAGCTTCCCCTTCAATAATAGTGACAACTCTGCTGTTAGGGCAGTTAGAAGCGATGTGACCGAATCCTTGGCATTTGAAGCACTTAGGCGCTTTGGAGTTGAATTCCCTAAAAGCCTTTGGTGGAGGCGCGCTTGAAGAGCTAGGATGATGCATTTGTGGCTTACGCCCATCAAAAGGAATTATGGTTGAGGAAGACGGTTGGTATGGAGGCCTTCTGGGAACCTGTTTCTCGATACGGATGGCTAAACGGATGACATCATCCAGAGTCCAATATTGCTGGAGTTGTACTGGATGGGCGATGTTCGTATTTAACCCTATGAGATAACGAGCTATTGTTTGCTCCTCCCTTTCTTGTATATCACATTTCATCATAAGTTTCTCAAATTCCCTAATATATTCCTGCACAGACATAACCTTTTGGTGGAGATTATGTAATTGAAGGAAATTATCTTGATAATAATTGTCGGGAAGAAACTTACGTGAGAGTTCACGTCGCATCTTGTCCCACATTCGTATCTTGCTTTTTCCTTCTCTTTCACGCTTTTTCTTGAGATTTTCCTACCATATGGGAGCATGTTTCTTTAGTTTGATGGCGAAAATTTTGAATTTTTGCTCATCGGGAATTTCTTTATATTCAAAAACTCGTTCGATGATTTGAAGCCAATCAACGAATTCGTCTGGTTGAAGTCTTCCCTCAAATTTAGGTATGTCTACCTTAATGTCATTAAGGCGGAATTGTTGTTGTTGAGGACGGCAGCGGTAGTCAGTGGACGATGAACTATTATTATCTGAATCATCCTCTGGATATTCATTGCGAGATTCTAGCATGGCTGGCTACGTTTGTACAGTGGTTTCCAATTCCTGTATCTGACGTCTCATCTCGTCCATCTCAATCTCGTGTGTGTTTCTGCGTCTTGGAGGCATTTTGGAATTGTTCTTGTGAGGTTAGATATAGGGTGGAAGGGTAGGATTGGTATTTATGGAAAAGTAAGGGACAAAATTGGAAATTTTATGGACAAATGGGGTAAAAAGGTAATTTCTTAACTTTCAGGGACTGAAATGTAATTTTGGTAAAAATATGGGGTCAAATATAATTTCAGAAAGTTTTGAGGTCTGAAATGTAATTTTGGCAGAAAGCAGGGACCAAAATGAAATTTTTAAAAGTTTTTGGGCTCTGAAATGTAATTTTAAAAAGTTTTTGGGCTCTAAATCTAGGGCCAAAATGTAATTTCAGAAAGTTTTGGGGTTCAAAATGTAATTTTAGCAGAAATCTGGGGCCAAAATGTAATTTTTGAAAGTTGGGCTGACTGGGATTGTTGACGTGGCGGTTATGACACGTGGCAGTCAACGGGTGGCTGACCTGTTGATGGCGCAGCAGATTAGGATGACATGGTAGATGACGTCATCATCTTCAACCTCTGAACTCCGACGACTGTGTGAAATTCCGGCGACTTTTCCGGCGACGTTCGTAGAGGCATGTGGAATTGTTTCATGGTTGTGACAGAGGCTAGTTTTAGGTTTTTCGGCCTTCTGAACACGATGGTGAGGTCGGTTTCTTCAAAAAACGCTCCGAGAGTGAAAATCCGACACCCCCTTTTTCTCACGTTTTTTGTTTCTCACCCACTCCTCACTCTTTCGCTCTCTGGCTCTCTAGAACTCAGCTCTGATACCAAAATGGTTCAGGAACCAATCTCAAATGTGTTTTTTCAATACTCAGATGTGTTTTTACAATGAAAAATGGCACCTATTTATACTAATACATTTCTTATTAAAATAAGGAAAGGAAATGCTCTGTTTCAATGTTGGTGTGCTCAACAACTCCTTCAGTCACCAACCCCCCAGCCGTCGTTCCCTATTTCTATCGTCATTGCATGCATCATGTTTATGTCCTCTATTTCAACGTGCATGATTGTGGTTATGTTTCACTAAGTTATCTAAAGGAACCTTAAGGTCTTTCTTTTCTCTCTTTTCTTTTAATTTTCCCCCTTTTTTGGCTTTAATTTGCGAACAGAGGGGTGTAATTGTCAATACAAAGAAAGGAGTTGGTAAGTTTGACAAGAAAAGATTTTTGTGAGCATTGAGCATGTAACCCTTTAACTTCCGTTTTAATTTGCATGTTTGGGTAACATCCAAATTGCAGTTTCAGAAGTCATTTTCTGTAAATCGAGATAAAACTTCTTTCATATATTTATTTTGTACATCGTAAAAGTTACCCTTCATTTGGTGATAAGGCTAAAGTGAAATTAAGTCCAGCTTTCAAAGTTTTATGATTCTAAAGTGAAATTAACTTAGCAACAAGGAAAAGAGTGATGTATTTATTATATAGAGATCAAGGAAAACGCCGCAGCATTCTCCTCACCCCAGCCTCTCTTGAACATACACATCAATATGATTCTTCCATACATATTTTTTAACTACTGTATTAAAAATGGGCCTCGTGTATTACAAGTCTAAGATAAGCCATACTGATGAATAGCTCAACTTCCTATAGATTTTATTATATACATTGTCGTCGTTGTCGTTGATGATTTAGATTCATGGTTGAAGACATCCATCTATAGTATTGATATTCTCCTAATTATTAATTTTGTTTTTTTTTTCATGGAATTGATGTAATTAAGGTATAACATATTAGTTATACATGTCACATATCAGAAATATGGAGTTGAGTGCTACTGTGCTAGGACCTTCAAAAAGACAAAAAGTTAACTAATAGTTTATTCTCAATAATATTGAATCTGGAATTTAACTTCTAGTAGAATTTCTGAGTCATAATCCTATTATTTTCCTTAATAATGCAAAATAATTGTCATAGAGAAAATCAATTTTTTAGGAGAAACGATGCCTCAAATCTCAATATAAAAAAACTTATAATTCAAAAGAATATTCTTACTCCAAAAACGAATATTCTTAAAAATCGAACTTTCTCTCCTTATCTTTTACTAGTCAATGAAATCATTTTTTACTTTTAATATTTTCCCCCTCTCCTTATCTTTTGCTTCTCAACAGTTCTCTCTTATTTTTCACAGAGTGCAACAATCACATTTTTAATAATTGATTTTTTTTTTCACTTTAACATTTTTCAATTTTTTCCTTTCAAGTAAGTCATATTCCCACAAAATATTATTTATCTTGCCCATCACACAGAAAAAAAAATCTAGTTTATATTTGTATATGATCCGAATCTCTAGCCCCTCTTGCAACATCAATGCAATAACACAGGCAAGATTTCAGTGTCTATGCTGATAGCTAGCTTGAGCTCAATTTTTCGTTTTGTTGCTCTATTTAAGCTTTTGAGTCTGTTCAACTGTGGCACTTCAACCATATTTTCAGTGCAGATTTCTTGATTGTTCGTTAAAACGTCTAAGAGCATCCTAGAAGGAGTAGAAGCTATTCATATGCATCTCAATAACTCATGAGATAAGATCCATTCCTAATCAAAAGAATGCTCTGAACAGTACTTATACATATGTCAAAAGCTATCTTGGCTGGCTTCCCCTTTCCAATACTCTATAACAGAACAGAAAATACTGAATTCGATTTTAAATCAGACGCACTAATGTAAAGCACCCGAAATTCAAACAATTTCTAAGTACCAAACTAGCGCTCTTAACCGTTCAATTCAAATTTGAACATCCAGACAAAGAATATGAAATTCGAATATGAAGTTCAGAAAGTCTCCGATGTGAAAGAACGAATCATTGCCAAATCGAACATTCGGAAATTACAATTGGGATTCAGTGGGTGAAATTGGCTGAAACAGGCGTCTTCAATGGGTCGTGTTCTTCATGTCAAGAAACGACATCGTATTAATTTTTTTGGCAAATCTGACCCGTTCGTTTAGCAGACGGTAAAGATTAGTTCAGTAAACTGAAATTCCATGCTCGCCACCACCGGAACCACAACCCCATTTGCCCTACACGATCAGCTTTTTCTTGCGTTTAAAAAAAAAAAAGCAGAGCAGGACGAAGCAAGATAATGGTATCAGTAATGGTAGGAGCTGAGTTTTGCATTGAAGAAGCAAAAGTTGGAGATGCAAGTTCTAGTTCCACATTCAAGGAAGATTTACTCAAGGCATCAGTAAAATGCGGGAAACACAAAATGTTTGTGCTTATGTTGGTGAAGCTTGCGAAATTAAGAAATGCTGGCAAACATGGCAACCCGCCTGAACCAGGAGTTGTTCGAACAGTGATTGAGACACCGGAGAATAAGGTTCCTCGCCGCCGTTGAAGTAACTTATGGTTTTCGATTCTTTCAGCATGTGCAAATCCTTATGCACCTTGTGGTCTTCGAATTCTCATTGAAATCCTCGAATGTCACTGTTCTGACGTGATCAGACGTAGGGTTGGAGACAAAATTGTGACCAAAAGCTGAGAGATGATGAAGTCGAATTTGGGAAAATGAAAAGCTTTTTTAAAAGGGTAATATAATATTGTCTCTTTCTTTAAATTTTTACTTAAACAAACATTGCAAACAATATATCCCATTCCTAGTTTCAACTTCTTTCTTTTTAATCATAGCAATCTAACATTCTCTTCCGTTGTGGTTAAGAGTAGAACCAAACTGGTCTGAACATTTTCTTTCAAGGACATGTCTTTCAAAAAGTTGGCAGTCATAAGAAGATCATTTCTGGAAGCTCTTGGAGTTTCAGATATCAACTTTGCTTTGTAGTTTGCATTGTGCTTTGTGTTGAGAGACACCTTGACGGAGTAGTCTAGATACTAAGATTGGTGCGAATTGTATCTTTCAATTAGGGTTTATATCCTTTTCATGTATTAAAAAATTGTGTTGAGGGTCATCCTTCCAGGACGTGATGTGAAATACTATTTGTATTTTATTTCATATCTTAGTAAATGTACATAGTGAAGACACGTCAAATTGATGAATTGGAGGCTATGCTTATGAAAATGTAACATGTGTTCTGAAACACCAAGAAATCTTTGGAATAATTCTCTTCCAACCTTTTCTGACCACGATAAATTTATTGGTTTAACTCTGCCATAGTCTACTTTCATAAAATAATGGGTTTCATTGGAGTATATGTCTGGTAGGAAGTTTTTACAGCTGCATATTCCTAAAATATTTCAATTTTGTCTTCAACTATTCTTGGAAAAACCGTTTCTTGCAATAGATTTCAGATTTTTAAAAGTTATCTCTTCCTCAAGGCCACATACTCGAAGACTTTTTCTTGTTTAGAATGAAGCCGGCCTCTTAGTATATAATGATTTACTTACCATAGTATATAATCAAGGGTAAAGGTGCATCTAGCACCCTGAACTATTTTTGGAGGTGTAATCAGCACCCTAAAGTATTTAAGGGTGCAATCAGCACCCTAAACTATTTTTTGGGGTGCAATCAGCACCCTAGAGTATTTAAGGGTGCAATCAGCACCCTAAACTATTTTTGGAGATACAATCAGTACCCTAATGTATTATAAATGGAACAATTACACCCTTTCACTAACAGAATACTAACTCCGTTTGCTAACACACTATTTTCTTTCAGTATTTAAGGCTACAATTTTACCTCTAATGTAGTAAAAATAGAGCAATTGCACCTCCAAAAATTTGAACTTTAGCAAACAGAGTTAATATTCTGTTAGTGAAAGGGTGTAATTGTTCCATTTTTGATACATTAGGGTACTGATTGCACCTCCAAAAATAGTTTAGGGTGCTGATTGCACCCTTAAATACTCTAGGATGTTGATTGCACCCTAAAAAATAGTTTAGGGTGCTGATTGCACCCTTAAATACTTTAGGGTGCTGATTGCACCTCTAAAAATAATTTAGGGTGCTGGATGCACCTTTACCCTATAATCAATATAATGACATACAGTTATTGGATGCCAAAAATAAAACTTTGTTTTTGGAAAACTATCCTGACAAAACTTCAAAATGCACAAACTCTATCATCTTCCTCGTCTATCTCTCATTTTTTGCTGCCCGTGGCTTATATTTTGAAGTACTCCTGTATTTGTCCAATAAAATGGCTTCCTCCTCCTCCTCCCAAGTTCCTCCAAAAAAGTATGATGTGTTCATCAGCTTTAGAGGTTCAGACACCAGGCATGGGTTTCTTAGCCATCTACAAAAGGAATTGCGCCAAAATCATATTGATGTGTATGTGGATGAGAGGCTAGAGAAAGGAGGAGAAATATCATCAGCACTTGTGGAAGCAATACAAGGGTCAACTATTTCATTGGTGATATTCTCAAAAGACTATGCTTCTTCAAAGTGGTGTTTGGAAGAGCTTGTCAAAATCATGGAATGCAAGGAAACCAATCGACATATTGTGATGCCAATATTTTACAATATAGATCCATCATATGTCAAGCATCAAAAAGGCTCTTATGCTGATGCATTTGCCAAACATGAGGAGAGGTTCAAGGATAACATGGACATCCCGCAAATCTGGAGATTTGCCTTGACAAAAGTTGCTAACTTGTCTGGTTATCATTATTCATCGAATTCGCAGTAAGTTTCTCTTCTGAAAATTTTTGCCTTTTTTTAAATATATAAATTTAATAATGCCTATCTAGCTGGTTGCTCAGGTTACAAAGAATTTCACCTTTATTTATTGACTGTCTTGCATCACGATATTTGTTATTTCTTCATACAATTCCTAGAAAATTCAGACTTGATTCCAAAAGCTTAATTTGCTGTTTCTCAATCAAACTGACACGGTAATGGTATTATTTTATAGATTATAAGTTTTTATTTTTATTTACTATATTAACATCCATGAATATTTCTATCATGCCTGTCAATTTTGCTTTACTTTTTTTATAGTTGTAACTTAATCAAATTTTTTCATTTGCATTTCCTTTCTCTTTTTGTATGCAAGGAATGAATCTCAACTCGTTGATGAAATCTGTAAAGATGTCTTGAAAATTTTGGATGATATTTACCCTATGGAACCTAAGTGCCTAGTTGGATTTGATAAAAACTTGGCTTGCATTGAATCATTATTGAATATTGAGTCAGATGAGATTCATAGTCTTGGAATTTGGGGGATGGGAGGTATAGGCAAAACAACCATTGCTCATGCTGTGTCTGACAAATTCTCTTCCAAATTTCAAAGCTGTTGCTTCCTAGAAAATGTGCGAGAAGAATCAAAACAGATTAATGGATTGAGTTGCTTACTTCAGAAACTTCTTTCTGAATTATTAGCCCCAGAAAATCTCCATATGAATGACGCAGTGACAGCTAGATCCATAATGGCAAGGAAGAGAAGGCTGCGTTGGAGAAAGGTTCTTGTTGTTCTTGATGATGTTGACACCTCTGAACAATTAGAATATCTAATTGGAGAACAACTTTGCTTGGGACCCGGTAGTAGAATCATTGTAACAACTAGAGATAAGCATGTTCTTATTAGCCATGGAATTCTCTTGATACATGAGATGGAGGCATTGAACTTCACAGAGTCCATGAAACTTTTCAGCTTGAACGCCTTCAACCAATGCCATCCCAAAATAGGATATGAAGATTTGTCAATAAGGGCAGTTGGTTTGGCCAATGGTATCCCACTTGCTTTGAAAGTTTTGGGTTCTTATTTTCATTCCAGAAATATGGAAACGTGGAAAAGCGCACTACAAAAGCTCCAGAAGTATCCCAATGTGCAGATTCAAAATGTATTGAAAGTGAGTTATGAGGGATTGGATGATGCAGAAAAAGAAATACTGCTAGACATTGCATTCTTTTTCAAAGGAGAAAGTAAAGATGATGTTATAAGGGTACTTGATGCTTTTGGTTTCTTTGCAATGGTTGGAATCGAAAACCTTTTGAATAAAGCTCTTATAACAGTTTCATATAACTATATACAAATGCACGATTTGATTCAAGAAATGTGCAAACAAATTGTTCGTGAAGAATCTTCCAAGCATCCAGAAAGACGTAGCCGATTGAGAGATGATGAAGAAATTTATCATGTACTGAAAAACAACAAGGTAAGAGAAAGACACTCTAGCTAATTAACTTACTTTTATATCTGAAGAATTTGAAAATGCTGCTTGTTTATTATCATGAGATCTTTTGTGTCAGGGAACTGATGCAATTGAAGGCATTATACTAAATGTGTCGCAGAGTAGTAGAGATTTACACTTGAATGCAGACACCTTCACAAAAATGACCAATCTAAGACTTCTCAAATTCTACTACAATGTGTATGGTAGTAGATCATGTAATTATGTAGACCTTCCTGCTAGCCTTGATTCATTCCCTGATAAATTAGGGTACTTCCATTGGGATGGATATCCTTGAAAATCATTACCATCAATTTCTTGTGCTGAGAAGCTTGTGGTACTTGCAATGGAAAATAGCCAAGTTAGAAAACTCTGGGAGGGTGTGCAGGTATTTATATGCAAAGTGTATTTTGTATTTTATATTTAATTATAGGGTAAAGGTGCATCCAGCACCCCGAACTATTTTTGGAGGTGCAATCAGCACCCTAAAGTATTTAAGGGTGCAATCAGCACCCTAAACTATTTTGATAGACCAAGAAGATCTTGTAGTCAAGCTACCAGAACTGAGCCTTCATTATATGAAGACTGTAGGTCTGTTAGATCTGAATCTTCAAGATATTCTTGTTCTTCTTTACCTAAACCACCATCTGTCATCTATATGCCAGCCCCCAACACATTAACTCCCCAACAAACTCTACCAAAGGTACCATCGGTCATATATGCACCTGCACCACCCACGGTAACCCCACAAACAACCACAAACGTTTCAATTCAAGGAGTTGACAATTCTTTAAATATCCCACACACAAGTTATGAAAAGGATGATGACTTGAAATCAATTGAGTCTCCAACCTATTCATCTCTTGGGGAACCAGGGGAACCTTTCATTATAAACGTTTTAGAAAATGTTTTCCAAATTGACAAACAAACTTTGCAAAAAGAATTTTACTCTGAGAAATATACCCTTCAGAGAGAATGGTTTCTACGAAAATTCAAAAAATCTGCTAGAAAAGAAATTCAAGAAAAATTCTACAGATTTCTTGAAAAAATACAAGAAAATATTCCATTCTTTGATTGGTTTAATGCTTATTCAGAAGATCAAAACTTGGAATATCCTTTCTTACAAACCATCAATATGACAAAGAAACAATGGAAAACTTCTGAAGGTGAAACTATTTCTTCTGAGTTTCTTCCTCCAAAACCAGTGCAAATACCACAATTGGCTGATGACAAACGTCAACCAATTATGGCTGCACCTTTCAAATTTAAAAACATTGAAAAACCCATTGACCCAACGGATATTAAGAACATTGTTGAACAAAACAATTACACAAACCAATACCTCCAGGTATTAGGTGATTATTTTGTTCAAACACCAGTTTCTTCAAGAAAAGTCGACACTAGAATTGAAACACCTCTTTTCAAACCTTTTCAAATTAACCCGAAAATTAAGTCAGATTTTCAGACTAAAAGATCTGATTTATTAAGGAAGGTTAATCAACAAATTAGCCAACTTCAAACTACAACTGTCCCAGACACACCCCAAACGTCCTCCACCAGATCAAAAGACGTCATGACTTTCGAAAAGGATTCCCAAATTGGAGATACAGACTCTAACCATTCTGAGTCGCAACTCCAGATCAACCATCAACACTGGAAAAAGCCTTCAAAACTCTATTACCATAGAGCTAGCCCTCCAGACATTCTGGTTGAAGAACGAATAAACCAAAACTTTAAGTCCTTCAACGCTGACAATATCTATGAATGGAACATAGATGGTCAAAGTGAGTCAAACATTCTCCAAACTCTTCAACAAATGTCCATGGTAAGTACCGCATACCAAACTCAACATGATTATTCAGATGAGATGATTACCAATCTTATAGTTTCCGGGTTTACTGGACAACTCAAAGGTTGGTGGGATAATTATCTCTCTTCTGAAGATAAACATACCATCTTTACATCTATTAAAACTGAATATGATGGAACACCCATTACCTCAAACGACCAACCCATTCCAGATTCAGTAAACACTCTTCTTTTTACAATTATTAAACATTTTGTTGGAGATCCATTTATCTGGAAAGATAGGTCAGCTGAACTTCTTTCAAATCTTAAATGCAGTACCTTATCTGATTTCAGATGGTATAGAGATACTTTTTTTACTAGAGTACTCACTAGAGATGATGCTCATCAGCCATTTTGGAAAGAAAAATTCCTAGCTGGATTACCTAAGTCATTAGGTGATAAAGTTAGAGAAAAATTTAGAAACCAAAATGATGGCAACATCCCTTATGAGCATTTGACGTATGGTCAATTAATCTCTTATGTCCAAAGAACTGCTCTTAAAATTTGTCAGGATGATAAAATCCAACGTCAACTTAAAAAAGAAAAAGATACAAGCAGGAAAGAATTGGGAACTTTCTGTGAACAATTTGGCTTTCCTCCTTGTAAGCAATCTAAACCTCACCGCAAGCCTTACTACAAAAAGAAAAAACATATCTACCAAAGATATAAGCCCAATACACCTCCTCGTAGACTTGAAAAGGAATTTCGCTCTAAACCAAAAGTTGATTTTCCTAAACAAACAAAAGTTACTTGTTTTAAATGTGGTAAACCAGGCCATATTTCCAAATATTGTCATTTGACTCGGAAATTAAAGAAGATTAAGAGTATTGAAGAGCCTCTTCTAGAACAAATAAACAATCTTTTGATTGAAACTTCTGAATCTGAATCTGAAAGTAGTTCTTCTGAGGATCTTAATCAAATCCAAAATGAAGATCTTCCAGAAAACTCTTCTTCAGAAATTAATGTTATCACGAAGGAACATGATTTACTTCTTGATATCATTACTAAACTCCCAGATTCTGATAGAGGAGAATATTTGTTCAAACTGAGAGAAATTCTCAATCAAACTCCGACTTCTTCAAACTCTAAACCTCCTATTCTTTTCAACAAATATGATTTAACGAATGTTTTAAACAAGTTTAAACATTCTGTCAAACCTACAACCCTCCAAGACCTTCAGTACGAGGTAAATAACCTCAAAACTGAAATCAGTCTTATTAAACTCCAACAAGACACCCATGCAACTGCTATATCCCAAATACAGGATTTTCAACTTGCAACTCAAACTGAAGGGCAACTAAAAACATCATCCGATCAAGAAGACAATAATCTTTCTGAACCATTTTTAAACTTAATTTCAAAAATATCAATTCAAAAGTTCTATGTTCAAGCTAAGATTATTATTAATAATGATTTTGTCTTGGACCAAACTGTTTTGTTTGACACAGGAGCTGATTCTAATTGTTTTAAAGAGGGAATCATTCCTACAAAATATTTTGAGAAAACAACCGAAAGGTTTAATGGCGTCAATGGCTCACGCTTAGATGTCAGATACAAAGTTTCAAACGTTGTTATTGAAAATGAAGGTTTAAAGATTCAAACCCCATTTATATTAGTTAAAGATATGGGAACCCAGATTATTCTTGGGGCGCCATTTGCAAGGCTATTATTCCCATATATGACTGATGAAAATGGAATTTTAAAAGAACATCTGGGTAAAACCATCTTATTCCCTTTTACTCAAAAGCCCAGAGTTAAGGAATTAAATCTTCTTTCTTCAAAACAACAAGTTAATTTTTTAAAGGAAGATATCTCTTTTAAACATATAGAAGCTCACCTATGTCAAGCACAAATTAAACAACAAATTCACACTTGTCTTGCGAAAATCCATCAAACTATTTGCTCGGATTTACCAAATGCGTTTTGGGATCGCAAAAAACATGTTGTTGACTTGCCTTATGAAACAGGTTTTTATGAAAAGCAAATACCAACTAAGGCACGACCAATTCAAATGACTGCAGAACTTCTTGAAACCTGTAAAAAGGAAATTCAAGAACTTCTGAACAAAAAATTGATTCGCAAATCTAGAAGCCCTTGGTCTTGTGCTGCTTTTTATGTAAATAAAAATGCAGAAATAGAGCGTGGAGCTCCTAGACTTGTAATCAACTACAAACCTTTGAACGAAGCGTTACAATAGATTAGGTATCCAATTCCAAACAAATCTGATCTACTTAAACGTTTGTATTCTGCAAAAGTCTTTTCAAAGTTTGACATGAAATCTGGATTTTGGCAGATTCAAATTTCTGAAAAAGATAGGTATAAAACTGCTTTTACTGTGCCTTTTGGTCAGTATGAGTGGAATGTTATGCCTTTTGGTTTAAAAAATGCTCCTTCTGAATTCCAGAGAATCATGAATGAAATCTTTAATGACTATAGCTAATTCATCATTGTATACATTGATGATGTTTTGATCTATTCTCATTCTATTGAACAACATTTCAAACATGTTAATCATTTTATTAAAATTGCAGAAACAAATGGTTTAGTAGTTTCTAAGCCTAAAATTAGTCTTTTTCAAACTAAAGTTAGGTTTCTTGGTCATTGGATTTACCAGGGATCCATAACGCCAATTGAACGTGCAATTCAATTTGCAGATAAATTTCCCGATCAAATCATTGACAAAACACAACTTCAACGATTTTTGGGATGTTTAAATTATGTTGCTGACTTTATTCCTCATCTTAGCAATTTCATTAAACCGCTACACCAGCGTCTTAAAACGAATCCTCCTCCATGGACGGATACCCATTCAAATGTTGTCAAGCAGATTAAACTCCAGGTTAAGGAACTTCCTTGTCTTAGCCTTCCTGATCCTTCTGCTTACAAAATTGTTGAAACTGATGCCTCTGACATTGGTTATGGTGGCATTCTTAAAACAGCGTTTAGACGGCAAAGAAAAAATTGTCTCTTTCACATCTAAACATTGGAATACTGCACAACAGAATTATTCCACCATTAAAAAAGAAATTTTGGCAATCGTTTTATGCATTTCCAAATTTCAATCTGATCTTTTAAACCAAAGGTTTTTAGTTCGTATTGATTGTAAATCGGCAAAAGATGTTTTGCAAAAAGATGTTAAAAACCTTGCATCAAAACAGATTTTTGCCAGGTGGCAAGCAATTCTAAGTGTTTTTGATTTCGACATTGAATTTATCAAAGGCACTTCAAACTCCTTACCAGATTTTCTTACCCGTGAGTTTCTTCAGGGTAGGTAGTGAGTGAACCAACAAAATGCCCAGAAAAAAGAAAGAACCTGATGATAAACAAAAAAGTGATAAACTCCCGAGTGTCATGCAAGATGCTCAAAATCAAACAGTCTCTAGTGCAAGTCTGGAGGTGATTATGCAACAACTTCTACAACAATATGGATCCCAAACACAAGGATCCCAGCAGCAGAAGCAGTCTCAAATAGAGTCATCTACTCAATCTGGGTCATCAATCCAGAAACCTCAAACAGAAGCAACCTCTACAAATGAGATTTTAAAATCTTATGAACAGGCATATGCCCAGAGGAAACTTCCCAACTAATCATGGGAACAGGTGGTGAAAAAAGGGAAAAACACAGCCCTTGTACCATTTTCCCCAATGACTAAACAAGAGTATGACAGGTTAAACCAAGCACCCCAAAGTCTACAAGTTTGGCCAAGACCCTCTACTTCACCAAAACAACTGACAACTGCAGCTTCTTCATCCAAAGCAATTGTCAGTCAACCCCAAACACAAGCTAGCACGCATACTCCTTATTTCCATAAAGAGGCTTATGCAAAACACATTCTACAGGTGGAACCAGAATTTTTTCACCAAAATCCAAATCAGGTAGCCTTGAATATCTTTCCTTTGGGATTTCATTTCAGGCCTTCTGATTTGGCAAAAACTCGAGAATGGTATGAGATAATACTGGTTCATACTGGGTCCATAAAAATTGAACGAAAAACGGACAAAAGAACTGGACCAATGATTACTCATTCCTCTCTCCAGATTTTAAAAGTTCTCACCCCTTCCCAGTGGGGACAACAATTATTTAAACCAAAATTTTGGGAAATTGACTATGAACCCAAAGGAAATACTTACTGGGATTATGTTGATGCATGGTCCAATGTCTTTTGGGATCAAAATGAACTTTTTACACATACTTGGTTTATCTACTTCAAAACAAAAACTGAGTATGATTTTCCTCAATGGTTTGTTCACTGGTGGGGATTCTTTGGTCCAGTACTAGAGATATTACCCCCAAAGGTTGTACAAGCCTTTGAATTATTTAAACAAAAATTCAACATTAGTGAGGATCCTTTTCCAATTGATCTTCACTATTTTTCAAAATTATCTGTATCTTGGGTCTTTGCCTGGAATTACAGATTTTCAAGAACAAACCAAGGATCTACCCTCTTACCAACTCTACAAAGACTTCCCTCAGTAAGATGGTGGGCCAAATTTGACATCAGCAGAATTGACAGTAGAGCAGTTGATAAATGGTTCAAAGAAAATCCTCAGCATCTTTGTATGATAGAACAAAGCAAATTCCTGAATCAAAAATCAAGGATTACGTCTATCTTAGCTGGAACCACAGATAAGGCTAATCTTATTAGTCAACTCAGCTCAATGCTACAAGTTCTACAACAACAACAAGACCAAACGGCTTCAACCAGCCAACCAGTCTCTTCAGCAGCCTCAGACAATCAAGAGGATGATGAAGAAGAGTTTGTTATAGATTTGAATGAAGATTAAACTCTCGAAGACTTAGAATTATTTTTAGGTTTTCGATGTAAACATACGAAAGTACTGTAGCACTATACACCGTAGTACACTGGTAGCTTTCACTGTAACGTACTGTAACACCACATGTCAAACAGTAACACTGTAGTGTCGGCAGTATTGAACAAATAGTACCAACCGGAACTGTTTAAACAGTAACAAGTCACCGGTCAACTGTTCACCGGAACTGTGCAAACAGTACAAGTCACTAGCCGGTTACCAGTCACCCTAAACAGTGTCCTAGTCCGTCTATTTAAAGACGCTTCAGTCTCATTCTGAGGCAGGTTCGGTTAGGCACCTAGAGAGAGAATTAGAGAGAGAAGTTCTGAGGTCCTCTGACGAGTCTCCTCCCTCTCCTCCCTCCAGCGAGCTTTCTTCCTTCTCCCCCTTTCTCCTTTTGTAAGTGCTTATGCTTTCTTTTCAATAAAATTAATCAGTTTCTTCTACTTTTCTTTGTATCATATCCTTGCCTCCTCTGATGACCCGAGATTAGCAGATTTAATGAGTTAATCACTGGCAGGTTCTACCGCCACCGATTAATTTCATTCGCAATCTCAGTGGACATTATAGAGCATCCCTTCTGCATGCATCATTTAAACACTTTAATTATGTTTGTAATTTTGCCTTGAGAAGTCCGTCTTCTTCCCTCTTCACATGCTCCTCCCTTTCTTTAGTTAAGATCCATCTCCGGGGCCCCTCCCCCGTCTGGTATCAGAGCCTTAAACTATTTTTTGGGTGCAATCAGCACCCTAAACTATTTTTTGGGGTGCAATCAGCACCCTAGAGTATTTAAGGGTGCAATCAGCACCCTAAACTATTTTTGGAGATACAATCAATACCCTAATGTATTATAAATGGAACAATTACACCCTTTCACTAACAGAATACTAACTCCGTTTGCTAACACACTATTTTCTTTCAATATTTAAGGCTACAATTTTACCTCTAATGTAGTAAAAATAGAGCAATTGCACCTCCAAAAATTTGAACTTTAGCAAACAGAGTTAATATTCTGTTAGTGAAAGGGTGTAATTGTTCCATTTTTGATACATTAGGGTACTGATTGTACCTCCAAAAATAGTTTAGGGTGCTGATTGCACCCTTAAATACTCTAGGATGTTGATTGCACCCCAAAAAATAGTTTAGGGTGCTGATTGCACCCTTAAATACTTTAGGGTGCTGATTGCACCTCCAAAAATAATTTAGGGTGCTGGATGCACCTTCACCCTTAATTATAACATATTTGTGCTGCCCCAAATAATGATTTTTTTTATTCGTACAGGGTTTTGTGAACTTGAAGAGATTAAGCCTTCGGGGATCACGACTATTGGAGGAACTACCTGATTTCTCCATGGCTCAGAATCTTGAAGAAGTGGACCTTGTGAACTGTGAGAGTTTGTCTAATCTTCATCCATCTATCTTATATCTTCACATGCTTGTTTATTTGTATCTAGATGGATGCAAAAATTTGAGAAGTCTACAAAGTGAGGTTCATTTAAAATCTCTTAAACAACTCCGCGTTGATGAGTGTTACAGACTTGAGGAGTTTTCACTATCTTCAGAGGAAATGACATGCTTATACTTGGAAAAAACAGGAATAGGAAGATTTCACTCAGCAATCGGACGTCTCTATAAGCTTACAGTACTTCATTTGAATGGTTCAAAACTGAGGAATCTTGCAGCAAATGAGTTAAGTTGCTTGAGATCTCTGAAGGATTTTCGTATTTCTTCTTACAAAAATGTCATTCACAAAGAGGAGCTACGGATCATATTTGATGGTTTACATTCGCTAGAAAAACTTCATTTGAAAGAATGCACTAACTTGTCTGATTTGCCTGACAATATCAGTGCTTTAACATCCTTGCATGAATTAGTACTAGGAGGAAGCAATATTGAGAACTTGCCAGCTAGCATCAAGCATCTTCCAAATCTGAAAGAAATTTGCTTGATAAATTGTAGGAGGCTTTTGTCTATACCAGAATTTCCACCATACATCACACGTTTAAATGCTGATAACTGTGTATCACTAGAGATTGTCCCGCCTTTAAAAACTTTTAAGAGAGAAGATGACAAAGAGGAAAGTTATTCCTTTACTTTCCAAAACTGTCTGAAATTGCATGACCATTCATTCATGATGGAGTTCTCTCATGTCTCTTTGAAGCGAGGAGCATATAACAATTATGATCCATTTATATGTTACCCTGGAAGCTCAGTTCCCAAGTGGTTTGTCCAAGGACTGACAACAGAGACCTACAACTCCATTGAACTAACTCCATCTTTTGATGACTTAAAGGGCTTCTTTTGCTGTGCTGTTGTTTCTCATTTTATTCAAAGCGTAATGGATGTCCCAAGCTCCTTGCACTGCCATGTTGACTTGGAAGATTGTAAATATGCAACCGGCTGGAGAATTGAAAGGGATCCTGTGAAACTGAATTCAGATCATGTTTTTCTATGGTACCAACGTGGTGAACACATATATGAGGCAGGTAAGAGAAGGAGAAACATTCTTGGCACTACTTGTAATCCAAAACTTTCATTTCAATTCTCTCTGCCTTATAAAAGTCCTATTTCGGATGAGAGAGCGAAGAAGACTAGTGATAGCCTCATCAAGGCATGTGGAGTTTGCCCAATATATGCTTCAGAATATGATGAGTTTCTCCAACAGATGGAATTCAAGGCGAAAACAAAGAGGCTTGGGGATATTGGTTCCCCAATACAACTCCCTCCAGCAAATTTGTTGAGGACATCTCCCATGTTAAGCGATTGCATTTCCATTAAGTATTGTGATGGGCCTAGTTCATTTATAAGCCAAGTTTATTGTAAGCAGAGGAGGAACAAAGCCCTGTTAACTATTAGTGGAGCAGATGAGTCAATTAAAGAGGCTGAGTTGGCATCTGACGAGGCTGACGAGGTGGCAAGGGCTGAGTGGGAGTATTTCACGAGGTGTGTGCGGCTGAGGCAGGAAAAGGAGGAGAGGTCCTGACCTCTTGAAAGCCAGGAAAAGTTTATCCTTACTGTTGCTATTTCATCTCCTCTTTGTTCATTCACTATCTCATGCCTTGTTTTATTGTTTGCTAGTGTAATTTTGTCTTGATTTTGCTTATTTTCGCACTGAGCCGAAAACCAGAACATACATGTCATTAAAAAATATCTTCCAGGTCCCATCATATTGTGTTTTTATTTAGAGTTTTAATATTTCATGCTGATTTTAGTTGTTTATGATTTTGCTGTGCTTCATGTCACGACCTTACTCATAATTATCACATCCATTCGTTCTTACTTGAGATATAATACGATGACGAATCACTTCAGATATTATTACGTCACTATCATCATTGACAGGTTTGGGAGGATTGAGGTGTACTGTGTGGCATGAATGTAAGCATCACCTTCATATTTCCAATTACTCATCAAGTGAAAAGCTCTAAATTATTTGAGTTGTTAAGTAAGGCGTTGTTTCTAGTGTTGTTGCTTGTGATTTGGTTCTGCTTGATCTGCAATAATATCACAGGTGGAAACTGGAAATTATTACAGTGCGGAAATGACAAGAACGACGGGATTGTCAGCCATTTAAATGTATAATGACCAAACTTGGTAGTTATGCTTGTCTCTGCAGGCTTTTATGCTTGTGTTTGCTGAGTTTATAAAGTCAGCTTATTTGTTCTACTCAAGAAATTTTTCCCATACATTTTATATTTGTTCAGAAGTGTCTTCCTTTTTTCTTCTTCTTGAGACAATCATCAAATATGTTTCTTGTGTATTAGAGGGCAGCAGTGTAATGAATTCCTTATTGGATGATGGTTGAATAAAAGTCTCTGATTTTCTCAAGGAACATTGGTTTCGTGACTTTTGTCCCATTTTCAAATCCAAAAGCTACGGAAAAAAGTGATGTATGTTATATATATATATAGCGATCACGGAAAGTAAATACAATAAGGCTAGTGCTAAATTGCCATTATACTTCCAAAATTTTTTTTAAAATATATTTATTGGTCATTACTGTATTTTAAATAAATTTCTTGGTTGCTCAAAATTGTGGGAGATTATTCTTTTTTCTTATTCAAGATCGTGGGAGATTATTCTAGTTATCAACAATATATATAATGTCATGAAAAGAAAGGAGAAATATGGATCAGATTAGCATTTTGTTGGGATTTGCAATAAAAGGATTGAAATTAAGCTATACTTTATTATTATTATTATTTTGAAAAATCAATGGATATGAGAAAATCCTCCCCAACTGCACCACAAACTTAAAGTGTCTTTGAAAACTATATCTAGTAGTGACATTGACCCTAACAAATTATGGGTTGAGTTGTAAAAAGAGCCACAAAGATTACAAGGCTCCACCAACGAATATTTAACATAGCTACATACTTGAAGTACAAGCCAGAAAGCTTTAGGTTGTGTTTGGAAACATTTTTTGGGGGTAAATAAGTTCTTATTACGTAAGCCGAGAAAAAACTCATTTCACATACTTACCTCGTATATCATGAATCACGATTTATAAGCACTTATTGATAAAAAATAAGCTATTCCAAACGAACACTTAGTTAACTCAACCCTATCACGCGCGGTTGGTCTAGAAGAGAAATTTTGATGCTACAAAACAATCAATTCAACAAGTCAAAGATTTATTTTATTTTTATTTTTATTTTTATTTTCTTTTTGGAGCATATGACAAATTGAGGAAACAGGCATTTGAATATTCAACGTGCTTTCTAACGAAGTCTTCCCGTGAGAGTGAAATTCTACGGCCCTACAGTTAACACAACCCTCGTTACACGCTCGTTGGTCGACAAGATTTTTTTTTTCTTATAGTAAATGATATTCTAAAAACACATCAGAAGCTATCCTCCTGAGTCAACATGTAGTCTCATCCTATTTACATCTAGTGCAATGTGAAATTTCCACTTTCCAGTCCTTTGTCGTAAGAACATGAGATTCAATATCAACCAACATTGGACAATAATCGGATTTATATTTTGGCAAATGTGTTAATGTGGCATTAGGATTATTCATAAACCAACAGTTATTTATCAAGGCTTTGTTTATTTTGCTCTGGCTAGTCAAATTGCCCCACGTAAATTGGGGTCCATTAAAACCAATATCAAGTAACTCACTACTCAAAAGCCAATTCCGGAAGGACCTATCAATACCATTATTCCTCCTGTGATTCTTACTCCAGCGTTCTTTGGGACGTGAAACAGCATTGAAATCACTAATCACAACCCAGCCTCCAACAATCAATTGCTGAATACCCTCAAGAGTATGCCACAACTGGCGTCGAATAACCATATTTAGGTGCCCATATACCACAGTAAATGACCACTCATCCCTGGTGCCTTTATTAACCACCCCATAAATAAATTGATCTCCTGAACAAGTAACAAAGAAATTTAATGTAGAATCCCAAAACAACCACATACCTCCACTAAAGCCACGAGCTTCAACCACATGCATATTCATCCATCCCAACTTCCTAGCAATGAGCTTAGCTTTTATCCCCAGCTGTCTAGGTTCTAACAGCGCAAATAAATTAACTCCATGTCTGGCAATAACATCACTAAATAACCTTCGAAAGGAGGCACCACCGACACCCCGAGTATTCCAAGTCATAATAATCATTAAAAAATTAATAAAAGAGAAGAAGAGCACAAACAAACCAGACATTATTGAGACATATGTCCCTTCTGCATATCCTCAATACCATGCATCACCACGTCATCAACACCCCCAAGTGGATTAAGTCGAGTTGCAAAAGTCTCTCCTCCTTCTGCACCTAGGTCAATAAGGTTGGAGGCTTCTAGGCAAATAGCGGGGGAACTGGAGTCTATTTTCATAACATTCTTTTTTATTCCTGACCCCACTTCTCCACTTAAATTGCAAGATGTTACAGCTTCTCGTGTTTCTCCCATACTCAAGATTCCTCGTAAAGGTCCCTCTTCAAACCCTTTCTTCTTAGCTATTTGGATCCCATGTGTTTTATTCAACTTATTTAAATGCCCAACACTATTCACAACATTACAATTTATCTCCTTTCTCTTTACATTTGAAATATCTGATCCATTATTGCCCTTGCTCCCTTTATTTAATTCAAGTAAATGATCAGCTTTCCCTTTAGTTTCACGTAACCTATCTTTTGGCTTTGAACTACGACGAAGCTTCTCCTAATATGTGTTATCACCAGAACCTCCATCAATAATTATCATGTCCTCAACATTTATAACCTCAAAATGAGATCCTTCTCTCATATTCTAAGAATATAAATCACGCTTAGGCTCACAACCATAATTGCCGTTCCTTGCATTCGAAATCCATTGCCCCTTTCTCCGACGCGGCGCCACCATCCACTCCCCATACATTCTAGCAGTTATTTCAGAGGATGTGGGCAATGGTGTAGTAGCTGTAGAAGCCGACGTGTTAGCCATGCATGAAGACTTTGACGTATCTGTTGCTTGATTATTTGGACAATGTTCAGTATCATGGCCATACCGCCCAAATGAGAAGCAAATCAAATGCAAACCCTCATAAACAATCTTCTTTTCTGTCCCATTAATCATCAATGATGGAAGCAAAGGTGCACTTAAATCAACCTCAACACATACATGGGCAAAACGCCCTTTGGTTTGCCTAAGGTTATTAGTGTCCACTTTCAGAACCCTTCCAATTTGGTTACCCACCACATATAAAATACCCTTATCATAGAAATCAACTGGGAATTTAGGAATTCTTACCTATGCTGAAATTTTGGAAACCTTACCAGAATCAAGATCAAACTCTGACTTTCATGGTTGCACTGCTAGGTAATGATTCATGTATAACCAAGGTCCTTCTGTTAACGCAAAATCATAGACCTTCTCATTACTTATACGGATCAGAAAATACCCGGAACCTATCTCAATAGTTTCGACCTGCCCTCTACGTCCCCATTATTGTTGCAGTTTCCAACCCAGTTGATCCTCCTGCACCATCCTGCCAAGTAGTTTAACGAACAACGACGTTGACCATTTCCGTGCTAGCTTCTTTCTAAACTCTGGAGACACAATGATATTCGAACCCTTCTTTGTTATCTCCACCTCAATTCTGGACTTCCATCCGTCCCTTCTCCACCATTCTTCTTCTTCTTCATCTGAACATTCGTCCCTTGTCTGAATTTCAACACATGCATCCTTGTATGATCTTTTTTGTGCTTCAGGTATAATGGTTTTCTCTCCAATATCCTTGTCACTCATCCAATCCTCTACCCGTTGGGCTAATGATTGCTTACCTGTGAACTCTTCATTTTCATCTCGAATTTTCTTTGTATTACGCTCCAAGGCATCACTTTTTTTCATCATTGGCACCGAAATCGTTCTCTCGACTACGTTCTCTCTCTCTTATGTTCAATCATATCTAGCAGCTCTAAAACCTGGCGACGAAAATGTACAAGCCTGCACAGACTTAAAAAAAACGTAAGTAATATATATATATATATATATATATATTCCCTTCTTTTTCTCAGATCTCCTTCACCTTCACCGACAGTCCAGCAACCACCGGAGAAAAATTGGAGATTTCCTTCTCAGATCTCTTTCTTGACAGATCTACTTCTCAGATCTTCTTCTTGATAATGCTCCCCCCAGGATCTCTGATGTCACACATTGCAACGGTCAGAATCTAGAGCTACCTTGGTGATTGGAAATTCACGACCACTGTAGCACAAGCTCAATGAGAAAATTTGCAGTTTTTAGCACGAACCAGCTGAAAAAAATAGAGAATCAGAGCGCTGAACAGAGCAAGAAGGAACAACACAGATCTGACTAAGGAAGGAAGGCAACCCAGAATGATCTTTTCAACGGACAACTTCGGATTCAGTGTAGCACAAGCTCAACGTAGTTCACTCGGGCGTCTTCCTATATTTTTGACGCACATTTGAATGTTCAAACCTTATCACGCCGTATTGATAAGGAAGTTTCCCATAAACCTAGCCTTTCAGTTACAAATTGCATTGCTATCTACTCATATACCACTATATATTGCTCTTTATCACCAACAAAAAAAGATATCACTATTGCTCTTAGTTTTCCAGAAAAAGGCTGTATTGATCCAGGTATGATCATCTTCTTCCTCGTTCCTTATTTAATGAAAATATCTATGTTTGCACTATGCATCACATACGTGTCAGGAAAAACCATGTTCCCAATGAGTTCCATGATAGTGGTCTATTTCTAAAATTTTACGAAATTCGAAAGGATTTCACTCCTTTTTTCCTATGCTACAGAGATGTTGAATGAGCTGGAATGTTCACGATTGTAAATGAATACTGTGCTTTAATTTGCATTAGATTTACACACACATCGATGAATTGATAATGGTATATTGGGAAATTGGATTTTCCCCCCTTTGGGTGATGATTTAGTTCTTGCTTTGTTTTACCATTTTTCATTGGGAAAATCACTCTCATGTCCCAAGGAAGAAAAATATTGTCAGAAAGTCCCAGGAAAAACTGAAATATCTGAAAAGTCCTTAGGGACTTTTCTGATATTATTTTCCAATGTAAAATGACATACATGCCCTAATGGAAATTTAAACTCTTCTTCTTCATTTGAAAGAGAGCAGAGCCCCAAATCGTGTTCCAGAGGGGCTTTTCAAAAACGAACTTCTGCGTCTCTGTTGTCGTCCGGTGCTGTGCGGTGTGTGTCCGTCGTTGGTGCCGTCATTCGCTGAGCCTGTCCGTTGTTGGTGGTCCGGCCATTTACCCTGCCTCACCGTCGGTGCTCCCTTCATTCACCGTGCGTGTCCGTTGCTGGTCGGCGTCGTGTGGCCGTGTGTCGGTGCTTGTCTTACAGTCGGCTGCGGCTGCCTCTCCGTCGGTGGTGTCTGGCGCCTAGAGTTGTCCGACGTTCCTCTACTTCGAGACTCCGTCGGTGCTCCAATCGAAGGCGCCATTCCCGCCGGTGAGTGAAAGAAATCATTGTTTCTCATAAATTTTTTTGTTGGATTTAGGATTTAGGACTTCCACTCAAAATGTGTAATTTTTCTTCTAACAAAAATGGCATAATCTACATTTAGCTCCATATTGTAGGTAATAATTGGTTTTGGTTTTTTTATAGATGCTTGTTTATATGGCATTAATCTATACCTCTTCAATATTAACTTGTTTATATTGCGCCTTTACTGTTTATAGTCTCTGCAGCTTTATTGTGCACCGTTTGATAGATGCTTAGTGCTATAATAATACTGAGTTGTTTTGTGATAAAACTAAACTGTGTGGACTTGGGTTAGAGTTTTGATGCAGTGACTTGAATTTGTTGTCAAAATGTGGATGTTTGCTGAATGGTATATTCCAAAGCTTTGCATCCATTGTTGAAATTATGTACACTTTGTTGAGTTTGGTGAAATTTCTGATATGAGCTTACTTGTCCAAATTTGCATTTGACATACATATTGACTGTTGAGGTAAGTTGTGTGACTTTGAGTGCATGTACTGAAATTTCAAAATTTTGGGCAATCTTGGACGTGAATCTGATTTGTGACTGTGGAATTTACTGGTTATAAGCTATGCAAAGCAGTAGTCTCTTGCTGGCACCAAACTAGTGTAGTGTTGTTAATTTGCACATGAAAATAGTTTGAATCAGTGGACTGTACTCTGTGTTAAAGCTCTTGTTACTGAGTTTTGGAAGGATTGGATTAATTATTATGTTTCTGGTTAAGTAAAAAATGGTGAACAAAAGAAAAAGGGAAGATAAAGATGAAGAGAGGCAGCCAAAAGTGTCAGCGTATGTATTGTTCACGCAAGAGTATTACCAGAACAAGAAGAAAAAGAATGAGCCGAAAAGGCCTTTTAAAGAGGAGAGTAAGTCGGTAAAAGAAGCTTGGAATGCTTTGAAAGATGATGAGAAGGAGACATATAAGGAGAGGGCAAAGAACTTAAGGAGAGGGGAAAAAGGGAAAAAATATGTAGTTCCATTCCTTACTCGGTGTGCCCCTAATTAGTTTATAGAGGTGTGCAAAAGTGTGAAGAACAAAGAAGAGCGGATGGAATGGTTAAAGAGAGTTGGATTTGATAAGTTGGTCAACATATGCTGCTCACAAATCCCCCGAGACTTATGTGGGCAGTTTATGGGTGCATTTGACCCTCCAACCAACAATGTTTCCATTCGAGGGAGGTCACTTCACATTCGCCCGGAAGATGTAACAGAATTTATGGGGTTACCGTGTGTGGGGGGGACATTGAAAGAAATGCGATGAATGAAGACAAAGATTTTCAGCAATTAAAAACATTGTATGGGACAGTGCCATATAAGACGATTGGGAAATGGCTGATTGAAAGAGAAGATGATGCAGATTTTGAATTTCTCTTTATTATGTATGCATTGGGCACGTTGTGTCCCGGAACCGGTGTTAAGGTGAGTAACCGAGTGTTAAAGGTGATGGTGGCTACAAAGCCAGCTTTTGGAGATAATGATTGGGCTACCTTTGTGTTGAGTGAACTATCAAATTCAGTTGGATAATACAAGAAAAAAGTCAGCAAAGGGAAAGCTTCAGGAAAAATCAATGTTGGAGGATGTATATATTTTCTTATGGTAAGTGCAACATAAGTTTTCATTGTATAATGATTCCTAAAGTTCTGCATTAAATGTTGACATTTACTTATGTTAAGTTGTTATTCACATTGTATGCAGGTTTTTTGCTTACAAAAATTTCCCCTCGGTGAACTACAAGCCTCTAAAAATGACGAAGCAGTTGGATATTAGAATGATAAAAATGTCAAGAAGAGAGTGCAAATAGAGAGGCATAGCAACCAAGGGTTGCTACATTCCGTGGGGCAAGTAGTTGGGGGTCCGGCCTCGGAATTGCATCAGCAGAATATTATAACACACCCGGTAAGTGATGAACTTTGATGTGAGGTTCAAATACCGTGTATATTATTGTGACTAATATTTCCCTCCTAATTTGTAGGAATTGAAGAGAACATATGAAAGAATTATGTCAAGGGTGGTGTCAATTGTGCAAGAGGAACTGGTTTCCCTTGAGGCAAGGTTGTTAGGGGTGGGAGAAATGGATGGAGGGGCAGAAATTGATGAACAGTCATCATCAGAAAATGACGATGAACAACCCTCCTCGGGAAGTGAAGCTGAAAAGGCTGCCATAGGAAAAGGAGATGATGAAGTTTGGACCATAAATGAAGAAGATGGGTCAGAGGAAGATAATGAAGGTGAAGCTAATAGGTCAAGCAATGAGGGGAAAGATGAGTGTTCTGAAGATGTATTAAAAGGGGAGGAAGAAGTGCAATTGAGAAAATCGACAAGGGTAAAAAAACCTGCTCTTATCTCTCCCTGTGTGACAACCATGACTAAGAAAAGAACGAAAGATGACAAGCACAAGGAAGCTTTATACCAGCTGTGCACAACGAGACCCAACAAAGAGGATGCACAAGAGTAAGTAATTAAATGTCTACTATCTATAGCGTGTTCAAGAACAAAAACTGACTGCAAAATGCTTGTTTGTGTAATAGGCCGTTTGTAGAAATCTATGACTATTTCATCACACGAGGTGAACTATATTGTCTCCGTGAAATGAGGTGGATTAATAATAGGGTAAGTTACATATACATTGACAAGAACTGATACTTTGTTACTTTAGTACGATATTCACTAACTTTTCAGCTATTTTTTCTCAGTTTATGTCAATGGTCGCAAAGACATTAGTGGGGGATCAATTACAGAACTCTAGTCTCGTCAGTAGACACATCTTTTCGTCAGAGTTGATGGAAAAAATGTTGTCTGACCCGAAGAAGTGGTCCTGGCAAGCGCATGAATATGAGATCCTTCCTGAGCATATTGGATACAACATTGGGGATTGCGACTTAATCTTTGCTCCTACATTGCGGCTTGATCACTGGTTCTGTTATGTGTTGGATACCAAGACATTGCGTTTCTTTGCCCTTGACTCGCTGGTTGACCAGCTCACATATTCAAGATTGCAAAAGAGGGAAGAAGATGCACTTTTAGAGGATGAGAAGACAAGTAAGAAGAGATTGAGCCAAAAGCAACAAGAGGAATTGCGTGGCAAGGAGCGGTTGGCAAGCCAGTGTGTAAGCACTCCAACTTAAGTTTATGCTTTATTTTGTAAATGTTGTCCTTGCTGTGTTGTGTAATGTCAACATTATTTGCTTCATGCAGAGAGATTGCATCGTTAGTGTACTTTGCAGGGTTAAACCAGAATTATTTGGCAAAGGAAGAGAAATACCTAAAGACATCAACTGGCCAAAAGTGCATGTCCAAGCTGACATGTTAGTATTACCTTTTTTTTGTTGCTCAATACTTTGAAATGGTTGGTTGTGTTTCATATCGTTTGTTCCTTTCTGTTTGCAGCGATTCGTGTGGAGTCCATGTTCTTTCATGGTTATTCGGTTGGGATGGCTCGGTACAGGACAAAGGAGGGTATATGATGCCTAAGTTGTCTCCTGAACAAATTCAGCAGATTAAGGTCGATTCGTTATGGTGGCTTGTGACACATGACGGGAACATACATGCCAAAAAGGTGCTGTCCATTGCAGGTGGCAAGAAACAAATGTAGGGGAATAGAGACAAGTAGCATTTGTGATGTTATTATGTACATATGTTGCTATTTTGTGGGTCTTTTGAGAACCTTATGTCTTTGTGTGACTATTTTGTAATTGTAGGAAGGGCAATCATGCAATGCTTTTTTGTTTACTGCCATGTTTAGGTGACAAGGACATATTTACAACTTCTTACGGCTATTGCACAACTGCATATGCCTTCTTGTACAAGTTGTAACATTTAAGTTATAGGGCGTTATTACGATGGTGATTTTTACAAGTCTTCAAGCGTTTATTCACAACAGGTTATGTGGGTTTAACAACCTCCAACACGTTTTTCTTGCAGACGATGTTTTCTTACGTTATGACTAATGTGTTGTTTACAAGTCATGAAGTGTTTATTAACAATCTGATGAGTTCGTTTTACAACTTTAAGGTATGGTGATTTGCGTTTGCTTCGCCACAGCGAAACAACAGCAAAATGACATAAAAAATGGCCTATTCTGACCTCGTTCGCTGTTGGTACGCCCTAGCGAACCAGCAGCGATAACACTTGATTTCCGTTTTACAACGCTTGAAGCGCTGATTTGCAACCCTTAAAGCGTTCATTAACAACCTTTTGAGTTCAATTAACAACCTCCCCCTCGTTTCTCTCTGACAACGTTCTTTGACGTCAAGTGTTGGGAAATGAGATATTTACAACCCTTAAAGCGTTCATTAACAACCTATTGAGTTCAATTAACAACCTCCCCCTCGTTTCGCTTTGACAACGTTCTCTGACGTTAAGTGTTGGCAAATGAGCTATTTACAACTCTTAAAGCGTTCATTTACAACCTTTTGAGTTCAGTTAACAAGCTCCACCCATCGTTTCTCTCTGACAACGTTCTCTGACGTCAAGTGTTGGCAAATGAGCTATTTACAACCCTTAAAGCGTTCATTCAACACCTTTTGAGTTCAATTAACAAGCTCCACCCATCGTTTCTCTCTGACAACGTTCTCTGACGTCAAGTGTTGCAAATGAGATATTTACAACCCTTAAAGCACTCATTAACAACCTATTGAGTTCAATTAACAACCTCCCCCTCGTTTCGCTCTGACAACGTTCTCTGACGTTAAGTGTTAGCAAATGAGCTATTTACAGCCCTTAAAGCGTTCATTCACAACCTTTTGAGTTCAATTAACAACCTCCACCCATCATTTCTCTCTGACAACGTTCTCTGACGTCAAGTGTTGGGAAATGAGATATTTACAACCCTTAAAGTGTTCATTAACAATCTATTGAGTTCAATTAACAACCTCCCCCTCATTTCGCTCTGACAACGTTCTCTGACGTTAAGTGTTGGCAAATGAGCTATTTACAACCCTTAAAGCATTCATTAACAACCTATTGAGTTCAATTAACAACCTCCCCCTTGTTTCTCTCTGACAACGTTCTCTGACGTTAAGTGTTGGCAAATAAGCTATTTACAACCCTTAAAGCGTTCATTAACAACCTATTGAGTTCAATTAACAACCTCCCCCTCGTTTCGCTCTGACAACGTTCTCTGACGTTAAGTGTTGGCAAATGAGCTATTTACAACCCTTAAAGCGTTCATTCACAACCCTTTGAGTTCAATTAACAACCTCCACCCATCGTTTCTCTCTGACACTACGTTTTCTCACCTTAACTGTTACCAGTTGAGCTATTTACAACCTGTAAAGCGTTCATTAACAACCCTTTCAGTTCCTTTCACAACCTCATCACGTGATTGCAGCAGTACTTCTGATGAGGCCGCTCACAACAGTTGAATTGTAGCATATTTTATCAAGTGGTTGACAAGTTGTTAGCCTATTGTATGAAGTATGTTAGACACATGCACAAGTGAATGGTAAGTCTCCCATGACTTTATAAAGTGCACACCTCACCACTGTCACCTAAGGAACCCATGATTTTTACCACTTATAATGCCTAATTTATTTCAATTCCTGCTGCAAAATTTGACAGCAACTGATGCAAATTTTCACAACTCCTAATGTATGTTTTCACAACATAATGAGTTTTTTTCACAACTAATGCAACTGATGCAAATTTAAACAACTAATGCAACCTAATTTTCCAACTTTCTCACAGTGCATGTCACAACTTAGTAGCATATCAGATCCACATATCAATTTACATTGAAATATTAAGTTGTATGAGTAAGTGGGTATTTTCGCCTACTCATTTAACTTAATATCATACTATTTGTGTTTAAGTACACCAACATTCGGACTCGTTCAAAAACCAATACGGGTCACAGGAAGGCACCAGTTAATGGTGTATATATACATAATCCAAAAAAAGTAGCTAACAAAAGAAAGTACATAATCCACTATTTTAGGTTGGATTTGGATTTTTGCAAGTCCTCACGGAGTGCCCAACCTTATGACATTGCCCATAATGATAAAGCTTCTTGTTTTGAAACTTAGATTCCCTTGTTTTTCTTTTCGGCCTCCCTGCCGGCCTTGTAGTTATTGGCGGATCCAAGAATGTTTGTGTGAGCAAATGTGTGACAGTCGGAGAATCAGCTCGTAGACAATCATGTGTTGCAACTGGTCTCATGGTATTTGCATATATTTTCTCCTGTGCTTCCACTTTCAGCCAATCATGTACAAATGTGTACACATTACCATTGAGTACCTTAATAGCTGCACATGCATGGCCACAAGGTATTCCACTCATTTGACATGCTAAACATGTGCATTTTCTTTGAGCAAGATCTACATTGACATAAATTGTCGCTTCACCACATCTAGTTCGCACCGAAAAGTTATGGTCTCCATAATATTCTGCATCCATATTTTCCGCATAGGTAACATGTTGCAGCACTTTCTCTTCAAAATTGGGTCCAACTCCATTTTTCCAATTGGTCATTGCCATCTTGCTTGCAAGCAATTTCCGTGCCAATTTGTCTCGATGCTCATGAATTAGTATTGACACGCTATGCTTCCTCTCTTTCAATGTCCATGCATTAAACGACTCCACAATATTCGTGGTTATGTTATCCCATCTATTGAAAGGAAACTTGCTTAGAGCCCATTTGTCAACATCCCCATTGGTCTCCACCCATTGTGCCAATTGTGGATTGAACAATCTTAATTTTCCCATTACACTTATAAAGTCCTCATCCAACCTTGCATAGGCAATTGCATCAAGAAGCTTGAGTGCAGTCTCTTTGCTATTCGCCGATGTACGTGCTCGACCTCTATTGATTTTCAAGAACTCTGCACCATAATTTTCCTTCACATGCCTGTAGCAATAGCCATGTCGCTCGCTGCCAAATATTTCTTTAACAGCACCGATAATTTCATTATTGCGATCTGACACTATGGTTATCATGATTGATCCTATTATTTCTTTCAAATTGACTAGAAACAAAAGCCATTCATCGTATGTTTCACCGCTGACAATGGAATATGCTAAGGGAAACATTTGGTTGTCTGCATCGTATGCACAAGCTGACAACATTGTTTCCTTATAAGGGCCACTTAGATGACAGCCATCTATATAAACAATGGGTCGACAACCACCTATAAAACCTTTAACTGAGCAACCATAAGCAATAAATACCCGCTGAAATCTATTGTTAGATGAGCCTTCCCATTTTGCAACTGTGTCTGGATCACTTTCAATCAATCTATCACATATCCAAGGAATTGCTTGATAAGAGTCTTCTACTCGTCCATGTAATTCCTTTAACGCTCTTTCTTTTGCCCTATATGCTTGAGGGTAGTTCAGTCGCACCCCATACTCTCTGTACAAGTCTGCTCGAATTTCATTGGAAGTCTTATCGATATTGGACCTTAAACCATCCATTACGATTGATGATGTCAAGCTCGACCTGTGTGGATGCCAGACAATTAGGCTATCCTGTGCATGGTGAATGTGTTCACTTTTGTATGTTCGGATCTTTAGAAACTCCGTATCTTGATGTTCTCCTGATGAATAAGTACCCATGTACCACGGACAACCACTAACCTTGCACTTCACAATTATTTTCTGTTTATTATTCTTAACAAATTGGTATGAAAACTTGTGTGAAATGCTGTATTTGCATAATGTCTGATGAAGGCTCACAGCATTCGAAAATATTTGTCCTTCTCCAATAATTAAATCCTTCCATTTGGTATGATTCATTCTCGGTATGGGTGTTGGCACCAATTGAGTACAACATGCCAACGATGGGACCTCTTAACTTTCATTTAACAAAGGCGGTGGGGACATACACAATCCTCTAGCACCTACAAACATTTGATCAATCCTGCAATAAATGACAAGTTAGACTTCTCTTTTGCATAATTAAGTTACAACAAATTACTTTTCTTAAGATAACTCGACTTACACTTCTTGCTCTTCCATTTGACCATTCAATGCTGGGACTGTATTCTCATCATCACCATCGTCTTCAATGTACACATGACCATATTGTTCATTATATTTCATAAAATGATCCACCCCTTTATCGTCTACAAGATCCACAAATGTTGATGTATCAATAGAAACTTTGAATTTCACTTGAATTTCATTATTTTCATTTCCCGTTATAGATGATATGATTCGTAGCAACTCCTCATATGTTGTACTTTCCTGTACGCATCTTGTTCTTACCATACCACCAACATATTGCATTTTATCTGCTCCGACATTTAAAAACTTCCCCCCACATGAATGAAACACAATAGATTCTTCCCAGAACTAGTTGCCATCTTTCATGATAATCTGCACCATGAAGTTCGTATTAACAACTTCCAAAGCTATATTAACAACTGTATATGCACATATTAACAACACTTCTTTTACAATCATATAATCAAACAAAGCACAATCACATTCAATGACTCCCACTTTAAACAAAGACATACCTTTGTTAGGTTTCCAAACAATAGGTCTTTCTCTCTATTACATTGCCTTAAAACTTAAAAACATAGCACAGTTTTTGTATTAACAACTAAAACTGTTATATTCACAACTACTACTGCATGAATTAACAACTACTTGTTTTTTTTTTACATATCACCCTTTTCACATCAACCCACCACCATGAGAATCAACTATTCCCACGTCAAACGTCCAACTTTCTCTGTTTTGTTTCCCAATAACAAAGCATTATAACACCCAAACCCATTTGTTGTATTAACAACTACTTCAGTTATATTAACAACACCAACTGCACGATTAACAACAATTAAATTTCTTCCCATATCACAATTTTCACAGCACCCCACCAACATGAAAATCAACCATTCTCACTTTAAAGGTATCATTTCCTCTGTCACCTCCCCAAAAAACAGAGCACTATGACATTAACACTACCCAACCTCATTCAAACCCCAACTACAATGCTCAAGCTCATATCTTTACCTAAATCATGTCATTACTCATCTACCTCCTACCATTTTGTCCACTATTGGCCCCAAGCACCAACCTTTCACCACCATTCAATTTCACTTTATCCAAATATCACACAGAACCAAAAACAAAAAATTCAGTTTGGTGTTCTACCTCTGTACCAGTACGTGGAGCTTGCAAATTTGATTCTTTACCAAGAACTTCAACATTACACTTGATCCCTTCAATGTTGGAGTTTAAACCAGTCCCTTCCGCGTCGTTTCTGTGTCTCTGAAAAAAAAAGTTGCGCCTTCTCTCCTCTTTCTGAAGCTTCCACTTTTACATTAACAAGAGGGGCATGTGTGTCATTTTATATTGGAAAATAATATCAGAAAAGTCCCTAGGGACTTTTCAGATATTTCAGCTTTTCTTGGGACTTTTCTGACAATATTTTACTTCCTTGGAACCTGAGAGTGATTTTCCCTTTTTCATTTCCACTTGTTTCAATTTTATAATGACGGCAGCATCAATGTATTAAAATTTAATTTTTTTCTGTGAGTTAGTGATCATCTTCTTAATTATATATTCTGAATTTCAGTTCTGTTTGGTAGATCAACTATAATTAATGCGAATGCTTGTTAAGTGTTTGGATTGAATACTTCCATCACAACTTATTTTTTATGTAACCCAAATAAGAGTTCTGCCATATTTTATAAATTAGAAGCCCACAGATCATAGGATTTAGATAGTTTATCATTTGTTCCCATAAAAATATAGAATAAACTTAAAGTAACTGAGAAACAGACCGGGTCTTTTGTATTCACAGAAAATTTTACAATAAATATTGTGATCTTATAATTTCTTTTATAAAAATTGGTGACCTTATATTGCTATTCAATAATTTGTACTTTTTTTTATACTTTTTTGAAAATAAAGGTGTAAGAGTTACTCTTTCAATTACAGAATCATTTTAATTTCTTAAGTGATTCCCTTTTCTGATTTTCAACACATGCATCCTTGTATGATTTTTTGGTGCTTCAGATATAATGGTTTTCTCTCCAATATCCTTATCACTTATCCAGTCCTTTACTCGTGGGGTTAAAGGTTGCTTACCTGTGAATTCTTCATTATCATCTCAAATTTTCTTTATATTACGTTTCAAGGCATCACTTTATTTATCATCGGCACCGATATCATTCTTTTAGGACTACATTCTCTCCTACATTCAATTATGTCTAGCAATTCCAAAACCGTGCAGAAGATGAAAATGTACAAACTTGAACAGACTTGAAAAAAAACAACGTAAGTAAAATATATATATATATATATATACCGACAGTCCAGCAACCACCGGAGGAAAAATTGGAGATTTCCTTCTCAGATCTCTTTCTCGACAGATCTACTTCTCAGATCTTCTTCTTGATAAGACTCCCCCCAGGATCTCCGATGTCACACATTGCAACGGTCAGAATCCAGAGCTACCTTGGTGATTGGAAATTCACGGCCACTGTAGCACAAGCTCAACGAGAAAATCTGCAGTTTTTAGCACGAACCAGCTGAGAAAAATAGAGAATCAGAGCGCTGAACAGAGCAAGACGGAACAACACAGATCTGACTAAGGAAGGAAGGCGACCCAGAATGATCTTTTCAACGGACAACTTCGGATTCACTGTAGCACAAGCTCAACGCAGTTCACTCGGGCGTCTTCCTATATTTTTGACGCGCATTTGAATGTTCAAACCTTATCACACCGTATTGATAAGGCAGTTTCCCATAAACTTTTCGCTTACAAATTGCATATACCACTATATATTGCTCTTTATCACCCAAAAAAAAAAGATATCACTATTGCTCTTAGTTTTCCAGAAAAGGCTGTATTGATCCAGGTATGATCATCTTCTTCCTCGTTCCTTATTTAATGAAAATATCTATGTTTGCACTATGCATAACATAAGTGTCAGGAAAAACCATGTTCCCAATTAGTTCCATGATGGTGGTCTGTTTCTAAAATTTTACGAAATTCGAAAGGTTGCACTCTTTTTTTCCTATACTACAGAGATGTTGAATCAGCTGGAATGTTCACGATTGTAAATGATACTGTGCTTTAATTTGCATTAGATTTACACACACAGTGATGAATTGATTATGATATATTGGGATATTGAATTTTTTTTTTTTTTTTTTTTTTTCCTTTGGGTGATGATTTAGTTCTTGCTCTGTTTTACCATATTTCATTGTCACTTGTTTCAATTTTATAATGATGGCACATGGCAGCATCAATATTAAAATTTAATTTTTTTTCTGTGAGTTAGTGATCATCATCTTAATTATATATTCTGAATTTCAGTTCTGTTTGGTAGATCAGCTTCAATTAATGGGAATGCGTGTTTAAATTGAATACTTCCACCACAACTTATTTTTTTGTAACCCAAATAAGAGTTCTGCCATCTTTTATAAATTAGAAGCCCTTAGATCATACGATTTAGATAGTTTATCGTTCCGTCCCATAAAAATATAGAATCAACTTAAAGTAATTGAGAAACAGACCGGGTCTTTTGCATTCACAGAAAATTTTACAATAAATATTATGATCTTATAATTTCTTTTATAAAAATTGGTGATCTTATATTTGTACTATTTTTTATACTTTTTGAAAATAAAGGTGTAAGAGTTACTCTTTCAATTACAGAATCATTTTAATTTCTTAAGTGATTACCTTTTTAATTGTATTCTTTTTTTAGTATAAGCATTTGGACCTAGAAACATAGCACCAAACTTGGTTCCCACATGGAAGCCATCATCGTCAAGCTCTGTTTTTAGGAAAAATTGTGAATACGTTCCAAAAACTGGACTTGCTTACAAATAAGTCTCATGAATTTGTTAAATATAGTGAACTCCCAAATCTAAGGGGTTGAGTTCTGCTTCAAAGTTGATTTATAAATCTATAAAGTGGATTTGCAAATCCATGTGTGAAATTTGAATAACTACTAGTCTAAGAATTACCTAGATTCACTTGTAAATCGAAGAGGTTTGAGTTGTAAATCCATATGTAAAATTTGAATAAAGAGTAACGTAGTCGTTTGCATGTGTAAAAAATGATACTCAAGGACCTTAGGATTATTTCACGGTATTTTAGCAAATTCGTAAGACTTATTCATACATGACTCCCTTATTTAGGACTTATTCATAATTTTGCCTATTTTATCATTTTCTACATATCAAACCTGCCTTAATTATATCCAAGCTAGCCATGCTATAGATACAAATTAAATTCACATTGGAGTAAACATATATACTCTTTGAACGGTTATATGTTTATCATAATGTTATTATTGGAAACTTAAGTGGATAGATTAGCATCCAAATTTATTTAAAACAACTAACACCTATAGTTTTTGTTCATGTCCAGTGATGGCTGCTTTTGCTACTTCTTCACATGTCCAGCGGAAAGAATATGATGTTTTTGTCAGTTTTAGAGGTTCAGACATTAGACATACATTTCTTAGCCATTTGACAAAGCGGTTACGACAAGAGTGGATAGACGTGTATGTCGATGAGAGACTAGAGAGAGGAGATGAAATATCACCCACGCTTTTGGAAGCAATAGAAGGATCAATAATTGCATTGGTGATATTCTCAAAAGACTATGCTTTTTCAAGGTGGTGCTTAGAAGAGCTAGTAAAAATCATGGAATGCAAGCGAGTCAATAATCAGATTGTAATTCCAATTTTCTATAATGTAGACCCATCACATGTCAGGCATCAAGAAGGATCTTATGCAGATGCATTTGCTCAGCATGAACTAAAGTTCAAAGGTGACTTAATGAAGTTGCAAGTTTGGAAATCTATCTTGAAAGAAACTGCAGACTTATCTGGTTATCATTCTTCAAATTTTCTGTGAGTTTTCTTCTCTTTTTGTTTATTCAATATATCTTTTCAGAGTATATCAATTACTATCCCTCTAGTCTTATTTATAAGTAATGTTGTCTCATATAGAGTTGGTTCTATATATAAGAACAATTTGGCTTTGTCTAACAATTTTATCTGCTTTTTTCATTTTTACCCTCAATTAATTGCATGTCTGTCTTATATCTTTTTCTTATTCATTCTCTCTCATATATTTCCCCACTTATTCTTTCTCACACTCATTATCTTCATAAATAAGGGTATATTTTGAAAAAAATTACATCTCTTACAAATTTATTAATTTTAACTAACAATTCATTTTATGTGATCTAACTAGTTGTAGCTTATAAAAAGGACAAGAGGTAGTATATGTTTTCCTTTTCCACATAAAAATTTCAACATAATTATATCTAAGCATGTTATTTATTTTTTTGGTCAAAACTAAGCATGTTATTTTTAACAACTGTGTAATTATTTTTTTTTTTAAGAAAATAATTTCCTCCTTTTGACATGCCATTGCCAGCAACGAATCTGATCTTATTGATGGAATAATCAAAGGTGTATTGAAAAAGTTGGAAGATAAAGACACAATTGAGCTAAAGAGCCTGATTGGATTTGAGGAAAACTTGGCTATTATTGAATCATTTATGAAAGTTGACTCACAGGAAGTTGGAGTTCTTGGAATTTGGGGTAAGGGAGGGATAGGTAAAACAACCTTAGCTCATGCCATATTTGACAAATTTTCCCGCCAATTTGATAGTTCTTGCTTTATATCAAATGTTAGAGAGGAATCAAAAAGGAATGGGTTGACTTGTTTGCTTGAAAAAATTCTCTCTGTACTCCTAAACGATAAAAATCTCACAATGAAAAGAAGACCCAACTTTCAAAGGAGGCTACGGCAAATGAGAGTTCTTCTAGTGCTTGATGATGTAGATACCTCCAGCCAATTACAATATCTTCTAGAAGAACATCTTTCATTGGGATTAAGAAGCAAAATCATCATAACAACTAGAGATAGGCATGTTCTTGCTAGTAGGAGAGTTCATCTAGTACATGAGGTGAAAGAATTAAATATGGAAGAATCACTTCAACTTTTTTGCCTGCATGCTTTCAAGCAAACCTTTCCCAAAATGGGGTATGAAAAGTTATCAACACAAGTGATTCAGTATGCAAGAGGCCTTCCTTTAGCATTAAAAGTTTTGGGTTCATATTTGAACTCTAGAGATACAAAAACATGGACTAGTGCCCTCAAAAGATTAAGAAAGTATCCCAACATGGAAATTCAAACTGTATTGATGGTGAGTTATGATGGACTTGATATACCAGAAAAGCGAATATTCTTAGACATTGCATTCTTCTTCAAGGGAGAAAAAGTAGAAGATATTATAAGGGTGCTAGATGCTTGTGATGACTTCTACGCGGATTGTGGAATAGATAGCCTTCTAGATAAAGCTCTTGTAACCATTTCAAGAGATAATAGAGTAGAAATTCATGATCTACTACAAGAGATGGCTGAAGATATAGTCCGTAAGGAATCTAGAGAGTATCCTGAAAGACGAAGTCGATTAAATGATGAAAAGGAAATTCAAAATGTATTGAAAAATAACAAGGTAAGAGAAGGATACGACTTCCTTTTTCGTTCGTCCTGTCTTTTTTTGATTAGTTTTCATTGGATATTTTTGTTTTGAATAATTTTTAAACTCCCCTTGTTTAATATTAATTATTTGAGTTATGTTATGTTAGGGAACAAATGCAATTGAAGGCATTACATTGGATATTAAAAAGGTCCTACACTTGAGTGCTGACACTTTCCAAAAAATGAGAAATTTAAGATTTCTCAAGATCAAAATTGACATGATGAAGATGGATCCAGATCTCGGAGCTCATCTTTCAGTGCATCTTCCTGATGGCTTGGACTCGATTTCTGATAAACTAAGCTATTTTTGTTGGGAAAGTTATCCTTTGGAGTCTCTACCATTGGGTTTTTGTCCAGAAAAACTTGTTGAAATTCATTTGGAAAGAAGCAAAATTAAAAAACTATGGGATGGTGTGCAGGTAATTTTATGCTAATTTATGTTTCTGTCTTTAGTCCCCTAAAATTAAGATGGCCTTTTCAGTAACTTTTCTCCTTTGATTGTCATAGGATCTAATGAATTTGAAGATAATAGATCTCAGCCGTTCTAGAGAACTAAAGGAGTTGCCTGATTTCTCCCTGGCACAAAATCTTGAAATAATGGACCTTCAATATTGTGAAAATTTATGCAGTATTCACCCATCTATCATATCTCTTCCTAAGCTTGTTTCTTTGAACCTAAGGGCGTGTAGCAAACTAGAGAATCTTCACGGGGATAGCCATTTGAAATCTCTTAGGCATCTCACGCTGTCCCGCTGCTATAGACTCAAGAAATTTTTGTTGTCATCAGAAGAAATGAGAAGTTTAGATTTAGCTGATACTGGTATTGAAGCATTGAAGTTGCCAATTGGACGGTTCAATAAACTTGAACAGTTATATCTCGGTGAGCCTCTTAGGAGCTTTCAAATAAGTGAGCTGAGTTGCTTGACATCTCTTAAAAAATTCTCTCTTTCTAATTTTAAAAAAGAAATTGACAATTCAAAATTAGTCATTTTGTTTGATGCATGGCGTTCTTTAGAAGAATTGTGTTTGAGAAGATGTGTGGTTCCTAAGATCCCTAACAATATTAGTGGCCTATCATTATTGAAGATTTTGTCACTACGAGGAAGTAGAGTGGAGAGTTTGCCAAATAGCATCAAGCATCTTTTAGAGTTGAAACAAATTGATTTGAGTCATTGCAAGCAACTCAGGTCCTTACCAGAACTTCCACCTTCCATTACTCATTTTTATGTAGATGAATGCACATCATTGGAGACCATAGCTTTCACACTAAGGCAAGCAATATATAACAACTACTCTGGTGAGGTTAAAGTTTGTTACCCTGGAAGCACTATTCCAAAGGGATTCAAATATTCTCATACAAGGGGGAGATGCATTACTATTGAGCTTCCTCCATCTTCTTCTTCTGACCCTTTGCTTGGTTTTGCTTCTTGTTGCATTCTTCCTCCATTGGAGACAAACACTTCTGTAGTAGCACCAGTTTGCAGAAAATTCCAATTTGAAGATGAAGAGATCAATTACAAGGATGAACAACTATTCCCTGGCCTCTCGATATTGAATAGAGATCATGTTTTTGTGTGGTATGATCCAATGGAACGCATATTAGAGGAAACCCAAAGAAGGCGATTTGATAAGGGCACTACTAAGTTTGCATGTGAATTCTTCATAGGATATTCCCTTCCTTCTGGGGTGATGAAACTTGACCTCCCGATCATAAAATCATGCGGAATTTGGCCAATATATGCATCGGACTTGAAAGAGCAGATAGTTGAAGAAATGGGATTGAAGCTAGAGAATGGTACAGAAACAGAGATGCCAGAATCTATTACAAGCAATAGCAGTGGCCCAAATGCTGAAGAGGCCCAACATCAGCCAGCAGCATGTGATTCCGTTAGGAGAGGCACTCGTGTGCACCAGAGGACATGGAACTTGAGCTGTATGCCTTGCTTTTTGAGAACCAAGAGAAGCCAAAATGAGCTCACAGCCCCAGAGGATCATAACTAAAGAAACGCTTGAGAATGCAGCTGCAACAAATTTTTTTTGGGTAATTTCCTGTTCTATACAAAGTTTGATCTTTTTTAGTCATTATTTTCAGTAGAGTGAATACTCTCCTATAATACATCTAATCTTATTGATCCGTGTTAACCTCCAGTTTCAAATCTCCTATCATGTGTGCGATGGATTAAGTTGTAGAATCTCAATTTAATTAGTCTTAATAGACAAAGATAGGAGAATTTCCAACCATGAATGAAAAGAGTTCTTTATTCTCAATGTGACCAGCCTTTGCGTCTAATGCTGAACAGATATGCATCATAATAATGAATGAACATCAGAAATATCTCCAAACTAAGGCAGCACACACCATGGGCATGTGCAATGAAAAAATTGAAGAGATAATGGATTAATCAATTTTTAATGCGGACTATGAATAGCATTTTCCATTCACAGAAAAATTATCACTCTTTATTTTGAATAAGAGGGTTTACTGTATATAATTCCATTCATATGCTTTTGTCCCCTGTTCCCCAGATTCTGTTTTCTCAAAGTTGCTGATTTCTTTTCTCTTGTTTTCCTACAAAGAAGTGGAGCTCTGTAATGTAGTTAGACTTGGTGGTGGTTTGAATTGAATGTGATGCAACTAACATATATCATATCCTCTGATCTTCTTCCACAACTTTCATTAACACTTCCTCCTTTCCCTTTTTATAAGAAGTCTTCTAGAAGGTATTTTTTATCCTTTTTATAATATGTTTTGATAGTTTTAATGAGCATTTTCCCCCATATAGGCCCATATTTAATAAAGAAGGTAAGAGAGAGTAGAAATTAATATGATGCTTCAGTTTAGTCTGGTTAATAAGGGTAATATTGGAAATCACTTCAATTTTATGACAAATTTAATGCTTTAAATTGTTTTTATTGACATGTGTGAATTAGTTAGAAGCATCTTATGATAATTATGGTAATGACAAGAGGGAGCATCCTTTAAAGAAATAGAATGGTTACATTTTTATATGTGTGATTTTTTTTTTCTCCTTTTCATTTCAAAATAGGCTTTGATTGTGTTTTAGTTTGTCGTCACATGCACAGATTTCTTTCCAATGAACTTGATTCGTATCATTTTGGATATGAATGTACAGTTACTCATATAACAGCAAGTATTTTGGTTTTCTTAAATATCTAGTCGATTTCTATGGCTCGTGTGAATTTTTGCTCTTCCCCTCACTAGTGTTAATGAATTCAAATAAATCTGAATTGCATTCATGCACATTTTGGAATTACAGACAAACCTTGTACTGAATGAAAAGAAATATAGATGCCATAATACTCTATGTATATCACTTGTTTAACTAACATATTATATCATATTGGCTTATGCAGGCCAATCCAATTCTGAAGACAAGCACATGTGAAGCCTTATTTTCAGATAAATTTGTCTCTGACATGTTCGCATATCCGTTCATATAAAATAAAAAGAGTGATTATATTTGATTTTACTCCATCATTTGTGAAAAATTTCTATAAAAGGGTAGTATATAAAGCTGGTTGATGATATATATTAAAGTGTGCAAGATACGGAAGCTTTGATTTGTCACCCTAAACTCAAACTTCAGCGAAAGCAGTTGGAAAACATGCCGTTATCAATAAAGATTGGTCCATTTGGTAGAGAAATTGACTAATAACTATAAGGTTATTTGACGCCATCATCAAATATGCAGATTTCTTGTATCTCATAGCAGTATAATTAATTAATGAATTCATCTTATTGTGTGATGATTCAATAAAGTCACTGTTTTTGTTTAAAAAGAAAAAGAAATCAGTGACTTCTTGTGATATAACTTCTAATACTAAAAGAATATTCTCACTCTACAAAAAAAAAAAAAAAAGAATATTCATTAGAATCGAACTTTCCTAGTAAATTAACGTATTCAGAATTTATATTTAATTTGTTATAAAAAAAAGAATTTATATTTCAGTGCTTTGACCTATAGCTGGGAATACGGGCCACCCGCGGGTTGCGGGCTGGCCCGCACCAACCCGCGGCCCGCGCGGTGCGGGCCTGTGCAGCCTGCACTTCTGCGGGCTGGCAAAATGCCAACCCTAACCCGCAATGTGCGGGTTGCAGGCCAGCCCGCGAGCCCGCATTTTTTTTTTGAAAAAAAAATTTATATTTTTTAAAGAGGATTGAAAATATGAGACACATATATATGAGTAATTAAATTTACCTTCCTAGTATCAATCATTTCTTTTATAAAAATTTAAAAACATAATCTAAAATTTAAGAGATAAAGTTATCAAATTTGTTAAAGTTTCTAAACAAAACATAAATTTATCCTCAAGCAACCAAGATATAATAATTTTGTTTAAAGAAGAAGGGAAGAAGCTAACATTTTTTCTCTTTGGATTGGGAGGTATCAAGATAAGAGTAGAAAACTTATAAGTTTTATAAAATTATTATATGTAAATAAAAAATAAAATATTTTGCGGGCCAACCCGCCAACCCGCGGGCTGGCCCGCATTAACCCGCGGGTTATGCGATGCGGGCCTGTGCGGCCCGCACTTTTGCGGGTTGGGATTTTCCCAACCCTAACCCGTCAAAACCCGCGGGCTCACGGGTTGAGCCCGCGGGTTGAGCCCATATTACCAGCTCTACTTTGACCTTTGACGCTGAATGGACGATTCAAAAGTGTACGTCACTACTACAATTTTCTTTTTGGTAAAAATACTACACATATTTTTATTGTATGGAAACTGACAAATTTATATACTCAGTCAATTCTTACATACTAAAAATGTAGGGGGTATTTGGTATGAAAGATTTGGAAGGAAGGGGAATTCTTTGTAAGTTAAATTTAAAAAAATTAGAGAAGTAGTGTTAAAAGTTTTTAATTATTTTTTCATACTTTTTCATCTTACATTTTCTCTTTTTTAAAATTTTATAATCACACTCCTTCAATCTTTTTTTTTTTTTTAAATTTAACTCATAAAAATTTCTCTTCCCCTTCCTTTTCATCCCCTTGTAAACCTACAAGAAAACCCATATTATATTTACACAACCCAAACAAACCAACACATGGATGTATACATCTATGAAATCATTAAGTCTCAAGATCTATTTCAGTCTCATCAACCAATCCAATAGAGACAAATAACATCGATCTTAGTTCCAAAATCATATATATTCGTTTATAAGACCAAGACATCTAAATATACAATTTCAGACTAATGGATTGATAGATTAATAACTCCCTATGTAGTTTTTGGAGCTCCAACCACTTGTTCCCATCACCATAAGAGCTGAAAAGTTAGCTACTCTTAACTGCAAGACTTGGTCCAACGAGCTTAACACACGAACTGGCCATGGAGGACTCTGGTTTACAACGGATGCATATTTCACATCTTCAATTCTACATACAGTCTAATTATGCGCTTCACTGATTACTATTATTCTATAATCCAGTGGATAGTAAAAAATTTAGGAGGGTAGGAGATTGAGCCAAAATATAAGAAAATCCTTCAGAGAAATTTAGAAGATTTCTGTATAAGAGTTGACTTAGGATTCAATAATCAGTATTTCTTAATCACATGCTAGATAAATATTTGTCAATGTATTGAAAGTGAGTTATGAGGGATTGGATGATGCAGAAAAAGAAATATTGCTAGACATTGCATTCTTTTTCCAAAGGAGAAAGTGAAGGTGATATTACAAGGGTACCTGATGCTTTTGGTTTCTTTGCATTGGTTGGAATCGAAATCCTTTTGAATAAAGCTCTTATAACAGTTTCATATAACTACATACAAATGCACGATTTGATTCAAGAAATGTGCAAACAAATTGTTCGTGAAGAATCTCCCAAGCATCGAGAAAGACGTAGCCGATTGAGAGATGATGAAGAAATTTATCATGCACAGAAAAACAACAGGGTAAGAGAAAGACACTCTAGCTAATTAATTCACATACTTTTTATATCTGAAATATTTGAAAATGCTGCTTGTTTATTATTATGAGATCTTTTGTGTCAGGGAACTGATGCAATTGAAGGCATTATGCTGAATGTGTCGCAGAGTAGTAGAGATTTACAGTTGAATGCAGATACATTCAAAAAAATGACCAATGTAAGATTTCTCAAATTCTACTACAATATGTATGGTAGTAGATCATGTAATTATGTAAACCTTCCTGCTAGCCTTGATTCATTCCGTGATAAATTAGGGTATTTCCATTGGGATGGATATCCTTGGAAATCATTACCATCAATTTCTTGTGCTGAGAAGCTTGTGGTACTTGCAATGGAAAATAGCCAAGTTAGAAAACTCTGGGAGGGTGTGCAGGTATTTATATACAAGTGTATTTTGTATTTTATATTTAATTATAACATATTTGTGCTGTCCCAAATAATGATTTTTTTTTATTCTTACAGGGTTTTGTGAACTTGAAGAGATTAAGCCTTCGGGGATCACGACTATTGGAGGAACTACCTGATTTCTCCATGGCTCAGAATCTTGAAGAAGTGGACCTTGTGAACTGTGAGAGTTTGTTTAATCTTCATCCATCTATCTTATATCTTCAGACGCTTGTTTATTTGTAACTAGATGGATGCAAAAATTTGAGAAGTCTACCAAGTGAGGTTCATTTAAAATCTCTTAAACAGCTCTGCGTTGGTGAGTGTTATAGACTTGAGGATTTTTCATTATCTTCAGAAGAAATAACATGCTTATACTTGGAAAAGGGGAATGAGGTGTAGAGGAAAAACAGAGAAGAAGGAGGAACATGAAAAAGGGAGAGGATGAGGAACAGGGATTTGAGCAGGGAAATCTGGACCGTTCAGATCAATCTGGACGGTCTAGATTTATTTATTTTTTCTTTTAAATTTTTTTAAAAAAATTATTTTAATGGGTATAGAATCTAAAATAAACATAATCTCTTAATTAACAGTTTCTCAAAAAATGATTATTTTATTTCAAAATCACTTGTTTTAAAAAAATCAAATTTGGACCGTCCAGATTCAGATCAGGACGACCCAGATCTAGATGAGCCCCCCCTTTATTTGGCCTCCTGAGCACCAAAACGGGTTCCATTGGGGCTTTGATTGGAGTGGGTGCCGAGCGGAACAAAAAAAGAAAGAAAAAAAGGGCAATTTTTATATTATACTCCCTCCGGTCCTAATTATAAGATAAAGTCGACTTTTTTGGAGAAATTAAGGAAGCCAGTTAAATTACTTTAGAGTGTTTATATTTTTAGTATCCTTAAATTATATATTAGTTTATTAGTCAAAGTAATTAGTTTGGAAAAAAAATAAAAATATAAATACTATAAAACAATTTAATTGGCTTCCTTAATTTCTCCAAAAAAAGTCAACTTTATCTTATAATTAGGACAGGAGGAAGTAGTTTTTAAGTAAGCATTTCAAAAAAATGTACCAAATAAACAACTTAACAGAGTTATCGCCATGTCATCAAAATTAACATCATAAAATGCTACACAAAGTCTTTTTAAAATTTTAAGGGATAATGATTATAAATAGAGTAAATTTAAAAGACTAAAATCATCAATTTTAAATTTTAGAGATCAAAATTAAAATTGAGGTAACGTGATGATGGATAAAAAATGACATCTATATATAATAATAAATCTCAATCATAATTTCACTGTTCATATGAACAGTAGCAGCTCGTAAACAGTATTGTCTCTCTCTGAGTTTAAATTTCAAAATTCCCTCACCTATCCTTTATCTTTGCTTTTCTCCAATTTGACTCGCACGCTCCACTATGGGGGGTGGGACTATTAAATCCGGTGGTGTTTCTTTTTGTAATCCTTTACCTCCCACTTCGGAAACTAGTGCCAGATTCGGACCTCCTTTCATGAATCGTTGCGACTGGAGAGAGAGAAATCCCTGAGGGCGAGCCACAAAGTCAAGGCAGAGCTTATTATGACATTTCACTTTCCCCATCCCCTCAGACTGTTGTCAGCTGATTAATCAATCTCAAAAAGCCTGCATCTTCTTCTTCTTCTGGAATTTTGAAAGTTGTTGCGTTTTCATTTTCCAAATTCCAGTTCCACGAGGTTTTGAGAAAGCGCAGCCGTGGTGGCCTACCTAGAAACATAGGTAAGTTGATTTCCAGAGGAAACTTTGTGCTCAATATTTAAAAACAAAAAGGTACTCCAAGTCAAAGAGTTATTTTTGCATTTGTTTCTTCCTCATAGGACAATGATTTTCTCTGGATTTTGAGAGGTACGGCCGAGAAATCAAGGGATTTTGGCTCTGTCTAGCTAGTGTCAAAGTGTTAATATGATAGTGTTATATGATGAACTGTTAAGCGCATGTTTCATGGGTCTCCCCTTTTGATCTGTGGGATGTCAGAAAGCATATATCACAAGTGGTTTTTTAACCATACCCACTTGAAGATATCTTGGATTCATCATCAAATCCAACAAAAAAAAAAAGTCTCCTTCTTTGACTTTGAGTATCTTTGGCTATTGAATTATTGTATCTGTGCTTGAGAATTCAAGATATCTTTTCTTTTTAAAAATTACAGAGTTCTATAAAACTAATCTTATAAAAAATAGTGGGAATGGTTTTTTTGAGTTATTGCTGAAATGATGTGAAGGGTAGCCGCCCATTCAGTTGCCTCCAAGATCCAATCTTTTAGATATCACATGGATTTTTTGGGTTATTGCTATAATCCTTTTGTTAGCTCATTGACCTTAGGTTTTTTGTGTGAGATAGGTTGGTGTTGCAATCTATCCTTCACATTTTGTCCATTGGATTTTTGTTTTACCTATAATGTAAGTAGTGCCTTGTGTGGCTTTAGGAACACTCAATGACAGTTATAATGTGGAGGGCAATCGCCTATGAAGTTTTTTTTTTTTTTTTTTTTTAGATTCAATCTTTTAGATTTGACATATAGGTATTGAAGAATAGTTGTAATCCTTTTTGTAAGCTTATTAACCACTAGATCCTGCAGTTTCACACAAGCTAGAAACTTTGCTTTTAAGTTGTGACTAGGGTTGGATTGTGTAGGACCAATTAGATTATGGCCTAAAAGATGTTAGAAGTAATTAATTGATAAAAAAATGTGTCTTAGTGTCTAATGATAACAGCGCAAAAATTGAAAATTATGAATATAATGATTTTTAATGTTGCTGGTACCTTTTAAGTTGAACAATTTTAAATTCGTTTTGTTGTTTCACCTCCATAAATGTATTCAAACCACTTCTACCCTATAAATGTGTTTTAATGTTGCTGATCCCAATTATTTTCTCATGAATACTTTTCTTGAGTATTTTTTTTTTAAAAAAAATGCAGAAATGAGAATCTGTTTTTGTTTGATTTTTCCCCAAGTTTAACTTAGTACACATACATGAAAATGATAAATTTTCTTAAAGGAGACACTTGTTTGTGTTATACTGAAGTGATTTGAATAACAAGACAGTTTACCTCCATATATGCCTGGAAAAAAAAAGAATGTTTTCAAGGGACTAGAAGCAGAATACTGCTTGCTAACGGTAGTTCTGTTAGCCGTTGGCACGCCATGGCACACCCGGCTAGCAGGGTGATTAGGAGGTGCTAGCCTTGTGTGACGGCCAACACACGTGGTTCGGAGGGAGGATTTTTGTGAGTATCACTCACGCCAATTCTTCGTGGCTTCTAGCCGCGCCGGATTGGTTACCTACCCTCGTGGACTGTGTGTCCACGCTTATTATTGTTCTGTTTAAGTCCTATTAACTAAATACTTTTTTTATTAACTTATTGATTTTTCAATTAATAAAGACCTTTGAAATTATTTGTTTACTTTTATATTCATTCAGACAATGTGATTATTTCTTCCCTTATCATTTGGTGCTCCTAACTACTAAGGTTGAATGTTTACATAGTTGCTTCTGTTATTTAAATGCTAGCTAGTTTGCTTATTGTGGTAAGAGTTAATCAATTTATTCTTATTGCACAATTATATTTTATGATGGGAACGTTATGTACCGGAAATTATTTTTGACCTTAGATAGTAGAAGTGGACCTGCTCCTCCAGTTGACCTTTAAAGCCCTACTGTGGAAAAGAAGCTTTTGAATACTACCTTAATCAAGTAGACCATTGTAAATATTTAAGATGGTGGTCACACATCATACCAGATGATCTTCCTATCTTAATATCTCTGAAATGATTCGTCAACGCACTAATAATATTCCCACCATATTGTGTTTTTAGTTAGATTTTTAATATTTTATGAAGATTTCTGTTATGTTTATGATTTTGCTTTGCTTCATGACACGCCTTTCATCATGATTATCACATCCATTGGCTGCGATGAATGTGTGTTGTATTCAGGCAAATTGTGGAAACTAGCTACTACTTTTCGCCGCATCTTCTACTTCTTCATGCAATTCCGAACTAGCTGGACTTGATCTTGCTTCGCTTGAGATTTCCCTCTGAAGATTGTGTGAATTCCTACAGCAGAATTCTGTAATAATTCTGTAAAAATTAATAATTTAGTTAGTCATTTGTCAAAAATGAGTTGAGCTGTTTAACTAAATTGGATAGATTTGGAAAATTAATTTTATTATTTATTTGTAAAAAATATGAGTTGATTTTCATAAACTATCCTTTTAATCATGACTATTCTTAGATAGAAACCTGCTTAATATGTGTAATCAATAGAGATCATACATTGAAACGAGAATTATAAATTTATAAAACAAAATAGATAGAGGTCTTATATTTAAGACCAAATCCAATTCACCAACTAACTCATATATTGAGAATTGAAGTAGTATTTCCTATTTTATTCATCTCTGTAAATGTACACACTAGACAGTGAAGATAGGTTAAATTGATGAATTAGAGGCCCGGCTTATGAGAACGTAACATGTTGTGTTGTTAAACGCCTAAGATTTGTTTGGAATAATTCTCTTCCAAGTTCCAACCTTTTCTATCCTCGATAATTTTATTATTGGTTTATACCTCAGTCGAATAAAAAAATTTATTTTTGTCTACAACTATTCTTGGAAAAAACCGTTGCTTGATCTCAGATTTTTGTTGTTGTTAAAGTTATCATCTCTTTTTTTTATAGTATTATCCGGTATTTGGTCTTGGGGTTTGTGGCTACCCCTCCTAACACAAATATTTCCTTTATAACTCGAACTCGTGATCCCAATTTTTTTTATGAAATTGAGAGGAGCTTCTCCCTTTTACCTTCCCATCATTTGCCCCACTTTTATCCCTTTATCACCATTGGATGAAGATATAATAGTACAAATTTATTATTTCGTAAAATATTATTTTAATTTTATATAAAATATATAAAAATGAAATTAAAAATATATAAATAATTTTATATAAATAAATTTATAGATTACTATTATAAAATATATTATTTTTCACTTTTTTCTACTATGGCGGTGAGCTGTTCAAACTAAATTTTAATAGTTTAAATTTATTTATATATTTTTATATAAAATTGTAACAATATTTTCATGAAATATTAAACCTGGACCATTGGATCTTGATCCAATGGTGTAGAAGTGGTAACCGAGGGCAAAAGATTGGGAAAGTAAAGGAGATAAGCTCAACCCATAAAATTCCTAATGAAGCCGGCCGCTTTGTTCCTTGCTTAAAAACTCAGATACCACAAATTGATCTTAGTTTGCCAGAGAAGGTTTGATCCATCCAGGTATGATCATCTTCTTCCTCGTTCCTCATGTGATTGAAATGTCTATGTTTAAAGTACTCATCACACGTACGTGTTAGAAGAAACCATGTTCCTAATAATGAGTTCCATGATGGTGGCCTGTTACTAAAATTTATATAATTTGAATGGATTTCTCTTTTTTATTTTTTTTCCCTATACATATTACACACACACACCTCGATGCTTTGTTAATGATATATTGGGACATTATATTGATTTTTTTCCTTGGGTGATGATTGTGGTATTGCTCTGTTTCACCATCTTTCATTTCCACTTGTTTGAATTTTATTATGAAACTGGATCACTATATTATAATCCAAATAAAATTTTCTTGTGAGATAGTGAATCTTGATTATATATATATATATATATATTCTGAGTTTCCCTTCTACCCTGTTGATCAACTTCAATTAATGAGAATGCTAGTTATTCGTTTAAATTGAATACTTCCATAACAATTTATTTTTACATAACCCAAGTAAGAGTTTTGGCACCTTTGATAAATTAAAAGCCAATAAATCATAGGATTTACGTAGTTAATCATTCCTGCCAAAAAAAGATAGATAGTTCTTCATTCTTTCCCATAGAAAATATAGAATTAACTTATTATTGTAATTAAGAAACAGGCCGGGTCTTTTGTATTAAAAAAAATTACAATAATTATTATTGTCTTATATTTTTTTTTCCCATAAAAGGCGTGATCTTATTATTATTATGCAATAATTTACACTATTTTTAATGCTTTTCGAAAATAAATATATAAGAGTTTACTCTATCAATTACAAAATCACATTCTTTTTTTATATTCTACTTCCTCCAGTCCTAAATATAGGACAAAGTTTGTAGTGCAAATTACACTACAAACTTTGTACTATATTTAGAACCGGAGGTAGTATTACTTTTCTTATAATAATTATTCTATTCTGTTTTTTTATAATAAATATATAAGAGTTATAAGTGTTACTCCCTCCCGTCCTATTTATAAGCAACTTTCTCTCTCATAGGATTGGTCTCTTTTGTAAGCAACTTTAACTTTTTATTTGAAAATATAAGCTTCTTTTTTCTATTTTACCTTTATTAAATACTCATTCTCTCTCATATCTTATACTCATTATCTCTCATACTTTTTATCTATTCTCTCTCCTATACTCTTTTCATAAATAGGGGCATATATGGAAAAAAAATATGGCATTTTTAACACATTTATTGCTTTTAAATACTAGTTCATTTTGCGCAATCAAGAGAAAAATTGCTTAAAAATAGGATCAGAGGGAGTATTTTGTACTGGTGCCCCTTGGCTAATCTAAGGGGTTCACTTGTAAATCAAAAGAGACTGGTTTTTAGATTTAGAAAGTGGACTTCTTAACCCATACGTGAAATTTGAATAAGCTAAGTAGTGCAAAAACTATGTAGTTCACTTGTAAATCTAAGAGGTTTGAGTTTTAAATATAGGAAGTTGTAAATTCATATGTCAAAATTGAGTAAAGGGTAATTTAGTCATTTGCATGCATCAAAATGGTACCTAAGGATCTTAGGACTTCACAATATTTTAGGAAATTTGTGCAATTTATTTGTAAATGATCCCTTATTTTGGACATATTCATAATTTTTCCTATTTCATTTTGTTCTTCATATGAAACCAGCCTTATATACATACATACATACATACATACATACATACATACATACATACATATACATATATATATATACAAGTGCAAAAAGATCAAATTGCTCCTTAGCTAGTCCAACGGGTTCACTTTCAAATTTGTTAGCAAATTTGCTGGACTTATTTATAAATGAGTCCCTTATCTAAAACCTATTCATAATTTTTTACTTTTTTTGGCCAGATATTCATAACTTTTTCTCATTTTATTATATAGGTTTTTCATATCAAACTGGCCTTATATCCATGCTAGCCAAGCTATAGATAAAAATTGAATTCACATGAGAGTAAACACATGATATTTGAACAGTGTTATTATGTTTATTATAATGCTATTATTATAAACCTTTTTTTTCCTTTTGCTAAAGTTATTATTATTGGAAACTTGAGTGCAGACATTAGCGTTCAAATTTATTACCTAATAAGCTCTTTTATGTGCAGTAATGGCAGCTTTTGCTACTGCTTCTTGAGTTGGTCTGGAAAAGTACGAAGTTTTTATTAGTTTTAGAGGTTCAGACGTTAGAGATGGATTTCTTAGCCATTTGACAAAAAAGTTACGACAAAAGGGGATAGATGTGTATGTGGATGAGAGGCTAGAGAGGGGAGATGAAATATCAACTTCGCTCCTGGAAGCAATAGAAAGATCAATAATTGCGTTGGTGATATTCTCAAAAGACTACGCTTCTTCAAGGTGGTGCTTAGAAGAGCTAGTGAAAATCATGGAATGCAAGCGAATCAATAATCGTATTGTAATTCCAATTTTCTATAATGTAGACCCATCACACGTTAGGCATCAAGAAGGATCTTATGCAGATGCATTTGGTCAGCATGAACAAAAGTTCAAAGATGACTTAATGAAGTTGCAATTTTGGAAATCTGTCTTGAAAGAAACTGCAGACTTGTCTGGTTATCATTCCTCAAAATTTTTGTAAGTATTTTCTATTTCTGTTTAGTCAATATAACTTGTCATACTTTATCAATCAAAGTGTTTATCCCATGAAAATTAAAAAAATTATATCTATATATGCATGTATTTTATTTACAGCATTGTGATTTGTTAAAAAAATAATTTCTTCATTTTAATATGGCAGCAATGAATCTGATCTTATTGATAGAATAATCTGATTTGTACCATTAGGTTTTTGTGGAGAAAAACTGGTTGAAATCCATATGCCTTTCAGCAAAGTTGCAAAGCTATGGGATGGTGTGCATGTAAGTATACATTTATGCATATTTCATTCTTTAATCTAATTGAATTATGAGGGTTTTTTTTTCAGTAACTTGTCTCGTTTAATTGTCACAGAATCTTATGAATTTGAAGACAGTAAATCTCAGCTGTTCCTTTTATTTAGTGGAGTTGCCTGATTTGTCCATGGCAGAAAACCTTGGAATCATGGACCTCTTCCAGTGTATAAAGTTGCGGAGTATTCATCCATCCATCTTGTCTCTTCCTAAACTTTTTAATTTGAATCTAAAGGGATGCTGGAAACTAAGGAGTCTTCATGGGGACAACCATATGAAATCTCTCAAGGTTCTCATAGTGGAAAGTTGTGGTAGTCTGAAGAAATTTTTGCTGTCATCAGAAGAAATGAGAAGGTTAGATTTATCTGAAACTGGTATTGAAACATTGAAGTTGCCAGTTGGACGGTTCAATAAACTTGAAGAGCTATATCTTGGTGGTTCTCTCAGGGGCTTTCAAACAAATGAGCTAAGTTGCTTGACATCTCTTAAAATATTCTCTCTTTCTTATTTTATTACAGAAATTGACAAATCAAAATTAGTCATTCTATTTGATGCTTGGTGTTCTTTAGAAAAATTGTATTTGAGATACTGCTTCGTTTTTGAGGTCCCTGACAATATTAATGCCCTGTCACTGTTGAAGACTCTATCACTACGAGGATGTGAAGTGAAGAGTTTGCCTAATAGCATTAAGCATCTTTCACAGCTGAAAGAAATTGATTTGGGAGAATGCAGGCTACTTAGGTCGTTACCAGAACTTCCACCTTCCATTACTCATTTATATGCGGACGAATGCATATCATTGGAGACCATAGATTTCAAAGTGATGCAAGCAATACATAACAACTACTCCAGTGAGGTGAAAGTTTGTTACCCAGGAAGCACAATTCCAAAAGGCTTCAAATATTTTGAGACGGCCAGGAATTATATTACTATTGAGCTTGTACCATCTTCTTCTTCTGACCATTTGTTGGGTTTTGCTTCCTGTTGTATTGTTTCTGCATTGAGCATTACCCCTCTCGCAACATCAATTGACAGAAAATTCTACTTTGAAGATGCAGAGATCTATTACAAGGATGAAAATAAATTCCCTTACCCCTGCGTATGGAATGGAGCTAATGTTTGTCTAAGGTATGATCCAATGGAACGCATATTAAAGGAAACCCAAAGGAGATTTGATGAGGGCGCCACTTATAACTTTGCATGTGAATTCTTCATTGGAGATCAGTGTAGTAATCGTGAGGTCGAATATGATCACATGATAAAACGGTGTGGAATTTGGCCAATATATGCATCAGACTTACAAGAGGAGGTAATTGAAGACATGGAATTAAAGCTGGAGAATCATCGTACACGTGATTCTGTTAGGAGAAGCACATGTGTGCAACATAGCTGTATGCCCTGCTTTTTCAAAACCAAGCGCAGCCGAAATCAGCCGACAGCCCAGGAGGATAACAACCAAAGAAACGCTTGAGAATGCAAGTTCCATCAAATTTTTTATGGGTAATTTCCTTCACTATGCCATTATTTCATCCAAATATGTGTTGTTTAGTGTATTAGATGTTAAGGTGACATCATCATCATGTTGGTTTTGTTAGTGAAGGTGGCACCCAACAGGTCAATTTGGCTTCTATTTCACACCTCTCTCTTCAACACTCACTCTGTTCCATTTTATGGAGAAGCAGGGATGGTTCAAACATACACACATAAGGACTCATTCTGTATGTATATTTCACCCTTCCCAAATGTAAAGTTTTTCAATTCAGATTTGTTTCAGAAAATGGAAGGGGTTACTTGTATTTGAATTCAATGAAATCTGTTTCATTAAAACACGGGGAACACTAACATCATGAGAAACAGAAATAAAACCAAGACTTCATTGTTTAATTGGAAAATGAAGATGGTGGTCACACATTACCCCAGATGATCTTCCTGTCTTTATATCTCTGAAATGATTCGTCAACGCATTAATGATATTCCCACCATATTGTGTTTTTAGTTAGATTTTTAATATTTTATGATGATTTCTGTTATGTTTCTGATTTTGCTGTGATTCATAACATGCCTTTAATCATGATTATCAGATCCATTGGCTGCGATGAATTTGTGTTGCATTCAGGCAACTTGTGGAAACTAGCTACTACCTTTTGTCTGCATCTCCTACTTCTTCATGCAATTCCATTGGCTTCGCTTTTGAGAGTTGCCTGTGAAGATTGTGTGAATTCCTGCAGAAGAATTCTGTAACAATTCTGGATTTAATAATATGTTTCGTTTTGAAAGCGAACTGATACGCCAACTTAAATAGGGAGAGAAGCCTACAATTATAACATGTCAACTTCCCTGATACAAGCATAAAATAGTCAACTAATAAAAGCAAAATATAATGGGTTACTATGCAAAATCACTCACATGTGACTGCCACATGTGAGAAACTCTTAATTACCCTCTTCCTCAGTATCCAAGTTATCCAACACGTAATTGGTCATGATAATGTAAGAGTAGCTTTGAGATCTTAAAGTTGCAAAAGTTTTCTGGCTTACAAAAAAAAAAAAAAACAAAACACACTCACACATTGCAAAAGCTCATTTTCAATAGGTCTTACAAAAACTCGAAGTTGGAATTCATACTAAGGTCATCTAGTCAAACATCGCATGAATAAACTAAAACTAATTGTGAAATCAAAACCAGACACTAACGAGTTAATTACTAAAGTATATATATAACACATTATATGGCGCATTAAATTTAATTGTATTATATTTGAAAAGAAGCCAAAACCCATGAGCAGGTACTTTAATTTCTTTCTTTTCTGTCTTTTCATTTTTCCTTTTCTGACTTTGTGAGCAGAGAAGGCTGTGGTTGTGAATGCAAAGAAACCAATAGGCAAGTTTGTCACATAAAGCTTTTAGTCGTTAACAATTAAATAATCACGAAACAACAATCTTCTTTACAATCAAACACTCTAACTTCGCTTCTTCTCACTAATGGCCTAAAGTGATCGATGAAGAGATCGATTACAATGACGAACAGGAATTTCCTAAAGTGATCAATTTACAAGGATGAAAAGGAATTCCCTAGCATCAAAAGAATATTAAATGTAGATAATGTTTTAAAATGGTATGATCCAATGGAACGCATATTAAAGGAAATCCAAAGAAGGCGATTTGACGAGGACACCGCATCATATAAGGTTGCATGTGAATTCTTCATTGGAAATCTCCTTCATTTTCATGAGGCTGAATATGCATCAGAGTTAGAGGAGATGGCTCTACAAATGGGATTAAAGCTGGAGAATGGTACAGAAACAAAGATGTCAGAATCTGTTACAAGCAATACCAGTGGTTTAAATATATCTAATCTTATTGATCCGTTTTAACCTCCAGCTGCAAATCTCCTATCATGTGTAGGATGGATTAAGTTGTAAAATCTCAATTGAATTTGCCAGAGATAGGATATTATCACCGTGACAGGCCTTTGGGTCTAATGCTGAACATATATACATTATAATAATGAATAAACATCAGAAAAATCTACAAACTAAGGCAGAGCACATGCTACTATCTCTGTTTTCTTTATGGATCAATCGATTTTTATTGCGGCCTATGAATATCATTTTTCCATTCAATGAGAAAAATATCCATTCTCTCTTTTGAACAAGAGGGTTACTGTATATAGTTTCTGATAGCGATCTACGCTATCGTTTCTGTTATTCCAGGAGAGGGAAACGGGCAAGAGAAGAGTAGAATTAATTTCTTTGATTTTTTAATAAATGGAATATTCCATTAGTCAAGTCTGTTGCATTATTTTAGGCTAGATTTCAGGATTGTTAGTCAGTTGCTAGATTTCAGGGTTGTTAGCATCTTGTATTTCAAAATTCTGTTATTTTCCTTTTATGAGTTGCCATTATAAATGGGCTACTCAGATTATCAATAAAGGATTGAATTTCAAAATTCCAACAGCCTTTCACAGTCGAATGTGACGCTTCCATGGATGGAATAGGGGCAGTTCTAATGCAAAACGATCATCCTATTGCCTATTTCAGCAAGGGCTTCTCATTTTCTAACAGGTATCAATCGGCATATGATCGCGAACTCTTGGCGTTGGTCCTTTCTCTTAAAAAATGGCGTCATTACTTGTGGGGCCATCACTTCTATGTACGAACAGATCATCACAGCTTGAAACACTTGTTGGATCAGAAACTTGTAACCACCTCCCAGCAGCGTCTTTTAGTGAAACTCCTTCCCTTTGACTTCACTATCATCTATAAACCGGGGAAAGAAAATGCGGCTGCAGACTCTCTCTCCCGAAGACCACAACAAGCTGATTTCCTTCACATAGTTATTCCTATGGCCGATGAATTACAACGGCTACCGCAAGCCTTGTTAGATGATCCTGAAACGAGAGCCAAGATTGAAGAACTGCAAGCTCATCCTGACCGGCATTCCCATTTCCATTATGTGAGTGGGCGATTGTTCTATAAAACCCGGTTGGTCATACCCAACACCTCTGGACTACGTGAAAAGCTACTACTCGAGGCACATGCTACTCCAACTGGGGGTCACGGGGGATACCTAAAAACCTTAAAGAGGTTGAGCGACCAATTATACTGGTCGGGAATGAAAAGTGACGTCAAACACTTTATACAACGTTGCATGACATGCCAACAGAATAAGTACCAAACCTTGGCTCCAGCCGGTCTTTTGCAACCCCTTCCAATCCCGGCACGCATATGGGAAGACATTTTGCTAGATTTCATCACTGGACTACCTAAATCCAAAGGTTTTGATGTTATTCTAGTGGTGGTCGACCGTCTCAGTAAGTATAGTCACTTTATTGCCCTCTCCCATCCTTACACGGCAAAAACTGTGGCATCGATCTTTTGCCAGGAGATAGTTCGACTTCATGGAATGCCCCGGTCCATCGTTTCCGATAGAGATCCTCTCTTCCTCAGTAACTTTTGGCAGGAGTTGTTCCGTCTAAGCCAAACTCAATTAAACATGAGCACAGCTTACCACCCACAGTCCGATGGTCAAACAGAGGTGGTCAACCGTTGTTTGGAAGCATACCTCCGTTGTTTTGTCCATGATCAACCCAAACAATGGAGTAAGTTCTTATGCTGGGCCGAATTCTCTTTCAATACCGGCTATCATGTCTCTGCGCAGGACACTCCCTTTAAACTAGTATATGGGCGTGACCCTCCCCCTCTAATTCCCTATGTTAAAGGGGAAACGCTGGTTGCGGACTTGGAGGACCAGTTAGAATCACGAGACGCCATGATCAAGGTTTTGAGGGACAATTTACTTAAAGCTCAACACAGAATGAAGCTGCAGGCCAATAAGCACCGTCGAGACCTTGAATTTTTCCCCGGGGATGCAGTTTGGCTAAGGATCCAGCCATATCGTCAGCATACGGTCGCCAGCAAACGCTTTGAAAAGCTCTCACCCAGATTTTTTGGGCCCTTTAAGGTTCTCAAACGTATAGGCAAAGTCGCTTACCAGTTGGACCTCCCGTCCAATACCAGAATTCATTCTGTCTTCCATGTCTCTCTACTTCGGCCAGCAATTGGCCAGCAGGCAGCCACTCCACCCCCTCCAATCCCTCTTTCGTCTGACATGGAGCTCATCCTACACCCACTTAAAGTCCTTCAGCATTGTTGGACTCAAGGCAATCTGGAGTTACTTATCCTATGGGACCAACGTCCAGCAGAGGAAGCCACTTGGGAAGAGTATGATCTTGTGCAAGAACAATTTCCCCATTTTCGACTTGAGGACAAGTCGTTTTTCCAGGAGGGGAGAAATGATAGCGATCTACGCTATCGTTTCTGTTATTCCAGGAGAGGGAAACGGGCAAGAGAAGAGTAGAATTAATTTCTTTGATTTTTTAATAAATGGAATATTCCATTAGTCAAGTCTGTTGCATTATTTTAGGCTAGATTTCAGGATTGTTAGTCAGTTGCTAGATTTTAGGGTTGTTAGCATCTTGTATTTCAAAATTCTGTTATTTTCCTTTTATGAGTTGCCATTATAAATGGGCTACTCAGATTATCAATAAAGGATTGAATTTCAGAAAATACCTTGGATAGGAGATTCTCCTAGGGCTGCTTTAAGGGGGTTATGAGATTCTTATCTCCTCTTTAATTCAGATTGGCTTTCCGAATTATCCCTTCATTTCCCGCTAAACCGGCGCCTATCAGTTTCATTCATATGCTTTAGTCCCCTGTTCTCCAGATTCTGCAAATGTAGTTAGACTTAGTAGTGGTTTGAATTGAATGTGATGCAAGTAGCGTAAATCAGCCTCTAATCTTCCACAACTCTCATTAATTTGTTGTCACATGCACAGGTCTCTTTTCAAAAGAACTTGATTCATATCATTCTGGATATGAATGTTTAGTTACTCATATGACAGTAATTATTATGGTTTTCTTAAATAGCTGGTCAATTTCCATGGCTTGTGCGAATTTTTGCTCTGCCCCTTACTAGTGTTAATGAATTCAAATAAACCTGAATTGCATTCATGCAAATTTTGGAATTACAAACAAGCCTTGTACAGAATGAAAAGGAATATAGATTTCATATATTACCCAGGTCTTAAATATAAGATTCAGTTGATTTTTTTGGATACATAATATTCCCTTCGGTTTATAATATAAGACATATTTACCTAATTTAATTTAATTTAATTAAGGAAGTTAGTTAATCTAACATAAATTTTCTAAAACACTTTAGTCATCTTCCTTAATTTTCTTATTCCCGCCCCTTGATTATACATCCCAAAAATTGTGCTTTTTTAATTTAACATGAATTTTCTAAAATACTTTAATCATCTCCCTTAATTTTTTTATTCCCGCCACTTGATTATACATCCCAAAAATTGTGCTTTCATATGTTTATGGATAATTAATTTAGCCTATTAATTTGTTTATTGACTTGGTTTAAGGAAAAATTATTTTCAAATAAATTTCTTGATTGCTCAAAATCGTTGGAGATTTTTTTTTTCTTATTCAAAATTTTGAGAGATTATTCCATTTATCAACAATAAGTATAATGTCATGAAAATAAAAGGAGAAAGATGAATTGGATTAGCATCTTGTTGGGATTCACAACAAAGGGAATGAAATTAAGCTATACTTTTTTTTAAAAAAAAATAGATGGATATGAGAGGATCCTCCAAAACTGCATCACCACAAACTTAGATGTGTTTGAAAATATAGTATTTTTTGTTTATCAAACCACCATATATCAAGTAGTCACGTTGAACCGTAACTAATTCAGGTTGAGTTAGGAAGAGCCACAAAGATGACAAAGTTCTCGTAATGAATATTTGACATAGCTACATATATACCTACCGTATGTTGACCGGAAAAAAAAAAAAAAAAACCTACCGTATGAAAACCTCTAGTTAAGTCCTGTTACACGCTGGTTGGTTAAGAAGATAAATTTTAATCAAGTTAACGAATCAAAGATTTATTTAATTTTATTTTTATTTTCGTTTTGGAGCAGGACAAATCTGCATTGTGTTGAGAGACACCTTGACAGAGTAGTTTAGATGCTAAGATTGGAGTAAAATGTAGCTTTTAATCATGGTTTATATCCTTTTCACATAATTAAAAAATTATGTTGAGGCTCATCCTTCCGAGAAGGGATGTGAAATACGCCCTCTGGTCCTTAGTGTAAGTGTTACTTAACTAAATTGAATTGATCAAGAAAAATAATTTAGTTAGTAATTTGTCAAAAATGAGTCGAGCTATTTAACTAAATTGGATAGATTAAGAAAATTAACTTAGTTATTTATTTGTAAAAAATATGAGTTGATTTTTATAAAATACCCTTTTAATCATGATTATCCTTAGATGTAAACATGTTTAATATGTATAATTAATAGGGATCATACATTGAAACGAGAATTATAAATTTATAAAACAAAATAGATAAATGTCTTGTTAAGACCAAATCCAACTTACCAACTTATTAAGAACCGGAGTAGTATTTGTTATTTTATTCATCACTGTAAATGTACACACTAGACAGTGAAGATAGGTTAAATTGATGAATTCGAGACCCTGCTTATGAGAAAGTAACATGATGTGTTGTGAAACGCCAAGATTTGTTTGGAATAATTAATTCTCTTCCAAGTTCCAACGTTTTCTATCCTCGATAATTTTATTATTGGTTTTTACCTTAAACTATTCTTGGAAAAACCGTTGCTTGATGTCAGATTTTTGTCGTTGTTAAAGTTATCATCTCTCTAATAATGTTCTAAAATGTTCGTCTCTAATAATATTCATTTTAACAGGGCATATGAGTTGAGTCAGACTGTAGGGATTGTTCTGACTGCTGACCTTGGGAAATACTTGGGCGTTCCCCTCCTGCACAAACGGATGGTTAAGAGGACGTGTGCACCACTTCTCCAAAAGGTGAAATTGAAATTGGCTAACTGGAAAGGTAAATACCTGAGTATGGTGGGTCGATCGACTCTCATCAAGTTTGTCCTATCGGCGATGCCTCAATACCAGATGCAATCAACTCTTATTCCGAAAGGGGTGTTATCAATGATTGAAAAGCTCAGCCGAGATTTCTTTTGGAATCAACATGATGAATCCAAGAAACTGCACCTGCTTTCATGGGACGTTCTTAAAAGAAGAAAGTGTGAAGGTGGTTTGGGAATAAAAGACTTGCACTGTCAAAATAAAGCTTTTCTCATGAAATTGTGCTGGGGTCTTATCAAAAAACCGGATTCCTTTTGGGTGAAATGTTTACGAGCGAAATACTTATGAGGATCTGTTGTTGTTCCACATGTTCAGAGGTGGCGTAACCAGTCGGCGGTTTGGTGTGGAATAGTGACCGTCTGGGATGATTTCATAAGGGGCCTTGGCAAATGCCTGAGAAGTGGCCGAAATACGCTTGCTTGGCAGGAATGCTGGACTTCAATGTAAAAGCCCCTTAAATTCTTTATTGACAAAAACAGCCACCTAATTGATATGAGTGCTAACGTTTGCTCCTTTAGGACTCAATCGGGGCATTGGGATAGAGCTAAATGGGAATCCTTCCTTCCAAATTGGGTGGTGGACAAAATATTGTTGATTCCCACTCCTTCAGGCATTGATGAGGATACTATTTGTTGGCGAAATGCTCCTGATGGGAACTTCAGTGTAAGATCAGCATATGACGCAATCTTTCATCAGCACACTCATAGTCACCAACGTCACTGGCAGTCTCTATGGCGCTGGGGAATTCCTGAACGTGTCAAACTCTTTCTATGGCAAGTATTCCATGATAGGCTTCCTACTAATGAGATTAGAGCGAGACACAATCCAAGAGTCTTAAACACCTGTCCTTTTCAGTGTGATAGTGTGGAGAGTATCCTTCATATTTTGAGAGATTGTGAGCAAGCTCAGAGAGTGTGGTCAGCTTTAACTAACCCTCTATATTATAGTATGTTTTTCTCTGGTAATTTGCAGGATTGGCTCAATTGGAACTTACAGCATTCACCAGGAAACAACAAGATGGCTAGATGGCCTTGGCAAAATGTCTTCAGTACCGCATGTTGGATACTATGGAAAAACCGCTGTAGCCAAGCTTTTGAAGGGTCATCAGACAGCCCGAAAGAGATAGTTCACAGATGTATATATCATCTCTCAGAAGGTGTGCAGAACGGCAAGTTTCGGCATCAGATATTCCAAGTCCCAGAACGAGGAGTACTCCACTGGCAACCTCCTGATCCGGGCGTTCATCGTTTAGATGTTGATGGTTTAGTTGTCAGAGACGGTCAGGCTGCTTGTGGAGGTGTTATCCGTGATCACCAGGGTAATTGGATACATGGATTTCAACAGAAGTTAGGATATACTTTTCCAACTGTTGCGGAAATCCATGCAATCCGATGTGGCCTCCTTCTATGTAAAAAGTTGGGGCTAAAGAAAATCAGGATATTCACTGACTCACTACAGGCAGTCCACCTATTATCCACTCATTGTGATTCGGATCATCCATTGTATGATGTTATCTTAGAAACCAGATCTCTTGTTTATAATGACTGGGAGGTAGAAATTTCCCACGCTCACAGGGAAAGCCTTCGTTGTGCGGATTATCTTGCAAGAATGGCACACATGATTCCACAGGAGCACGAGGAACTTGGGATTTCCCCAATTGAATGTTTTCACTTTTTTGCTTTGGATTGTGGCTTATTAGCTCAAGAACATCCTGTAGGACCTAGCCTATAGTGGTTGTCATCTTCAAGCTTTGCTTGCCTTTGTATCAAAAAAAAAAAAAGTTATCATCTCTCTCTGTGTTTTTTAATAGTATTATGATGTATCTAGTTTGGGGTCCGTGACTACCCCTCTCAACACAAGTATCTCCTCTGAAACTAGGGGTGAGCATCAGTTTTCGGTAAAAACCGAAATAAATGAAATTCTGAAACCGAACCGAAACCGAACAATCGAAATAACCGAACCGAAATAACCGAAATTATTCGGTTCGGTTTCGGTTTTGTAAGAAAAAACTGAAATTTTTGTAGCCTTCATTTTTTACTTCAAATATCTGAATTTTCAACCAACAAAAATTAATACAAATTATAAAATTGAATAACCTCATCAAGATCTAAAGAAAGATGATATAAAACAAAGTATAAACAACATATTACATATATGGTCAATATAGTTTGGAGTACCCAATATTCCAATAATGGAACCAAAAATAGGAAGGTTTTTTAGAGATGCAGAATAATTGTATTCAACAGTACTTAATCCAAAGAAAGCATAACAAAAGTTCAAAAAGATGAATATCCAATGATATATCATTCTTTGTCTTGCATCCAATTTTTCGGTAGTGGTATACTCTTTTAATATTTTCAGTTTAAACTGAATTTAAAAAAAAAAAACCAAACCGAACCAAAAAAACCGAATATGCACCGAAAAAACCTTACCGAAATTGATTCGGTCTTCGGTTTCGGTTTCTGTTCCGGTTCGGTTTTGCTCACCCCTATCTAAAACTCGAACTAGTGATCCCAATTTTTGTTATAAAATTGAGAGAAGTTTCTCCCTTTTACCTTCCCATCCTTTTCCCCAGTTTTATCCCTTTATCACCATTGGATCAAGATCTAATAATACAAATTTATTATTTTGTAAAATATTATTTTAATTTTATATAAAATATATAAAGTAAATTTTAAAATATATAAATAATTTTATATAAATAAATTTATAGATTATTATTATAAAATATATTATTTTTCACTTTTTTCTACTATAGTTATGAGCTGTTCAGACTAAATTTTGGTAGTTTAAATTTATTTATATATTTTTATATAAAATTGTAACAATATTTTCAGAAATACTAAATCTGGACCAGTGGATCATGTAGAAGGGGTACAAGAGGGCAAAAGATTGGGAAGGTAAAGGAAATAAGCTCAACCCATAAAATTCCTAATGAAGCCGGCCGCTTTGTTCCTTGCTTAAAAACTCAGATACCACAAATTGATCTTAGTTTGCCAGAGAAGGTCTGATCCATCCAGGTATGATCATCTTCTTCCTCTTTCCTCATGTGATTGAAATGTCTATGTTTAAAGTACTCATCACACCTACGCGTTAGGAGAAACCATATTCCTAATAATGAGTTCCATGATGGTGGCCTGTTACTAAAATTTATATAATTTGAATGGATTTCTCTTTTTTTTTTTCCCTATACATATTACACACACACACCCCGATGCCTTGTTAATGATATATTGGGACATTATATTGATTTTTTTACTTAGGTGATGATTGTGGTATTGCTCTGTTTCACCATCTTTCATTTCCACTTGTTTGAATTTCATTATGACGCAGGATCACTATATTATAATCCAAATAAAATTTTCTTGTGAGATAGTGAATCTTGATTATATATATTCTGAATTTCCCTTCTTCCCTGTTGATCAACTTCAATTAATGAGAATGCTAGTTATGCGTTTAAATTGAATACTTCCATAACAATTTATTTTTACATAACCCAAGTAAGAGTTTTGGCATCTTTGATAAATTAAAAGCCAATAAATCATAGGATTTACGTAGTTATAATCATTCCTGCCGAAAAAAGATAGTTCATCATTCTTTCCCATAGAAAATATAGAATCAACTTATTGTAATTAAGAAACAGGCCGGGTCTTTTGTATTCAACAAAAAAAATTTACAATAATTATTATTGTCTTATATGTTTTTCCATAAAAGGCGTGGTTTTATTATTGTTATGCAATAATTTGCACTATTTTTAATGCTTTTCGAAAATAAATATACAAGAGTTTACTCTCTCAATTACAAAATCACATTCTTTTTTCTATTCTATTACTTTTCTTATAATAATTATTCTATTATGTTTTTTATAATAAATATATAAGAGTTATAGGTGTTACTTTTTACTGGTGCCCCTTGGCTAATCTAAGGGGTTTACTTGTAAATCAAAAGAGACTGGTTTGTAAATTTAGAATGTGGACTTGTTAACCCATACGTGAAATTTGAATAAGCTAAGTAGTGCAAAAACTATGTAGCTCACTTATAAATCTAAGAGGTTTGAGTTTTAAATATAGGAAGTTGTAAATTCATATGTCAAATTTGAGTAAAGGGTAATTTAGTCATTTGCATGCATCAAAATGGTACCTAAGGATCTTAGGACTTCACCATATTTTAGGAAATTTTTGCAATTAATCTGTAAATGATCCCTTATTTTGGACATATTCGTTATTTTCCCTATTTCATTTTGTTCTTCATATGAAACCAGCCTCTCTCTCTCTCACACACACACACACACACACACACACACACACACAATTACACACACACACACGCCACGATGCTATAGATCCAAATTACATTCACGTGGGAGTAAACATATAATATTTGAACAGTTATTATTTTTAATTTATTATAATGTTATTACTAGAAAATTGAGTAGAGATAACATTCAAATTCATTAGGAACAGTTAACACCCTATAGGTTCTTTTTATGTCTAGTAATGACTGCTTTTTTTTTTTGGGGGGGGTGTTTCAGAGGAGGGAGTATATAATACCATGTCTCGAACTCACTACCCCAAAGCATCCATGAAGAATGATCCAGACGGCTACGAGGGTGACTGTTAGTAATGACTGCTTTTACTACTTCTCAACTTCGTTCAGAAAAGTATGATGTTTTTATCAGTTATCGGGGTTTCACTACAAAAAAAACGTGATTTAGTAGCGGTTAAAAATGGATATTTGTAGCGGTTCTAACCGCTACAAACTAGGTTAGTAGCGGTTACGAAAACCGCTACGAAATCATACGTTGCAAGCGGTTTTGTAGCGGTTCTAAAAAACCGCTACTCAATCAAAACTAACCGCTACAACCTTTGTAGCGGTTCATAGTAACCGCTACAACACCAAGAGATATTTGTAGCGGTTATATAACCGCTACAAATAAAAAAAAATTTTATTAAAAAAGAAATTTTTTTTTTGTAGCGGTTTAATAACCGCTACAAATATATAAAAATGAAAATTTGTTAAAAATGACATTTTTTATTTGTAGCGGTTAAGAAACCGCTACTAAATTTGAATTTCATGAACTTCGTAGCGGTTTCTAAAACCGCTACTAATTTCATGAAATTCAAATTTAGCGCCAAAAAATTTAAATTTAGCTTTGAAAAGGCGCGTTATTTAGTAGCGGTTTAATAACCGCTACAAATATTTAAAAAATTTTTAAAAAATATACGTTGATTTTTTTCTTTTTTTTAAATATTATATTAAATAGTTTAATTTATTATTATTTTATCTATTTCAATTAGTTTATTATTTAATAGTTTAACTTATTAATAAATTAAAAAGAAAAAATGTAATTGAATATGATTAGTATAAAATTTATATTAATAATATTATTAAGGATAGTTAGGTAATAAGGAATTATTATGTTTTATAATATAATGTAATTGTATATGAAAAATAGATGAAAATGAGATAGAGTTATGATATATCTAAAAAAAAATGGTTAGAATAAATTTTATAGAAAGAAAAGAAATATTCTAAAAGATATTGAAAATCTTGTTACCATATTTGATCGTATTATTCAGCTCCTCTACTCATACGAAAGAAGTTGTAAATGAGAGGAAATGAAAGAAGGGTAAGATGAAAAGAAATTGGGGAGTGTTTGAAATGAGTTGTGATAAGGGTATTTATAGGGATTCACGTATAATTTGTAGCGGTTACTAATTAGTAGCGGTTATTTATATTTTTGTAGCGGTTTAATTATTTGTAGCGGTTAATGTAGCGGTTTTTATTTAGTAGCGGTTATTTATATTTTTGTAGCGGTTTAATAACCGCTACAAATATTATATTAATTTTTTTTAAAAATTTTTTTTTTGCATTTTATTTTAACACAAATTTTTTGCATTTTTTGTGAAGAAAAATTTTTTGCACTTGAATTCTACAAATATTATTTTAATTTTTTTAAAATATTTTTTTACATTTTATTTTAACACAAATTTTTTGCATTTTTTGTAAAGACAAATTTTTTACACTTGAATTTGATCACTCATCGTCGCCATCCCTACAGAAATTTTGTAGAAAAATTATTGTTATTGATGTATTATTAAATTTAACAAATTTAATTGAAATGACGTGGACTTAAAAAAACTCACCGCAGTAGAGGTAAATTGTCATCGCCTTGAGGGAAGTAGTTTTCAAAATCAGCTGGCTGAAATGGCTCACTCTCGTAGGCGATGTTATCGCCTTCACCCATGTCGTAAGGGTCTCTTGGCTTTAAATGAACGACCATGTGCCAATCCCTATGCCGCTCGTCCTCGACATAATAAACCTGATGTGCCTCTGAAGCTAGAATATACGGCTCATCATCTTGAGAAATACCAGTATGAATCGTGCGTGAGAAATTGACTGATGTGATCCCTAGGTCGTCAGTTGTCAGTCCCCGAGAAGTAGTGGTATTTGCCCACAAACACTTGAACAGCGTCACCGTGAAACGACCTTGATAATTAAGCTCGACCACATCAAGAAGCTTGCCATAGTAAGGGACGCCTCCGAACTGCATGTTGGCGTCACTGCTGCTCGCATAACTCCTTGTCCCAAATGTGCCATAAACACCCGAATTCTGTGTTTGCAATCCTTGATCCCGTGAAACCGTGCAAAACTTAAAACCATTGACATTGTATGCTGTAAACCGTTTTGCATGATCAAGAGGGCCGATTGCGAGAGCTCTGAAATCTGGTGAGTGTGGGTTGTGGTCATTTAGTATTCTGCGCGCAAACCAGCCCGGGAATTCTCTGTGGACCCTCCTATCAACTTCCGAGGATGTCTGTGTACGGATCCTGAGCTGACGCTTGACATGACTTCTGAATTCCCTGCAATTAATAATGGAAAGGCGTTAGTGAAATGAAAGTGAGAAATGTTACGAAAGATATAGATCGATTAACATACATGTGAGTGTACAATTCTTACCGTATGAAAGGCTCAACTTGAGTGCAATTAATCAAGACATGTCTATGTGCTTGGAACTTCTCAGTTGCCGTTAGTTTAAAGTTCTCAGTTGCTCCAACTGGTTTACCAACACGAGGGATAAATTCTCCTGATGTCGGCACAGGTTCAGGACAATCGTCAACACGAGGGGGGCGGTTGAAAGCCGTCTCAAGATCATCAAAGTACCTTGAGCAAAAATAAAGCACCTCATCCCCTATATAGCCTTCAGCTATAGAACCTTCTGGCCACGCCTTATTCCTCATGTAAGATTTTAATTTCCCAAGGAACCTACGAAGTACATAAGAGAAAATTGATATAAAATGATGAAAAGGACGACTAGGAAACATTAAATACGGACAATAAATGAAAGCACATATTTAAAATGAGTACCTCTCAATCGGATACATCCAACGATATTGTACTGGTCCAGCGAGCTTTGTTTCATGAACGAGGTGGACCGTGAGGTGAACCATCACAGTAAAAAAGGACGGAGGAAAGATCATCTCCAAGTGACAAAGCGTAAGAATGATTTTCGACTGCAGCTGATCGAGCTCCTCAACGATCAAAACCTTAGAACACAACTTCCGAAAGAAAGAACAAAGTTCCACCAAAATGATGGAAACATCGGGAGGAAGTGTATTCTTTATAGCCAGAGGGAGTAACTGCTGCATAAGAACATGTGAGTCGTGACTCTTCAGGCCAGCAACCTTCCGAGCCTGCAAGTCGACACATCGAGAAATGTTGCTTGAATACCCATCAGGAACTTTTATTTTCTTCAACGTCGCGAGGAACACATCCTTGTTCGGTTTTGTGAGGGTAAACTTTGCCGGTGTAAATCTGTCATGCTCATCTGGCCAAGCGTCTTCACGAACTCCCATGTCGCGTAAATCTTTCCTCGCTTGAAGGTGATCTTTTGTCTTGCCGGGTTCGTTGAGCAGCATATACAGCACATTGTCGCAAACATTCTTTTCAATGTGCATTACATCAAGACTGTGGCGAAGTAAATTAGATCTCCAATACGGAAGCGTGAAGAAGATACTTATCTTCTTCCACTGCTGAGGCGCCGAAGTCCTGCGCGTCTTTTGGCGAGTTTGTGCTGAATCGTCGCTTTTTCCAAACTCGACGTCAACATGCTCAAGCTGCTGTAAGATATCTGTACCGGACAAAGTCTGAGGTGGTCCTCTTTTCTCTGGTTTCCCATTGAAGCGATTCCGTTGCAATCTGAACTTATGCGTTCCATCGAGAAACCTCCGATGCCCCATAAAGCACCACTTTCGGCTGTGGGGAAGGCGCAGTGTGTCAGAGTCGAAATTGCAAGCCGGACACGCCGACCCAGTGTGCACATTCCAACCAGATAATGTGCCAAGGCCAGGAAAGTCACTGATCGTCCACATCAAGGCTGCACGCATGTTGAACAAAGTCTTGCTGTGAGCGTCGTACGTCTCCAAGCCGACATTCCACAGGTCAAGCAATTCCGCAATAAGCGGTTGGAGATACACATCGATGTCATTGCCCGGTGCCTTTTTGCCTGGAATGATCATAGACATAATGAAAAAGCTTTGTTTCATACACATCCAGGGGGGTAAGTTGTAGGGAACTAAGACTACCGGCCAAATGCTGTAACTTGTGCTAAGATTCCCGAAAGGATTGAAACCGTCGGTCGCCAACGCAAGCCGGACATTTCTGGGGTCAGTCGCAAAATCTGGAAAGTCGTTGTCAAACGTTTTCCAAGCAGCTGCATCCCGCGGATGTCTTAATTTACCGTCTTCGTTTTTATCAACGGCATGCCACCTCATGTGCTCAGCAGTTTTAGACGACATAAATAATCTTTGAAGACGAGGTTTCAAAGGGAAATAACTGAGAATCTTTGCGGGTTTTTTCTTCTGCTTTTTCCCCTTCCGAATTGTCTTGTACCTCGATGTGTGACATCTCTTGCACGTCTCCCTGCTGGAATCGTCTCCCCAATACAGCATACAATCATTTGGGCACGCATCAATCTTTTGATAATTCAACCCCAACCTGTTGATGATCTTCTTGGCCTCGTAGAACGTTGTGGGAATCTCGGCGTCGGGGAATGCATCTTGTAATAAGTCGAGCAACATCGACATTCCCTTATCCGTGATCCCACACAAGCACTTGATATGATACAATTTGATCAAGAAAGATAATTTAGAATATTTGCGACAACCTTGATATAAAGGACGATCTGCCTCATCCATCAAGCTGAAAAAATCCCGAGCTGCTTTATTCCCCATAAAAGCCGGCTCAGAGCCGTGCACTTCTTCGTTGAAGTTATCGCCTTGAAATCCAAACGCATCACGCACAGCATCATTCATAGGATCATCTTCATCTACTTGAACGCCTACTTGAGAACTTCGAGGAAGAGCCTCGTCATATCTAATGCCGGCCTTCTCACCATGAACTGCCCAGAACGTATAGTCCTCAGGGAAAGGCTTCACAAGCAAATGTTCCTTCACAACATTTTGTGGATGCCACTTCTTGAACTTGCATTTCCGACACGGACAGACGATCTTGCCGTTACAGCTGGCGTGAGTGAATGCGAAATCTAAGAAACTGTTTAATCCGTACAAATATTCAGGAGAATTGCGCGGCAACCTTATCCAAGATTTATCCATAGCTACAAGTGAGAGAGAAGAAAGTATAGAGAAGAAGATGAGTGAGAAGATAATGAAGAATGCTTAGAACCTTATATTCTGAAAATCCAACGTTTATAACTTTGTAGCGGTTATTAAACCGCTACACCAACCGCTACAGATATTCCAACGTTTATAATTTTGTAGCGGTTATATATATAAAACCGCTACTAATATTCAAGCCGTTAATTGGTGGGAAATTCAAAATGTACTTGTTGAGTATTAGTAGCGGTTTTATATAGATAACCGCTACTAATGTTCAACGAATTAGTAGCGGTTATATATATAAAACCGCTACTAATATTAAAGCCGTTAGACATTAAATATAAAAATAATTTTCTAATTTGTAGCGGTTATACATAAGATAACCGCTACAAATGTGCACAAAGGCGGCAAATTTGAAAATTCAAATCATTTGAGTGTTTGTAGCGGTTATTAGTAAATAACCGCTACAAACGTATATATTTGTAGCGGTTTCCCTTTGAAAACCGCTACAAATATATAAGTAAATTTGTAGCGGTTATTTACTAATAACCGCTACAAATATATACATTTGTAGCGGTTTGAACTTAAAACCGCTACAAATATATACATTTGTAGCGGTTTGAACTTAAAACCGCTACAAATATATATATATAATTTTTTTTTTAAATTTAGATTTAAATCATTTATAAATTATTTCAATGCGATATAATAATATAAATATTATTATATAAAATACAATAAGAAAATTCTGAAATAAAATCTCATAAATATATACAAATGTTTAAAAGAAAAGAAAATGTCCTAAACTAAGAAGCTGGGGGCTGATCCTCTGGTGCTCCCTCAGGTGGGGCTCCCTCAGATGCCGCTGGATATGGCCGCTGCGTAGACTGAACCGCACCATCCTCATCAGCAGGAGGAGGAGCTGTAGGAGGAGGAGTAGTGCTCGGGACGACGTAGCGAGGGACAGGGGGGACCGCTGGATGCTGCTCGTCCGGGAACAGCCGATTCCATGCTCCCTCGAGCATAGTGTTCGCGATCTCACGCCACTGCGTCTGCTGCGCGTACATAGTGTCTGCGTGGATCTGCAGCAGCTGCTGCTGCTGCACCTGCATCTGCTGCATCTGCTGCATCTGCTGCTGCTGCTGCACCATCTGCTGCATCTGCTGCTGCGTCTGCTCCAAATCTGACCGCAACTGGTCAATCGACTCGTCCCTCCGATGTCTGACCCCTCTAGAACTGCCAGCCTCAGAGGCGGCGCTCCTGCCGTAGATCATGCTGGGTCTGGCGCCTATCCCCATCCCCCGCACTCGTCCGGGGTGCTCAGGCTGAGCCATACCCGCCTTCAGAGGAGCCGTCGGGTCCACTGACCCCTGTGACTCCTCAGGCTGGGTCTGTCGCAGCTCAGCCTGCGACTGCTGCATCCGCTCCTGCCATTTTATGAAATAATTAATAATTACCATTTTTCATTATTAACTTTGTTTTATAAAAAATATAATTCAAAATTACTTACAATGGCCGCTTCTGCCTGCTGAGAGGTCGCAGTCCCGTCACGGTGTCTGTGTGTGATGGCGTACAGCTCCGCATAGTCCGTCTGACGGTTCTCCTGCTGAGCCCTCGTCTCCTGAAACAATTACAAAACAATTAGTATTATGAAATAATCAACTAAAAGTAAGTGAAGCACTTGAAAAGTTACCAGCTCGCTGTAGGTCACAGCAAAGGTCTTCGATCCTGCTGTGTGGTGGATCGTCTGCTGCGCCCAGATCGCGGCGTTCCTCCGAGCAAGCTCCTGGAAAAAAAAATTAAATGTATTATAATTTAAAATTAAATACAAAATAAATTGCTATTATAATTTAATATTTAACAATTAAAAAATTATATATAAAAAATATAATAAATACATTACCTGCGCCTCAGGGCTCCTCCTGAACTGGACAAAACGTGCCCAGTCGTTCGGCGGCACGCCGTCCGGGACGCTCTCCTGCAGCTGCTCCAGAGGCATCGTCCCGTCCCCATCCACACTGTGGAAGAGACGGTTCCTCCTGTTCCTCCAGGCGTCGCCCATCTTCACGAGGGCGTACCTCTTCCGGTTGGCCCGGACGGCAAACCGCAGCTGAAAAAAAAGACATTTAAATATCAATAATTATAAAAACCATAATTTAAAAAAATAATTAAATAGAATTAATTACAAAAGATATTAATTAAATAGTTTTAATTACCTGAACCACCTCCTCCCAAGCCTGGTCCTTCGGCCCCTTCGGAATGTGCCTCCACGTCGGGAAGTGAAGGGGGAACCGCATCCAATTCGATCCCAGGTCGCTCAGGAAGCGGTTGAGCAGGTGACCCCCATTGTGAATCGGCTGGTCAGTGCCCTCGTTCCACGGCACTACAACTCGCAGGGACCGGTCCATGCTGTTCAGACCGGTCACATCCAGCCTCCTCGTCGTCACGTTCCCCTGCTCATCTGCACAGTTGACCGCACGTTAGATAAATTATAATTCAAAGTTAAAAAGTTAAAAAATTTAAAAATTAAATAATTTACCTTCGACCTGCACCTCAAACCCAGTGGACCGCGAAGACGACCCTCGTGGGTTGTTCTGCTCCCGAGCCTCTTCCTCATCGAGGAACTGCTCCATCTCCCTGAACCTACTAATCGGGATCTCGAACTCCTCCTCGTTGAGGAAGTCCTCAACGCTAATCTCTGGCACCTCCACCTCAGGCACCTCAGCTGCGGTCGTCGCCTGTGGGATCGTCTGCGGTTCCTGTGGGGGGATGGGCTGAGATGCCTCGGTAGCCCTGCCTGCGCGCTGCCCCCTCCTCCCTCTGCCCCCTACCCGGCTGCTGCCACCCCGTAAAGTCGGTCTGGGGGGCACAGGGGCCTTCCCCTTATCCTGTCCTGAAACCATATCAACTGTACAAATTAAAAAAAAAATTAGTCCATTATTATACAAAAATATAATAAAAATACAAATATAAATAAAAATACGTGTTATATACGTACCTCAAGTGTAAATACTGCGGAATACTGACCAAAAACTCCTATAGACTCGTCTGAAAGCTCAAATATCGAATAAACCACTCAGAGAAACCTCAGGAAACAAAATGAGCAAAATGAGAAATGGAAGAGGCGAGGGGTTTAAATAGGCCGGATATTAGTAGCGGTTATTCAAAATAACCGCTACTCTAACCGCTACAAATAATTAAATTTGTAGCGGTTCTACAATAACCGCTACAAATCTTCACAACGTTTGAAATTCTGTAGCGGTTATTGCTCAGAACCGCTACAAATTTAGAGTCTCTTGAAATTCTGTAGCGGTTTTGGGCAAGAACCGCTACAAAATTCTGACCTTTGGTATTTTGTAGCGGTTTATGTGCATTAACCGCTACAAAATAACCGCTACAAGTTTTGGCGGGAATTTCGCGCCAAATTTGTAGCGGTTTTTTGTATGAAACCGCTACAAATATTCTTGCCGCTACAAATTTGTAGCGGTTTAGGTAAAAACCGCTACAAATACTATAATTTGTAGCGGTTTAATATAACCGCTACAAGTTCACCGCTACGAAATACCTTTTTTTTTGTAGTGTTTAGACGTTAGATATGGATTTCTTAGCCATTTGACAAAGCAATTACGACAAGAGGGGATAGATGTATATGTCGATGAGAGGCTAGAGAGGGGAGATGAAATATCATCTGCACTTTTGGATGCAATAGAAAGATCAAAAATTGCGTTGGTGATATTCTCAAAAGACTATGCTTCTTCAAGGTGGTGCTTAGAAGAGCTAGTGAAAATCACAGCATGCAAACGAGTTAATAATCAGATTGTAATTCCAGTTTTCTATAATATAGACCCATCAAATGTTAGGCATCAAGAAAGATCCTATGCAGATGCATTTGTTCTGCATGAACAAAGGTTCAAAGATGACTTATTGTAGGTTTGGAGATATGTCCTGAAAGAAACTGCAAACTTAGCTGGGTATCATTCCTCAAATTTCCAGTAAGTTGTTTTCTCTATTTATACAATATAGTTTGTCATAGTTTATAAATAGCATGTTTTCCCCCATAAAAGTTTAAAAATTTTATCTATATGCATGTACTATTTTGGGAGATTTCTAGAGAAATATTTTCAAAATCTCAAATCAGTTTTATTTACTACAGTTTATTAGCTATTTACTACTTTTGATGGGCAAATGACAACACATTTTAGTAGGAATTATTGATTTTAATTTTCAAATTTTGAAAATATTTAATTGGAACTTTTCCTATTATTTAATTCCTCCTTTTGACATGTCAGCAATGAATCTGCTCTTATTGATGGAATAATCAAAGATGTATCGAGAAAGATGGAAGATAAACACACAATTGAGCCAAAGTTCTTAATTGGATCTAAGGAAAATTTGGCTACAATTGAATCATTTATAAAAGTTGACTCACAGGAAGTTGGAGTTCTTGGAATTTGGGGCAAGGGAGGGATAGGTAAAACAAACTTAGCTTGTGTTGTATGCGACAAATTTTCCTGCCAATTTGATAGTTCTTGCTTTGTATCAAATGTGCGAGAGGAATCAAAAAAGATAGGATTGACTTGTTTGCTTGAAAAAATTCTCATTGTAGTACTAAAGGATAGAAATGTCACAATGAAAGGAAAACTCAACACTCAAAGGAGGCTATGTCGAACAAAAGTTCTTCTAGTGCTTGATGATGTAGACACCTCTAGACAATTTCAGTATCTTATTGGAGAAAATCTTTCATTGGGACCTAGTAGCAAAGTCATAATAACAAGCAGAGATAGACACGTTCTTGTTAGTGGAGGAGTTCATATAGTACATGAGGTGAAAGAATTAGACATGAAAGAATCACTTCAACTTTTTTGTTGGAATGCTTTCAAGCAAGGCCATCCCAAATGGGGATATGAAGAGTTATCAGCACAGGCAATTTAATATACAAAAGGCCTTCCTCTAGCGTTAAAAGTTTTGGGTTCATATTTGAACTCTAGAGATACAAAAACATGGGATCGTGCCCTTGAAAAATTCAGAAAGTATCCTAATGTGGAAATTCAAACTGCCTTGAGGGTGAGTTATGATGGACTTGATACATCAGAAAAGAAGATATTTTTAGACATTGCATTCTTTTTTAGAGGGAAAAGAAAAGATGATATTATGAGGGTGTTAGATGCCTTTGATGACTTTTATACGGATTGTGGAATAGATAGCCTTAAAGATAAAGTTCTGATAACTATTTCAAGAGACAATGTAGTAGAAATGCATGATCTACTACACCAAATGGCTGAAGAAATAGTTCGCGAGGACTCTAGACAACATCCTAAAAGGCGAAGTCGATTAATGATGTAAAGGAAATTCAAGATGTACTGGAAAATAACAAGGTAAGAGAAGAATGCACTGGCTTCCTTTTTCATTGGTTATTTTTTGAAGAATTTCTATAATCCCCTTGTTTAATATTTAATTACTTGAATAATGTTATGTTAGGGAACAGATGCAATTGAAGGCATTATATTGAATAATGAAAATGTGCTATGCTTGAGTGCTGACACTTTCCAAAAAATGAGAAATTTAAGATTTCTGGAGATCAAACCTTCTTACCTAAAATGAAGGAATCTCAATTGGTCAATCATCCCGTGAATCTTCCTCATGGTCTGGATTCACTTTCTAATGAATTAAGGTATTTTTGTTGGGAAAGTTATCCTTTGAAATCTTTGCCACTGGGCTTTAGTCTGAAGAAACTTGTCGAAATTCATATGTCTTCGAGCAAAGTTGCAAAACTATGGGATGGTGTGCAGGTAACCGTATATTAATGCATGTTTCATTCTTTAGTCTAATTGAAATATAAGGCTTCTTTGAGTAACTTTTCTCTTTTAATTGTCACAGGATCTTATGAATTTGAAGATAATAGATCTTAGCCATTCGAAGTTACAGGAGTTGCCTGATTTCACCATGGCACAAAATCTTGAAATAGTGGACCTTCAATTTTGTTGTAATTTATGTAGTATTCATCCATCCATCTTATCTCTTCCTAAACTTGTTTCTTTGAATCTAAGGAAGTGCTACCAACTACAGACTCTTCATGGGGATAACCATTTGAAATCTCTCAAGTATCTAACACTGTCTGGCTGCATTGCTATCGAAGAATTTTTGTTGTCATCAAAAGAAATGACAAGTTTATATTTAGATGAATCTGGTATCAAAACATTGAACTTGCCAATCGGACGCTTCAATAAACTTGAAGAGCTATATCTTGGTTGGCCTCTCAAGAGCTTGCAAACAAATGAGCTAGGTTCCTTGAAGTCTCTTAAAATATTCCATCTTTCTCACTTTAGAGAAAGAATTGACAACACAAAATTACTCATTTTGTTTGATGCCTGGCTTTCTTTAGAAGAATTGCATTTGAGATACTGTGAGGTTTCTGAGATCCCTGACAATATTAGTGGCCTTTCATCGTTGAAGGTTCTATCACTATGAGGATGTAGAGTGAAGGGTCTGCCTAATAGCATCAAGAATCTTTCAGAGCTGAAACAAATTGATTTGGGTGAATGCAGGTTGCTTAGGACCATACCAAAACTTCCACCTTCCATTACTGTATTTTATGTTGATGAATGCAAATCATTGGAGGCCATCGATTTCACTCTGATGCGAGCAATATATAATAACAACTATTGTGAGGTTAGAGTTTGTTATCCAGAAAGCACAATCCCAAAGGGCTTCAAATATTCTCAGACCGCGGGGAATTCCATTGCTATTGAGCTTGCACCATCTTCTTCTGACCGTTTGCTGGGTTTTGCTTCTTGTTGTATTCTTTCTCCAAAGGACTTAATCCCTTTCATAACAACAGCAATTTCCAGAAAATTCCACTTTGAAGATGAAGAGATCGATAACAAGGATGAGAAGGAATTCCCTCGCTTCATATTATTCACAAATCATGTTTTTCTATGGTATGACCCAATGGAATGCATATTAGAGGGAACCCAAAGAAGACAATTTGATGAGGGCACCACTTTTAAGTTTGGATGTGAATTCTTCGTTTTAGATGTTTGTAATTCCCGTATGCATGAATATGATCACTCTATAAAAGCATGTGGAATTTGGCCAATATATGCATCAGAATTACAAGAGGTAGTTCAACAAATGGACTTAAAGCTACAGAATTATACCACTGACTCAAGTGAGCAGCGGAAATCAGCCCACATCCACAAAGGATAACAAAAGAAATGCTTGAGAATGCAGTTCCAACAAATGTTTTATAGGTAATTTCTTGCTATACCATTATTTGATCCAAACAAGTCTTTTTTAAAAATAAAAAATACTGCACGGACACACTATTATATATTTATCCATAATTTTGAATAGAGTGAATATTCTCCTATAATATTATACTCCGCCATGTCTTTAATGTGAGATATATTTACCTAATTTGATTAGATTAAGGAAGTTAGTTAATATGACATGTATTTTTTAAAACATCCTAGTCATCTTTCTTATTTTTCTCATTCCCTCTCCTCCTTCATTATTGGTGAAGGAGCATCTATAGCGGTAAATTTAGAAAATATTGACAAATATGAAAATTATACCTTATATTTATGACTACGATCAACTTTCCAAATATGTTTTATATTAAGGAGCGGAGGGATTATATCTAGTCCTATTCAAAATTGATGCGTGCTTCTGTCGCTAAAGCAATCAATTAATAACTAGGACAACCTACTAATGCAATATAGTGGCAACCTAGGTCATTCTCCCAAGGAGCAATATGTGGGTTTTCTCTAGAATGGAATTTAGGTGATAAAAAATGCAATGGAATGAACCTAAACTAAAATGCAAGACTCCACTACCTAAATGCAAATGACTCTAAAACCTATATGAGAATGAAACTAACATAAATAATGAACATGCAATTTTTGGGGTTTTTCTTATGAGAGGGAAATTAAAATCCTAAGGAAAAGAAATAAACTAATATCTAAGAAAATCAACAAAGGTTAGTTCAGTTATGATGGTGAAGGGGACAACTCAGGATTCACATGGATTTAGCTTTCTTAGCCATTTAATTTATTAGACCAAAGGGAGATTCATCAAAAGTTGAAATTAATAAATTTAATCACCTAATTAAGACATGGGAAACCCTCAAGCTTAATAACACCTAATCCACTAGAAAACTCATAATGGAAAAAGCGGTGGTTAATTAAATCCATTAAAAACCAATCTCAATTGTTTAGGATAATTTTGGAAATTATGTTCACAATTGCCTAATTAAACAATTCAACAATTAATCACCTTAATTAAACAATCAAGAGATTAAACCCAAATCGATAATTAAATTAATAATGAAAACTCGATTAATAATCTAATTGACAATCAAAGGTTTGCAAACAAAAATCCCAATAATCAATTAAGAATAAATCAAATCCAAATTATCAATTCAATTCAAATAAAAAATAAGTCTACAATTTAAAACTAGATTGTTCTCAATTAACACAACCCAAAATTATTTAAAACTAAATAATCTTAAGTCTTGAATCAAAAAGATAAAAGAAAGACACTCCCTTGTAGTCTTCAAGTGTAAGCTCTTAGGCTCTAGCTTCCTCCATGCTCCTCCCAAGTTGTCTCCTAAAATAATTTAAGCCTCCATGATATTTGTTCTCCCCAAACACGTCACAGCCATGAGAATAGGAGAATGGACGTGGGACCCGTGGCACAAGAAAAGGAGAGGAATTGAGATGGAGTTGTGTCTGTGCGAATGAAAGGAGAATGCAATAGATTAATGATATTAATCGTGGGGCCCGTGAGAGAAGAGGATGAGAATTGATGATGAATGGAGAGGAACCTCCAGCAATTCTTGCGTCTGTGAGCGTCCTCGCCCGTAGCCTCCCCTTCTGGGGCGGTTAGGTATTTTTAAGAAGGGAGGGGAGAGTTTTAGGTATTAATTTGGGCCTATTAAAATTTCAAAAGCCCAATAAAATTCTACCATTGGATTCTTTTTGAGTTTCTAAGAAAAGTTCTGCACCGTAGGATCTTTTAATATACTTTTCCTTATCCTGCAACAATCTAATAAAATCGTGATCTATCATATAATTGGAAATATTTTCCAATCATAATATAACAATTAAAATATTATCAATTTAAGCCCAAAAATATCATAATCCATTCAAATTTTATATTATTTCCTATAATTGGCTAATAATCCAAATATTATCTAATAAATCCAAATTAACCTAAAATAATCTCCAAAATAAATGAATAAGGTGGGATAAAATATATTAAAATTGTGATTTATCAATATGCTTTAACCTCCTTTTTTTTATCCAAATTAAATCAGATATTTCTCCAGTTGCACATCTCCAATCATGTGTAGAGTAGATGAATTACGTTGTAGAATCTCTATTTAATCGGTCTAAATAGCCAAAGATAGGAGAATCTCCAACTATGTATGAAATGAATTCTATATTTTCAATGTGACTACTGAGATTAGCCTTTGAGTGTAATACCGAACATACATCAAAACAATAAAATAAACATAAAAAAATCTCCAAACTAAGCTAGGAGACATGCTTGCAACTTTCTCTATTATTTTCTATGCATAGGAATACATGTGCTATCAACAATTGAAGAGATCATGAATTAATTTATGAATTCAAGGTTTAATGTTACATTTTGATATACGTGATCGATTATATTCTCTTCTTTTCTTTTCAAAATAGACTCTGATTGTCTTTTAGTTTGTTGTCTATATGCAGATTTCTTTTCATAGAACCTGAAGGGGAAACTTTTATGGCACCACTTGAAATCCAAATATTTCATTTCAATTCTCCCTGCTTTATGAAAGTCCTTTTTCTTATGAGAGAGGGAGGAGAATCAGTGTTTGCCTAAATGCTTGTGGAGTGATCTGCCTTATCTATGCCTCATAATATGACCAGTTTCTCCTTAAGGTGAAAACAAAGAGGCTTGGTGATATTGATTGCCCAAAACAACTCCCGTCAGCAAAGTTCTTCTTGACACATTCTATCTTAAACGATTGCACTGAGTATTCTGCGTTTTTGTTAAGTTTCTGATTTTTTTTGTGCATCATGTCACGCCATTAATCATAACGAGCAGGAGCTACCCGTGCATTGCACGGAGAGTTTTTACATATAGATAAATTCTCTGTCCAATTTGTACTTTGTCAGTTAGACTCATTTATTATATGTATAAATAAGAACAATTACATAATTTTAAATAATATTGCTTATTACAATAATTCATTTAAACCATGAAAGTACACATAAGATGACAACGATTACATCAGTGTAGCATCTTGTCACTGTCCGTTGCATGGGAAGATTGAACAAAGCCAAAACATTCCTATGATGGCATACACATGATATGTTTAATGTTACCTATTTTTATCATATGATAAATATATATATATATATATATATATATATGCAAGTATTGTAAAATAAGGTAACCACATTTATAAGTGCTTTTGCTTCATAAATAAAAGTCAACTACATTGTTCTCATTTGTCACCACACAGATTGATAGCTACGCACAGGAACTTTTACATATTGATATATTTTTTTTTTTATAATATTCTTTTTTTTAACATTAACAGTCTTTACTTATGGTCTTTCTTAAACATGAAAAAGACTATAGAGATTTTATAGCAAATACTCTCATACGATACACATGAAGCTTGTTCCTTCAAAGTCATTTTATCATAATCTTAATCAACGAAACTCACATATAATATGCCAAACAAATATATAAAAATCAAAGACATATCATAATATAGTATAACATGACGACAATGTAACCATACATGAGATACATTAAAATTTAATGGTATATACAGCTTCTTAAATATCTTCATATGAACATTGGTCTTAAACAAACTACAGATTTTCCAAACAAACTACAGAACTAACTTAATCCTATGTGCTGCAAAGCCTGTTTTTATTGGTAATTCCATCACGAGTTGTATTTTTTCCCTACAAAACTCAAACATAACATCACTGCTGTACTGAATGCATAATGGACATGGTTGTAGCATGGCTTCACGAACCCCTTCTTATGTGAACCATTGCAACCGTTCAGCAAGCAACATATCCACCAAATTTCATTACAATCTAACAACCTACATAGCTTCATGATAGCATTAGAAAGCTAAACATCAGAAACAGAAAAATATGACCTGCCAAAAACCATTCATGAGGGACAATGTCTACCTAAGTGATAGCCCTTAGTCAAATAAATCAGTTGAGCATACATGCAGACAGATTTCCATAAATTTATTGACAACCATAAGAAACTGATCATATTAAACTATAAAGAAAAGGAACAACTTTCACTTGAACTCAAAAGTACAATTTCAAAAAGCTTGAGGGCAGCTAAGCCAAATGGCCACTAAGACACTACTACATAAGTTGAAGCATATTGTGTGGATGCTTGTACTTGCATCATATTAAGCATTATTTATTCCATTAGCACAGCCAAAATGCAGATTACACTTTTTCAACTTCAGTTTATCATTAGATGCCATTGGGATAAGTATGTAAATAGATAGTGGGCATCTTCATTACCAAGTGGCCCTCCTTATGGACGACACCTTTCTTACTCTCAAATGCAAAGCCTTTTTTTTTTTTTGTCGAACAATGCGCATAATAAGAGAAGCAAACCACTATATTATATTAAAGCTGTGAAAAGAAAACATTCAGAATGTTTGCTTTTTCCCATTTGTCCACATCTGTATGGTGTTATCTACTTTAAGAAATTAAAATATGTTTCGAAATTGCAACCAGTATCAACCTATATGAGACATTTTGACCAAACGACCATCCTTTTCACAGATGTATATCTCATTCGCTTTTTATATCATTTACACTTGATTTGTTTGTCTTTACATTTTGACCCCGAAAATGCTTTTGACATTAGAGACAGGTTAGCGTATCTCCCCCTTCCTACCCATTTTTCTCAATTTCAGACTTGCTTTCTAACCTTTTCAGAAGGAATCAACTAAAAAGAAACGGAAGGCATAATTACAAAACAAAACTGGCAAGGCAAAAGTTTATTAGTCAGATTATTAGTTGTAAGGAGAATGAAATTTCGTACAACATTTCTCCAAGCATGAAGACCTATGTCTTATAAAATGATTACTCAAATGCACCACAACACACATAACTGAAGCACTAGAAGTCTGGTACTTGCCTTCTTTCCCACTCAACGGACCTCATATTAAAAAAATTCCCACATGTTTTGAGAAAAATAAAATATAAAATATTCAAATGATATACGATGCTGCAATAAATATTATTCAAATGGATAAAATGTGCTGCCTCACTCTCAAAGCGAACCCAAGGAAAATAAAAAGGAGGGCAAAATGAAAAAAAGCTTTCACCTGGTATAAATAGAAACAAAAAATATGTATATACACAGAAAGAGAAGAATGAAAACCTAGGATAATAAAAAAAAATGAAAGTAAAGTTTTACTCACCTGATGTTTTTTCGATGACTCAAAAAACTTCACATCTGGCTTGGCGATGGAGAAGACAATGGCTCCTTGAATATAAAGAAATTACATTTTCATGAAATTTGAACAAAAGGAAAAAGAAATTTTACTACTTGATTCCTACACTTAGTGACTCCATTGCTATTTATTGCCTTCATAGTTGTCTCTTTCATGTTAAACTCCCACTCTGCTTTTCTCTTACCTCTGAACATCTTTCATGAAAATGAAATTTCTTTTGGAATGGAGGATATATGCAAGGCATCCCATGTGTCTCAGTCCGTGAGTATTTGTTGAAGTCATTTTTCACTTATTTATTTAAATTAAATTTGAGGGAGAGAAAAAAAAAAGAGACATCCTATTAAAGGACAAAGAAATTTACCCCTCATACCTCCCCATGATTTTACAACATCCAACCCCTTCTGTATTGCCAACGTTTCAACTTTAAGAGGATTCAATATATGGCTTTTTCAAGACATCCTGTTAAAAGAAAAAGAAAGCTATTTTCACAATATATATATATATATGTTAGAGCTCTCTAGCCTTCATGTATTCACCCGAGCCACCAAACATGTACAAAATTATCTAGGAAAATCATTTGAAAGATTGCAAAATTCGCTTAAAATAAGGCAATGGTAAGAGAATTTAAAAAAATGCAGGCAAGGCCATTTAGTATAAACTTCGTCTCGGCAAAACATGAGTTTAAACATAAGTCATAGTAGGAATGGGCATGTAAGGAGTTTGTGACATGTGGAGAAGAAAAAGGTGAATACGTGAAGAAGAAGGAATTCGAAAAGGCATTCTCACCCATTTATTTATTGCACATCCCAAAAATATTTTCACTGTTAATCTTGACCTATTTGTTTTCTTATATTTGAAACCGTATGTTTTCAAGGACATTCAAAAATGCATGCAAGGACTGAGAAGGAATGGGTAGAAAACATAAGTTACAATCAAAACATATAAACTAATTGTACAAACTGAACAAAGAATATTGACTGGCAACACATGAATCTATGAGTATTCTCCACCCATTAGAACACAAGAAGCACAACAGCCCCAGGACTTCAAGGAATCAAAACCCAAAATCTACAAATCTCCAAAATACTACATAGGCCGTAAGTAAAGAAATAATAACTTGAAAATGATAGCTCTCAGCTCAATACATTGGGAATTAAATTAAAAACAGTGAAAGAATAAAACACAGTAGCATTTTAACAAAAGACTTAATACAGATTGAACATCTTTAGATATTGTAAGCATACCATGAAGGCGGATTGCTGAGGAACTCCTATTTAAGGGAAAACAACTATCTGCAAGGCTCTGCAGATAAATTGTGGACATGGATTAGATTGAGATATTCAACATTAGTAAACAATACCAGAGTTTGTTAACGCACAAAAAAAAACACAATGAAGAGCAACCTCACATAGGTGACAATTTCTCTCAACAGCTGCCAGATTACACTTGGTTTTAGAGGTCTTGGTATCAATCACAGCATCAGAATGCAATGCTCCAGATAAGTTGTTGAATTTTATCCTCTTCTTGATTCCTAAATATATTATTGTTGGGATGAAGGCTGCACTTTTTAGGGAGCTGATAGTTTTCTCATTACATGAATGGCACCGAATACTACAGAGCCAACATAGCCAACATAATCATGGAGGTGAAGTTCAGAATTCTTAATGTATAATAATGATGGAAAAAACATTTCATACCTCCTCAATTATTTTAGAAGCTGTCCTACTTCTTTCTCTTGAGCAATGTACTTCGTGAGCATGCTCTTGAAGGATATGATGAAAACTCAACTAAGAGGCAACTAAGCAAATGTCAGTTGCCAATTTTTTTCAAGTCATACATTAAGAATTCTAGGTATTTGAAATTTTCATAAAATATTTCATGGCATTTGTTCAAAGCAATTGCTGCATTGAAAATGATATTAATATTATCTTACTTCTTTGACTGGAAGATTTTAATATCCTGTATCAAACATAAGGCTGTGACACTAAATAATCTTTCTTTGACTGGAGAGCTTTAAATATAAAACATGATGTCTGAAACTTCATCTGACATCACTCAAAATCACTTAAAAATAATGCATGAAAATCTGTTACAGAAATTTCACTTGGGAATGAGATAAATAGCTGATGCAGGTAGTGAGGATCAGAACGCCAAATCCAGCATAGACAATTGGAACACCTGGATCAGTCTGCAAAAGTAAGGATCATAGGAATAAATCCTTTAGAGCTAAGGGAAAATTAAATAATAATACTATCCCCGGTCTTTGATATAAAATCCACTTTGTAATTCAATTTCTTCATTAAAGTGGATTTTATATTAAGGACCGGAGAAAATAATTTGGAGCAACTAAAATTTAAGGCAGCACCTTTAAGGTCAAGCCACTACTTCCTATTGCATCAACAATAACAATTTTTGTGCCATCGATGTTGATTGGGAGCTTTGAATTAGGTCGTTTAACTCCTGGAAATTTTCCTTCTTTAACATAAAGGACAACTGATTGTAGATCACGACTAAACATAGATCTAAAATTTGACAGAAGCAGCAAAAACAAAGAGGAAAACATAAAGATACAATTCATGCTAGAAAGACACACACACACACACAGAGACAATAATATAGCTACAACTCAAATACTTGTAATCCCTTCAGATAATGGTTTATTGATGACAAAATAAACCATAGAATGCTATGAACATGGGCTCAGTAAGCTTGGGCGTAAATGAAACATGCTATTAACATAAAGATACAGAAACCCCTCAAAGCAGAAACAACATTCACAATAAAAATAGAAACCCCTCAAAGCAGAAACAACATTCACAATAAAAACCCCAAATGTAAAAAGGAACAAGAACAGGAACCATCGGGAGATTGCTTGCCGCTCACTCCAAATCTCTCCTCCAATCAAACAATATGCAAATACAAAATCATAAGAAGTGAAGGTGGAAAAGTACTGAACAAACACGAAAACCCCAGATTGAAAAAAAAAATATATGTCAGAAATGTATAAGCAGATTTAGTAGACATCGCGATATGATCAGTAAACAGCCTAAGCTCTTTTCAGAACCTTGAAAACCTCAGGAAAAATTCAAAACAGAACCGGATACAGTCAAATAAGCTACAAGGTAGAAGAAACACTCGATTGGAAAACACATGCATACAAGTGAGAGCAACAACACCGAAAATTAACTATCAGAAGCAAAGACGCGGGCCTCGATTTGAACTCATCTCTCGCACCTGATATTAACACCAGAATTGTTCATCTCAAAGAAAATCGTTATTAAGATGATGAAAATTGAAGCAATTGTTGTGGCCTTCTTCCCAAAAGAGTAACTGAATTTGAATCAAAAATGCTGAAGTCATAGAAACAACTTGAAAACTACATTCGCATACAAAAAATCGAAGAACCCAATAGCTGAAATCACCTTACCTAGACATGGGCTAAGAGAGATGAGCCACGGCCACAAAGAATCTGTCGACATCGTCCTCGTCGTTGCTTCTTCAACACAGAGCACAGAGAAAATCCGATGGAGGCTGGCCGGAGATTGGAATGTCGAATGGTGTGGGATCTAATGGAGATTTCTAGCTTGTTGATTTCTTGATTTCAAAAGGTTTCAAATTTTGAAACCCTAAGGCTAAGAGACGCGGAGAAAAAGCGAGGAAGAAGTGAACGAAAGGACCGAAAGGAGACGGGCCCAACGTCGAGGGATTTTAGCCTGAGAGTAAAATAAAGCGTTGCTTTAGATTCGGGATAACACGCTCTGCTCGGCGTTCTGTGAATCGTTGAGGAAAGAAGAGGACACTGAAGCTTCCATGGCAGAAGACATGCTGAGAAGGAGAGGGTTTCGGGGAAGAGAAGAAGGGAGCATGACAGAAGGAAAATATGTGGAGGCCCGCGTGTGACTGACTCGAGATTATCAATATATCATCAAACAATTGGGTGGGATGTTTGAATTTGAATCACCCGCTCAAGGGCTTATGAAAAAGGGGAAAAGGCAGCTGCAGAATTGTGGAAGGAGCCGATGGCACGCAGCCCAATATTAGAGTTGGCTTATGAACAGTTGTTTCCCCTCTCTGCAAAAGGGAAAAGAATTGTATGATATATTGATTATCACATCCATCAATTGGCTTGGATGAATGTGTGTTGTACTTAGGAAAATTGTGGAAACTAGCTACGATCTTCTGCATCTTCTACCTCTTCATGTAATTCCAAACTATTGGACTTGATTTCGCTTTCAAAAGCTACCTCTGAAGATTGTGTGAATTCCTGCGGAAGAATTCTGGGAATTTCATAGTAGTGTAACAATATACTCCATTCGGTCCTTAATATATCATATTTGGGGAGTAATCTTTATCCTAAATATAAAATACATTTATCATATTTGTTGATCTCTTCTTAATTTACCTCTGTTGATACACCTTTAATTAACAATAATTAAGGAGAAAAGGTGATAGGAGAATTAAGGAAGATAACTAGGATATTTCAAAAAATATATATCATATTAACTAACTTCCTTGATCTAATCAAATTAGATAAATATATCTTATATTAAGAATAAAAAAAATAATTATGAATCTGGTAATTTGATTGATTTGGAAAGAGAGACTGAGACGCCAACTCAAATAGGGAGAGAGGCCCACAATTATAACATGTGAGAAACTCGTAATGGCCCTCTCCCTCAGTATCCAAGTGATCCAAAGCGTAAAGGGATGCACAGTTTACACCTTTAATTCGATTCAATCTAGCAGACATTTATTTTTGATATCTACAAGTGAGCGTATATTAATAAAGTGACAGCTTTCTTTTCTACTACAATTATGTTGCGTGCCTAAATTTCTAAGTGTGTATTTGGATTATCTTTTGAAAAATTGCTTATGAACAAAAAAAAGGAAAAAAGTGATTTTTAAGAATAGATTTTAAAAACTAGCTTCTAAAAAACCAAAAAAAAAAAAAAAAAAGATTCTAGAAAACCATGATCTTTCACTCCATACCATGGTTTTATTTTAAAAAATAATTATGTTAAACATTTGGGTGGCTTATAACAAAGCTATGATATTGGTGGAAAAGTTGATTGTGGAAAAAATAAGCGTATTTGAGTTTTCTTCTCCAAAATCATGATAGTTATTTAGGCATGGAAATAGGCCAGCCCCTTAACAAAGATCTATGGCCTAACCTACATAAAACATAGCCTATTTAGTAAATAGGCAAGGCTCAGGTCTATTGCCAAACCTATTTAAACAAACAGGTCAGGCCTATTTTCATAAGGCTACTAAATAGGCTAGGCTTAGGTTCAGGCTTGTTGCCAAGCTTATTTAGACAAACAGGTCAGACCTATTTTCATAAGGCCTAGCCTACAAGTCTACAGGCCTGACCTATTTAACTTTTTTAATTTATATTATAATACAAGAATATATAATGTCATCTAAATAGTTGCATAAATTATTTATAAATTTATTAATTTAATCTTAATTTTAAGTTTCACATTTCATTATTATTACTCTCAACCCTTATTTTCACATCAATCATTAACCCCCACCTCTCTTCTTTCTAATCGCTCGAGATAGCAATGCTAACTCACTCCTTCTCTCTTGATTTGCGCCATCCACTAAAGCATAATAATTTATATGAGTTTATTTTAGTACTAAATGAAATATTAATATCTTAACAGAAGAAGTTTAATATTATAATTTTAGTTCAACGATGGAACGCGAGTGGGAAGCAGGGTTATTGAACCCGGACCGGACCTGCCAGTCCGGCCAAGAAACCGGCGAACCGGCCTGTAAACCGGTCCGGTCCTGGTTCATATTTTTTTTAAAAAAAAATTTCCTTTAGAATTTCATACTATAAGTCTAAAATTTTCAGTTTCTCACCGGTTTAACTCCGGTTTGGCCCCGGTCTGACCCATTGACCCTTAACCCAATACCCTGACCGGTTCAATGCCTGATCCGAGTTTTAATACCTTGGTGGGAAGTCTCTCTACTGTGTTGCTCACGTGAGGTTAATGGCGCTGCCGATCGTGTGGCTAAGTAGGTTGTCCGTTTTCTAGATCCTATTGATGGTCTTGTGAAGCTGTTAGCAGAGGACGCAAGGGCGTTGTCGGGTGTAGGTGTACGTGTTGGTCATGTAACGTAGAGCTGGGTGTTCTTCTTCTCTTTCCTTATAAAAAATAATGATAATAATAATATGGGAACAGTAAAAGAGATAAAATTTAGTTTTATATGTTACTTGTTATGCTTGATTAATTTTAGAAAATATATCTTATTAATCAGCAGACAATAGTTTTTCTTATTCCTATTTGCTTGAACAATTGTGTTCACTAGAGATTATTTTCTTTTCCTTACTAAGCCTTTATATTACAACGACAATGGATACTAATTTTTTAAGACATAATGTAATATTTTAAATAAGCATAAATGTGGTTATATATAAATTTAAATGCGTACATTTTAAAGGCCTATATTTTAAGTAGGTTTTTAAATAAGCTTCAGAATTTTTGAAGGTTCAAGCCTAAGCTTATGCTTTAAATTTTTGTTGCAGCCCCAAATATATTTAGATAAAGCTTATCCTAACCTATTTCCATCCCTATACCCATTACATTAGTATGGTGTAAAAGCATTTTTTCAACTTCAACGTTGAAGTTCATACTAAGGTTCAATCAAACATCGCATGAAGAAGCAAAGCTGCTATTTAAAGTTTCTGAAGGGATTGTACTTGAAAGACCACATTTCATCCCTACCTGGTGTGTCACCTTATCCCTAATCTGTGGGAAGAAAATATTTTCGTAAATAGTTAAAAATTCAATCGAAACATATGATTTGAACCAGTAAATGAATGGGTCTTTCTGAAAAATTTTAAACTTTTAAAATAATTATTCAGTGGTTCAACTCTTCAGTGAATTATGAGCTCATAACATCCAATTACCCTTTTTCGTTTCATTATGTAAGTATGATATATTATGGCTATCCCTTGCTATGCATCCTTATACTACTACTACTATTATTACTAGATACTATCATCACTATGTACATATCTATGCTCGTGTATATATGAGGCTACCAAAAGATCTAAATCTAAACAAAATTATTATACAGATAACGAATACTTTAAACAAATATTATCTTAACTCATTTAGCTCTAACCTTCTTCAGGCTTCACCAGCAATAATACCTTTGAAATATTATCTTAAATGAATGGGTGTGTTTGGTTTGAGGGGAGGGGAGGGGTGGGAGGGAATAGAAGGATGAGTAAATTACATTTTTGGGTTGAAAGAATTTAAATTTTGGGCGGAAATTCAAAATTTAAAAAGAATGAGAAAGTAAATTTTGGGCGGAAACCCAAAATTTAAATAAATAAGAGAGTAAATTTTGGGTTTCTTTTATCTAAAATTATAATTTTCCCACCCTCCCCTCCCTTCCTTCTCCTACCCTCCCCTCAAACCAAACACACCCTAAAAGTACTTGCTCTAGCTGTATGTTATGGAAGAAAGGGGTGGAAATTAGGGAATCTCAATGGCAAAAGTCCTTATGTTTATGTCAAAAGTTCTCTTGGCCGGCTTCCCCTTTCCAATACTCTAGAGCAGAACAGAAAATACTGAATTGGATTTTAAATCAGACGCACTAATCTAAAGCACCCGAGATTCAAACAATTTCCAAGTACCAAATTAGCACTCTTAATTGTTCAATTCAAATTCCAACATCCAGACAAAGAATACAAAATTTGAATATGAAGTTCAGAAAGTTTCCGATGTGAACGAACGAATCATTACCAAATTGAACATTCGGGATTTTTTTTTGGGCCAACTGAACATTCAGAAATTACAATTGGGATTCAGTGGGTGAAATTGGCTGAAATAGGTGTCTTGTAACGGTAGGGTTCTCCAAGTCTAGAAACGACGTCGTATTAATTTTTTGGCAAATCAGACCTGTTCGTTTAGCAGACGGTGAAGTTTAGTTTAGTAAACTACTAAACTGGCATTTCATACTCGCCCCCACCGGAACCACAACAACATTTGCCCTACACGATCAACTTCTTCTTGTGTTAAAAAAAACAGAGTAGGACGAAGCAAGATGATGGTATCAGTAATGGTAGGAGCTGAGTTTCGCATTGAAGAAGCAAAAGTTGGAGATGCAAGTCCTAGTTCCACATTCAAGGCAGATTTACTCAAGGCATCAATAAAATGCGGGAAACACAAACTGTTTGTGTTGATGTTGGTGAAGCTTGTGAAATTAAGAAATGCTGGCAAACATGGCCACCCGCCTGAACCAGGAGTTGTTCGAACAGTGATTGAGACACCGGAGAATGAGGTTCCTTGCCGCCGGTGAAGTAACTTGTGGTTTTCGATTCTTTCAGCATTTGCGAATCCTTATGCACCTTGTGGTCTTCGAATTCTCACTGAAATCCTCGAATGTCGCTGTTCTGACGTGATCAGACGTAGGGTTGGAGATAAAATTGCGACCATAAGCTGAGAGATGATGAAATCGAATATGGGAAAATGAAAAGCTTTTTTAAAAGGGTAACATAAAATTGTCTCTTTCTTTTAAATTTTTATTTCAGCAAATATTACAAACAATATATTCCATTCCAAGTTTCAACTTTTTTCTTTTTAATCAAGCAATCTAACATTCTCTTCCATTGTGGTTAAGAGTAGTGTCAAAACCCTTAACATTTTGATATACATAGAGCATTAAACGCACAATTCTGTAAGGTATACAAAACTACACTACTACAAAAAAAGTAAAGCTGTGGCGTTAGAGAAGTGCCACATATCTGGACGCTACTAAAAGAAGCTTTGGCACTTGCAAGCGCCACAACATTTTAATTTTTTTTTTAAAATACCCTCTTGTGGCGCCTGTTCAACTGAGGGCCACAGGAGGGGGTGTCTCCTGTGGCGCCTGCGTCACCAGGCGCCACAGGAGGGGGGTGTCTCCTGTGGCGCTTGCATCACCAAGCGCCACAGGAGACACCCCCTCCTGTGGTCCTCACCTGAATAAGCGCCACAGGAGGGTCCTCTTTTTTTTTCCTTCCCGTGGCCCTTTTTTTTTAATTACTAAAATAAGGTTTTTTGAAATTAAAAATTTTTTCAGGCAAAAAATGTTAAAATTGTTTAAGCCTAATATAAAATCAAGTACTCCGAATATGTAAAAACATATGTATATGTTGGTAAATGATTTTGTACTTTAAAAAAGCTAGAAAAATAGTACAAGGGTTAATATATACATGTATATTACACTAAGGGAACTTCCAATAAGTTTGAAGTCCTGAAATAGGATATATAAAGCACGCACACATGTCTACATAATATTGACTATTAATTTGAAATAAAAAATTACAGAAATTATATGTCAAAAAATAAAAGAAGAAGAAGAAGCACGTTGATCAGTGTAGTGGAGTGGGGGACCACGTCGCCCGTTGGTGACGCAATCTTGAGTGAGGAGGAGGAGGAAATAGTAGTTGGGACCAATTAGAGTGGGGACCAAAAGTGGAAGACAATACAAAGAAAAGGGAACAATTGAGACATGCCAAGAGTGGGGATGACAGTTGGAACAAAACAAAGAAGTAGATTTGATGATGAAGACGTGTGTGCGTGTGGGTGTGTTTTTAAGTGGGAAGATGATAGAAAATGCTGAAATGGAGGGAGTGGGCGATGTCCACGGCAAGAAGATGAGGAAGGGAAAGTGAGACAGGAGGGAATAATTAAAGTGGAAGTCAAAATAAAAGAGAAGGAGGGGGGCCACGCATGAAAGGGGAAAAAAGATAAGGGCGGGGGTGGGGACAATTGTGATTGGTGGGCAGCAGATTACACTATCCAATTGAGGTCAAAAATTTTTTTTTAATAATTTGAAGGCCAAGTGTGGCGCCTGCATTTTGCAGGCGCTACAGTTGGTAGACCAGCTAGCCGTAAATTTTTTTTATATACAACCAGCTGGTCACGTGGTGGCTAGCTGGTCAATTTTTTTTTTTTATTATAAGGGGCCACCTGTGGCGCCTAGTAAAACTAGGCGCCACAGCTGGTCAGGTGCTCCCAAGTGTGGCGCTTGCCAACTTGGGCCAACCAGCTGTGGCCCCTGGTCCCCCAGGCACCACAATTGGTACTCAAAATTTTAAAAAAATAAAATAGAAAAGGAAAAGAAAAAGGCAGCTGTGGCACTTGTTTAAAGAAGGGCCATAAAATTTGCATCACCTTTCGATCTTTTTGTAGTAGTGATAGCGGAAATAACTGACATTAGGTACTTGTTTACAATACAAGAGAATCCTCGTACGATTTTAAAAATATACACAATTGTACAGAGCGTTTAAAAGAAAACTAAGGTACAAATATAGATAACCAGATGCTGCTCTAGAATGCACCAGGATTTCATTCACCAGTAGCCACCGCCTTGTTTTTAAAGCCACTAGCCTCAGTTGTAATGTTTTATAGTTTGAAAAATGATGAAATTCGAGCGAATCTCAGTAATAACATGCTTTTTTGACATATAAAATGCAAATATAAATACGCAATACACCATGTCATGTAAGATGATAAACTATTGCGTGATAAAATGTTGTGTGATAAAAAGCTGTGGGCACACTGTCCAAGGCCAAACTGCATGTTTGCACCCTGACTTAACTCTGCGCCCCCGTTGGGTCCCATACCACATGTGTGTCCAAAACACTGTGCTCATGTTACAGAAAATGACATATTTAAACATATCATAATCACATAATATATGCAAGAAAAAGTTACTACCTAACTTCTTTCTCAATTCCTCAGTCGATCCTAACTTTGATTTTGGCTCGGGAAATTTCCAATTCCTATCAAGATTAAAGTTAACAAGTAACTAGTTATTACTTGAACTATTACTGCCTTTAAATCAAATTCTGTTAGTTATCTAATGCAGTTATTACAATTTCTGCACAGTGCAATTCTATACAGTGCAATTTCACTGTTTCCATAAACTAACAAATTTTCAGTCAACTTTAGAAATTCATAACTAATTCTAGAAAATTCCAAATTGACTGATTCCAAACCCTAAAGAAGCTCTTTAAATGTAATTTCATAGAAAAATACCCAAAGATAATCACTGATTACAGATTTTGCCCAGAAATTCGCCCAACCACTATTGTTCCAGATTGTATTCCAGAAACAGAGCTCAAATTCAAATATCCATATCTTTTAATCTACTAGTCTAAAAATTATGTTCTACCCATCAAATTAAAGCTCTAACTGTCTACTTTAAATTTGGAAAGTTTCATAATTTTTTGTCAAGGTTTAGGTTGCTAAAATTTCGTTACAACCAATTTGACTTCCAGGAACATAATTTGATAGCAACTAAACTTCAAAAATTCATATATCACAATCTACAAACTCAAATGACACTTATTATATATCAAATTAAAGCTTATCATGTATACTTTTGTTTTGAAAAGCATAGCCATTGAATAAGATTTGATCATTCAAAAGATTGTCACCAACTGACTGCCATAGATTTCATTCCAGAATCAAGGTCAAACTTTGAAAAATCATAACTTTCAGTTTACTAGTATAAATGGCTCATATTACCTATCAAATTAAAGCCCAAGATATATATTTTAATCCTGTAAAATTTCATAGCATTTGGACTATGTTTGGCTGATTAAAAACATGTCACAAGTAATCTGTGTCCCAAAAAACATCACTTTAACAGCACTATACTCAAGTTCCAAATTTTAATATTTTCATTCCAATGATTCAAAATGTATAACCACACCTTAACCATACACAATTTTACACGTAGAATCCATTGGTAATCTCAAATTTATCAAAATCACACTCTTTTATCATGCCCCTTTTTTACTGTACAGAACCCTCAAACCAATCAATAACCAAATTTCAAGATACTTGATTTAAAACAAAACTTATACTTACCTCTTGATTTTGCTATCACCCTAACTTGACTTCTCCAATTTCCACACCTTCTTGGCAGCTCTAACCACCTTTCTTCAAGAAACTAAAACCATATAAATGTTGCTCTTGTTGAGAGGAATGATATTTGTGAAGACACTTTAGCTTGGAAATGAAGTTTGGATGGTGAAAATGGTTCAAGACTCTTCTTCTCTCTTCCTTCTTCAAGGTTTTTGGTTGAATCTCTCTCTCTCTCTCTCTCTATATGGGTGTTGCAAGACTTAGAATGAATGAGAATGAGGGAAATATGTTAATTAAATTTTTATTCCCTTGCCTCTTGATGTTTGCCGAATTGAGAGTGAGATCAGAGAGAAAGGTGTTTCAATTAAATGGCTAAGTGTGTGTCTAAGTGGGGAAAAAACTAATGGTAGTGATGTCTTGCTTTTTGCTTTAAGAGTGTAATGTTTAAATATTTGATCCTCATCCCCTTTAATTCTTTGGCCGACATGCTTCATTAAGGAGAAGGGAAGTATGCAAATTAAATATTCATTCCCTTGAGTCGTGGTGTGTATGAGTGTATGACTAAAAGATTGCCATGTGTCCCATTTGTTGACTAAACTCTTTTGCTTTCCCCTTCTTTTGTGCTTGGGACGTCAAAGGGAGAAGGAAATGTGTTGATCTAATCTTGCTTACAATTATGGTGTGAGTGGGATGGCCAAGTGTGGCCTAATAAAAGAAGAAAGAGCGTGACATCTTGTCATGTTCCAATAATAAAGTGACTATTATTATTGTTATTATTATTTCCATAATCTTTTCTTTTACTTTTTAATGTTAAATCTTAACCCTTCATTTTATTTCTCAATCCTATCCTTGAAATCAAATTCTAAATCTCCTTTTTATCCTTGCACAAGGCAATATTGACTAAATTGTCATTGGGTCTTACTTAGCTTATGTGGTTAAATCTTGGACAAGTAAAATGACCATAATCATCCCAGTCTTCCTTTCTTTCAAAAATTAACTCTAACACCATGTAAATTTTTTTTTTTTGGAAAATTTAACCTTTTACTAAATTTTAAGATATTACAATTCTCCCCGTACAATAAACTTCGTTCTCATCCTGTTTGATGCTTGACTTTATTTAGAAATGTTGTATTTGGAATCCTGTGCTTTTTTTTGAGATCCCTAACAATATTTAGTGTCCTGTCACTGTTAAAGACTCTATCACTGCGAGGATGTGGAGTGGAGAGTTTGCCTAATAGCATCAAGGATCTTTCACTGCTAAAACAAATTGATTTGTGTAAATGCAAGCTACTTAGGTCCATACCAGAACTTCCACCTTCCATTGCTCATTTTTATGCTGATGAATGCGCATCATTGGAGACAATCGATTTCACACTAATGCAAGCAATATATAACAACTGCTCTGGTGAGGTTAAAGTCTGTTACCCAGGAAGCACAATTCCAGAGGGCTTCATATATCCTCAGATGGTCACAACTTCTTTTACAGCTGAGCTTGCACCACCTTCTTCTTCTGATCATTGGTTGGGTTTTGCATCTTGTTGTATTCTTTCTGTATTGGGAAATAGGCATTTCCCAACATCAATTCATAGAAAATTACACTTTGAAGATGAAGGGATCTATTATGAGGATGAAAAGAAATTCCCTGACCTCGAGAGTTGGAATACAGATAATGTTTATATATGGTATGATCTAATGGAACGCATACTAAATGAAACCCAAAAGGAGTATTAATGAGGGCACCGCTTTTAAGTTTTCATTTGAATTCTTCGTTGGAGATGAGTTTGGTGATCGTGAGGTCGAATGGGATGCACTGGATAAAAGGGTGCGGAATTTGGCCAATATATGCATCAGACTTACAGGAGGAGCTAGCTGACGAAATGGAATTAAAGCTGGAAAATGGTACAGAAATAGAGATACCAGAATCTGTTACATGCAATAATATTGTTAGGAGAACCAAAAGCATATGAAATGAGCAAACACTCCCAAAGGATAACAACAAAAGAATCGCTTGAGAATGCTTCAAATTTTTTATGGGTAATTTCCTGCGCTATACCATTCATTATTTGATCCAATTATCTGTATTTAAAAAAAAAGAAAAAAGATACGGCACACATTATGAAATAATATTTATTCATTATTTTTAATGGAGTGAATACTTTCCTATAATATATCTAATCCTATTGATATGCTTTAACCTCCTTTTTTATCTAAATCAGATATTTCTCACAGGTGCAGATCCCCAATCATGTGAAGCCTTTGAGTCTAATGCCGAACATCAGAAAAATCTCCAAACTAATTAAGCTAGGACACATCCTACTATCTCTGTTTTCTATCCATGGGCATGTGCAATCAAAAATTGAAGAGGTAATGGATTAATTCATTTTCAGTGCGCACACTGAATAACTTTTTCTTTCCAATGAGAAACAAATGTCCATTCTTTCTTTTGAACAAGAGGTTTACTATATATAATCCCCTGCTCTCCAAATTCTGTTTCCTCAAAGATGCTGATTTCTTTTCTTACAAAGAAGTGGAGTTATATGGCTCGTCTGGTAGTAATACTAAATATTAATTGTCTATACACGTATTGTATCCATTGAGGTCTGTAATATAGTTAAACTTAGTGATAGTTTGAATTGAATGTGAAGCAACTAGCATCTATCATCCTCCACAGCCTTCATTAGTATCCTTTAAAAGAAATAGAATGGTTACATTTTGATATATGTGATATTATTCTCTCCTTTTCTTATCAAAATAAACTCTGATTGTCTTTTAATTTGCTGTCCTATGCAGATTTCTTTGCAAATAACTTGAAGGGGCAACATTCATGGCACCACTTGTAATCCAAAGATTTCATTTCAATTCTCTCTGCTTTATGAATGTCCTATTTTATTTCGTATGAGAAAGGGAAGGAAATCAGTGATAGCCTCCTCAACGCATGTGGAGTCATATGCCTCAAAATATGACCACTTTCTCCAAAACAACTCCCTTCAGCATGAAACAGAACAGGGAGAAGGGAGAATGAAACAGAGCAGAGCAGCCAACGTTGACATGAAAATAAAGCATATGACTGAAATGATGCAAGGCATGACGATTATGCAGAGGGAGTAGGTGGCTGGAGAGTTGGTGAAGATGCCATTGTTGACTATTACAATATTTTAATACATAAATTAGTATTATAAATAGGTTCTAAACTTTATTGTAAATCATCAAGATTTGGAATAAACACATTTGAGTTTGGTTTCTATATCATTTTGGTACCAGAGTTGAGTTCCAGAGTGCCAGAGAGCGAAAGAGTGAGGAGTGGGTGAAAAACAAAAAACGTGAGAAAAGGGAGTGTCATATTTTCACTCTCGGAGCGTTTTTTGAAGAAACCGACCGCACCATCGTGTTCAGAAGGCCGAAAAACCTAGGAATAGCCTCTCCACCACCATGAAACACCTTCACGCGCCTCCATGGATGTCGCCAGAAAATCATCGGAAAAGTCACCGGAATTTCAGACGGTCGCCGGTGTTCAGAGGTTGAAGATGATGACGTCATCATCCACGTCATCCTGATCTGCTGCGTCAGCGATGGGTCAGCTACTCGTTAACTGCCACGTGTCATAACCGCTACGTCACCAATCCCAGTCAACCCAACTTTCAGAAATTGTAATTTGACCCCTGAATTTGGTAAAAATTACATTTCGAACCCCAAAACTTTCTGAAATTACATTTTGGCCTCAAATTTCTGCCAAAATTACATTTTGGACCCCCAAAACTTTCTGAAATTACATTTTGGCCCCAAATTTCTGTCAAACTTACATTTCAGACCCCAAAACTTTTTGAAATTACATTTTGACCCTAAATTTTTGCCAAAATTACATTTCCATCCTTGAAAGTTAAGAAATTACCTTTCTACCCCAATTGTCCATAAAATGTCCAGTTTTACCCCTTACTTGCCATAAAAACCAATCCTATCCTTGTACCTTTCCACCCTATACCTAACCTCACAAGAACAATTCCAAAATGCCTCCAAGATGCAGAAACACATGCGAGATTGAGATGGACGAGATGAGACGTCGGATACAGGAACTGGAAACCACTGTACAAACGCAGCAAGTCATGCTAGAATCTCGCAGTGAATATCCAGAGGATGATTCATATAACAATAATTCGTCGTCCAGTGACTACCGCCGCCGTCCTCAACAACAATCATTCTGCCTTAATGACATTAAGGTAGATATACCAAAATTTGAGGGAAGGCTTCAACTAGATGAATTTGTCGATTGGCTTCAAACCGTCAAACGAGTTTTTGAATATAAAGAGATTCCCAATGAGCAGAAAGTCAAAATTGTTGCCATCAAATTAAAGAAACATGCCTCCATATGGTGGGAAAATCTCAAGAAAAGGCGTGAAAGAGAAGGAAAAAGCAATATCCGAAAGTGGGACAAGATGCGACGTGAGCTCTCACGTAAGTTTCTTCCAGATAATTATTATTAAGATAATTTCCTTCAATTACATAATCTCCACCAAAAGGCTATGTCTGTGGAAGAATATACAAGGGAATTTGATAAGCTTATGATGAAGTGTGATATCCAAGAAAGGGAGGAGCAAACAATAGCCCGTTATCTTGGAGGGTTGAATACTAACATTGCCCATCCAGTGCAGCTCCAACAATACTGGATTCTAGATGATGTCATTCGTCTAGCCATCCGTATTGAGAAACAGTTCCCCAAAAGGTTTCCGTTTCAACCGTCTTCCTCCACTGAAATTCCTTTTGATGAACATGAAGCACACATGCATCGGCCTACACAAATGCATCAACATAACTCTTCAAGCAAGCCTACACAAGTATATCAGTCTAACTCTTCAAGCAAGCCTCCACCAAAGGCTACCAAGGAATTTAGCTCCAAAGCACCTAAGTTCTTCAAATGCCAAGGGTTCGGTCATATCGCTTCAGAATGTCCTACCCGTAGAGTTGTTACCATTATTGAAGGGGAAGCTTCTGCAGTATTTGAAGAAGAGGAGCTTATGCCTGACAAAGAGCCAGTCTTTAATGAAGAGCCAATCTTTGATGAAGAATTCATTCCTCCAGATCAAGGTGAAACACTTGTGATTAGACGAAGCTTGCATACAGCCACAGTAAAAGAAGAGCCTTGGCTACGTCACAACATTTTTCATACTCGCTGCACTACTCAAGGTAAAGTCTGTGACGTCATTATCGACAACGGAAGCTGTGAAAATGTAGTCTCTAACTACATGGTAGAAAAGCTGTAACTACCAACTCACAACCATCCGTACCCATACAAGCTCCAATGGTTCAATAAAGGAAGCGCGATCAAAGTGTCAAAACGGTGCCTTGTTACTTTTTCTATTGGAAAAAGGTATCACGATGAAATTTGGTGTGATGTTGTTCCGATGGACGCTTGTCATCTTCTTCTAGGAAGACCTTGGCAATATGATCGACACGCTCTATATGACGGGTATGCAAACACATATTCCTTCCAGAAGGATGATGTGAAGATTCAGCTTGAACCTTTGCCACCAGATAAACACGTCAAAATCAAAAATAAGCCCAAGTTTCTGATCAATCTCCATTCATTGATGATGATGTTGTTTTTGACTCGAGGACGAGTCCTGTCCAACCCCGGGAGAATGAAACAGAACAGGGAGAAGGGAGAATGAAACAGAGCAGAGCAGCCAACGTTGACATGAAAATAAAGCATATGACTGAAATGATGCAAGGCATGACGATTATGCAGAGGGAGTAGGTGACTGGAGAGTTGGTGAAGATGCCATTGTTGACTATTACAATATTTTAATTAGGGGTGTTCAAAGTATCCCGGTCCCGGTTGTCCCGGCCCGGTCCCGGATTTTTTATCCCGGGAATTTCCCGTCCCGGCCGGGACCGGGACCGGGATGTAAAAACCCGGGACCGGGACAGGGACCGGGATCACACCTTGTGATCCCGGGAATTCCCGGTCCCGGGTTTTTTTTTTCTTTTTGTTTCTTTTTTCCTTAAAAAATAGGTTATTATTTTATTTTTGTATTTTTTACCCCATAAATTAAGTTATCATTTGATAAAATGTATATCACATATTTAGTTAGAGTTAAATTGTATATATCGTGATACAAATCCTAACTATATAATGTATAAAGATAATAACAAAAATGATGAATGTGATAATAATATGTTATTTTTCAATTCTAACTCAATTTATGTGATTTTTATGACCTTATTAGGTGTTAAATAATTACTTTAAACATTAGATTATAAAAAAAATTAACTAATATAATTATATTATTAAGACCGGGAATTCCCGGTCCCGGTTGTCCCGGGAATTTCCCGGGACCGGGACCGGGACCGGGAATGAGATCCCAGTCCCGGGAAATCCCGGGACGGGAACCGGGAATGGGTATTCCCGGTCCCGTCCCGGGATTTGAACACCCCTAATTTTAATGCATGAATTAGTATTATAAATAGGTTCTAAACTTTATTGTAAATCATCAAGATTTGGAATAAACACATTTGAGTTTGGTTTCTATACCACGGCAAAGTTTAGATTTTTCATATTTTATGCTTCTGATTTGGATATGCTTAATGTCACACCCTTAGTCTCACATCCGTTGGCTTCAATGAATGTGTGTTGTATCCAGGAAAATTGTGGAAACTAGCTTCTACCTTTTACATCTTCTACTTCTTCATGCAATTAGTTGGAGTGGACCTGGCTTCGCTTTTGAAAGCTCTCTTTGAAGATCGTGTGAATTCCTACAGCAGAATTATGTAAAAATTCTGAATTTGGTAATCGGTTTCATTTTGAAAACGAGACTGATACACCAAATTAAACAGGGATGTCAAATTCCCTGGTACAAGCAGAAAATAGTCAGCTTATAAAAGTAACTAGACTACATGGATACCACACATAGGGCAGGAACAGAAAGAGAAAATAATAAAACACAATGAACAATGAAAATAAACTGTGTTTCATCATGCTTCAAATATGAAAATTAGAAAAGTTAAATACATATATTACTTCACTTGAATAGGTTATAAATAGTTCAAGATAAAATATATATTGTATTTTGTGGATATCAAATTTGTCTGTTCCATTTTATGATCGTATTGGAGAAGCAGGGATGGTTAAAACAAACAGAAGGAGTTATTCTGTATGTATCTTTGAGCCTCCCCAATTGTGGAGTTTTTCAACCCCAGATTCGTTTCAGTTTATCTCCATGATACTGATTTTTTTTAGTACCTATGAACATGCACTGCCCCTTCCAGAAAATGGAATTACCCTCTCCCTCATCGTTATCCAACGTGCATAGTATACACCTTTTGTTCCGTTATTGAAGCATTAGTATGGAATGTAGTGGTATGCTATATCTTTGGATTTGCTCCTGCAGCTGGAAAGTACCTTAATTTATTACTTTTATTCTTTCTATATTGCAGATTTAATTTCTCCCCTTCTGGCCTCATAAAGAGAGTCATATATATCAAGGTAATTAAATTCGGACCGGACCAGTCAATGAACCGGTCAGGGTACTGGGTTAAGGGTTAGTAGGACAAACCAGAGTCAAACTGGAACCAAACTGATGAGAGGTTGAAGGCTTTAAGCTTATTAATATGAAATTCTTAAAAAAAATTAAAAAAAAATTATTTTTAAAAAATAAAAATAAAAATAAAAATTCCAGACCGGACCGGACCGGTTTACTAGCCGATTCTGTTGTATTTTTGTGAGACAATAATCAAATCTGTTTCTTGCATATCCCAGAGGGTGTAATGAATTCTTTATTGTATCATGATTGAATGAATTCTCTGTTTTGTTAAAAAGCAGAACCAGGCATCATCACTGATTTTATCAAGGAACATTGGTTTTGAACCATTTCAAATCCAAAAGCCATTTTACTGAATTGCCATTTTTCTTCCAAACAAATTGTTTTCATATGTTTGAGTGAATCTTATTTTTAAATGAATTTCATTAGAAGTACACTTATTGATTGAGGCGAAAACACTTTGTGCTTTAAGTTATCTAAGGGAACCTTAAGGTCTTTCTTTTCTCTCTTTTCTTTTAATTTTCCCCCTTTTTTGGCTTTAATTTGTGAACAGAGGGTTGTAATGGTCAATACAAAGAAAGGAGTAGGTAAGTTTGACAAGAAAAGATTTTTGTGAGCATTAAGCACGTAACCCTTTAACTTCCTTTTCAACTTGCATGTTTGGGTAACATCCAAACTGCAGTTTTAGAAATTTTTTTCTGTAAATCGAGATATAACTCCTCTCATATATTTACTTTGTATATCATAAAAGTTATCCTTCATTTGGTGACAAGGCTAAAGTGAAATTAAGTCCTGCTTTCAAAGTTTTATAATTCTAAAGTGAAATTAACTTAGCAACAAGGAAAAGAGTGATGTATTTATTATATAGAGATCAAGGAAAAAACGCCGCAGCATTCTCTTCACCCCAGCCTCTCATGAACATACACATCAATATGATTCTTCCATACATATTTTTTAGGGAAAATCTCTATAAAATACCCTTGAAATAGGAAAACCCCTAATAAATACATTGAAATCAAAAAATATGGATTAGTCATGCGTCAGTACGGATAAACAGTGCGGGCGGTGCCAAAAGACGATTTTGCCCTTCAGCCCTCATTCTCGCCACTTCCAAAATAACAACACGCGGTTCTTAATTAACAACTCTGAATTCTTGATTAACAACTCCGTATTCTTGTTTCACAACTTCCTCATTTAAGTTTCAAGGCCAATAACAACACCTCTTTTTTATTAATAGCACGCCCTCTTAATTAACAACTCCGGATTCTTAATTAACAACTCTGTATTCTTTATTAACAACTCCGTATTTTTTATTAACAATTTCATTTCATCTTTTTACTTTCAGAATAACAACACCAGTGTTATTATTAACAATATCATATTCTACATTAACAACTCCCATTTCTTTTTTCACAACTTCATATTTTAAGTTTCTGGGCCAATAACAACACCTCTTTTTTTTATTAACAACACCGTATTTTACATTAACAACACTATATTTTTTAGACGCAAATATGTGGAAGAATAAAGCGGAATTGTTAATCAAGAATTTGGAGTTGCTAATAACAAGACCGGTGTTGTTATTGTGAAAGTAAAAAGATGAAACTGGAGCTGTTCATCAAGAATACGGAAATGTTAATCAAAAATCCAGAGTTGTTAATTAAGAACCGCGTGTTGTTATTTTTGAAGTGGCGAGAATGAGGGCTGAAGGGCAAAATTGTCTTTTGACGCCGCTCTCACTGTTCATCAAAACTGACGCGTGGCTGATCCGGATTTTTTGATTTTAATATACTGATTAGGAATTTCCCTATTTTAAGGGTATTTTATAGAGATTTTCCATATTTTTTAACTACTGTATTAAAAATGGGCCTAGTGTATTACAAGTCTAAGATAAGCCATACTGATGAATAGCTCAACTTCCTATAGATTTTATTATATACATTGTCGTCATTGTCGTTCTCGTTGATGATTTAGATTCATGGTTGAAGACATCCATCTATAGTATTGATATTCTCCTAATTATTAATTTTGATTTTTTTTTTTCATGGAATTGATGTAATTAAGGTATAACATATTAGTTATACATGTCACATATCAGAAATTTGGAGTTGAGTGCTACTGTGCTAGGACCTTCAAAAAGACAAAAAGTTAACTAATAGTTTATTCTCAATAATATTGAATCTGGAATTTAACTTCTAGTAGAATTTCTGAGTCATAATCCTATTATTTTCCTTAATAATGCAAAATAATTGTCATAGAGAAAATCAATTTTTTAGGAGAAACGATGCCTCAATATAATAAAACTTATAATTCAAAAGAATATTCTTAAAAATCGAACTTTCTCTCCTTATCTTTTACTAGTCAATGAAATCATTTTTTACTTTTAATTTTTCCCCCTCTCCTTATCTTTTGCTTCTCAACAGTTCTCTCTTATTTTCAATGTAATGGAACCCGGACCGGACAGGCCGGTCCGGCCCGGGAAACCGGTCCGGTCCGGGTTCACTTTAAAAAAAAAAAAATTTTAATTTTTCCTTTAGAATTTCATACTATAAATCTAAAATTTTCAATTTCTCACCGGTTTGGTCCCGGTTTAGCTCCGGTTTGGTCCCGATTTGACCCACTGACCCTTAACCCAGTACCCCAACCGGTTCAATGCCCGATCCGGGTTTTAATACCTTACTTATTTTTCACAGAGTGCAACAATCACATTTTTAATAATTGGTTTTTTTTTTCCACTCTAACATTTTTCAATTTTTTCCTTTCAAGTAAGTCATATTCCCACAAAATATTATTTATCTTGCCCATCACACAGGAAAAAAAAAAATCTAGTTTATATTTGTATATGATCCGAATCTCTAGCCCCTCTTGCAACATCAATGCAATAATACAGACAAGATTTCAGTGTCTATGCTGATAGCTAGCTTGAGCTCAATTTTTTGTTTTGTTGCTCTATTTAAGCTTTTGAGTCTGTTCAACTGTGGCACTTCAACCATATTTTCAGTGCGGATTTCTTGATTGTTCGTTAAAACGTCTAAGAGCATCCTAGAAGCTATTCATATGCATCTCAATAACTCATGAGATAAGATCCATTCCTAATCAAAAGAATGCTCTGAACAGTACTTATGCTTATGTCAAAAGCTATCTTGGCTGGCTTCCCCTTTCCAATACTCTGTAGCAGAACAGAAAATACTGAATTCGATTTTAAATCAGACGCACTAATCTAAAGTACACGAAATTCAAACAATTTCTAAGTACCAAACTAGCGCTCTTAAAGCTCCTTTGGAATAGCTTATTTTTGGGCAATAAGTGCTTATAAATCGTGATTCACGGTACACGAGGTAAGTATGTGAGATGAGTTTTATCTCGGCTTACGTAATAAGAACTTATTTAACTCCAAAACGTGTTTTCAAACACAGGCTTAACCGTTCAATTCAAATTCGAACATCCAGACAAAGAATATGAAATTCGAATATCAAGTTCAAGAAAGTCTCCGATGTGAAAGAACGAATCATTGCCAAATCGAACATTCGGAAATTACAATTGGGATTCAGTGGGTGAAATTGGCTGAAACAGGCGTCTTCAATGGGTCGTGTTCTACATGTCAAGAAACGACATCGTATTAATTTTTTGGCAAATCTGACCTGTTCGTTTAGCAGACAGTAAAGATTAGTTCAGTAAACTGAAATTCCATGCTCGCCACCACCGGAACCACAACCCCATTTGCCCCTACACGATCAGCTTCTTCTTGCGTTTAAAAAAAAAAAAAACAGAGCAGGACGAAGCAAGATAATGGTATCAGTAATGGTAGGAGCTGAGTTTTGCATTGAAGAAGCAAAAGTTGGAGATGCAAGTTCTAGTTCCACATTCAAGGAAGATTTACTCAAGGCATAAATAAAATGCGGGAAACACAAAATGTTTGTGCTTATGTTGCTGAAGCTTGCGAAATTAAGAAATGCTGGCAAACATGGCAACCCGCCTGAACCAGGAGTTGTTCGAACAGTGATTGAGACACCGGAGAATGAGGTTCCTTGCCGCCGTTGAAGTAACTTGTGGTTTTCGATTCTTTCAGCATGTGCGAATCCTTATGCACCTTGTGGTCTTCGAATTCTCATTGAAATCCTCGAATGTCACTGTTCTGACGTGATCAGACGTAGGGTTGGAGACAAAATTGTGACCAAAAGCTGAGAGATGATGAAGTCGAATTTGGGAAAATGAAAAGCTTTTTTAAAAGGGTAATATAATATTGTCTCTTTCTTTAAATTTTTACTTAAACAAACATTGCAAACAATATATCCCATTCCTAGTTTCAACTTCTTTCTTTTTAATCATAGCAATCTAACATTCTCTTCCGTTGTGGTTAAGAGTAGAACCAAACTGGCCTGAACATTTTCTTTCAAGGACATGTCTTTCAAAAAGTTGGCAGTCATAAGAAGATCATTTCTGGAAGCTCTTGGAGTTTCAGATATCAACTTTGCTTTGTAGTTTGCATTGTGCTTTGTGTTGAGAGACACCTTGACGGAGTAGTCTAGATACTAAGATTGGTGTGAATTGTATCTTTCAATTAGGGTTTATATCCTTTTCATGTATTAAAAAATTGTGTTGAGGGTCATCCTTCCAGGACGTGATGTGAAATACTATTTGTATTTTATTTCATATCTTAGTAAATGTACATAGTGAAGACACGTCAAATTGATGAATTGGAGGCTATGCTTATGAAAATGTAACATGTGTTCTGAAACACCAAGAAATCTTTGGAATAATTCTCTTCCAACCTTTTCTGACCACGATAAATTTATTGGTTTAACTCTGCCATAGTCTACTTTCATAAAATAATGGGTTTCATTGGAGTATATGTCTGATAGGAAGTTTTTACAGCTGCATATTCCTAAAATATTTCAATTTTGTCTTCAACTATTCTTGGAAAAACCGTTTCTTGCAATAGATTTCAGATTTTTAAAAGTTATCTCTTCCTCAAGGCCACATACTCGAAGACTTTTTCTTGTTTAGAATGAAGCCGGCCTCTTAGTATATAATGATTTACTTACCATAGTATATAATCAATATAATGACATACAGTTATTGGATGCCAAAAATAAAACTTTGTTTTTGGAAAACTATCCTGACAAAACTTCAAAATGCACAAACTCTATCATCTTCCTCGTCTATCTCTCATTTTTTGCTGCCCGTGGCTTATATTTTGAAGTACTCCTGTATTTGTCCAATAAAATGGCTTCCTCCTCCTCCTCCCAAGTTCCTCCAAAAAAGTATGATGTGTTCATCAGCTTTAGAGGTTCAGACACCAGGCATGGGTTTCTTAGCCATCTACAAAAGGAATTGCGCCAAAATCATATTGATGTGTATGTGGATGATAGGCTAGAGAAAGGAGGAGAAATATCATCAGCACTTGTGGAAGCAATACAAGGGTCAACTATTTCATTGGTGATATTCTCAAAAGACTATGCTTCTTCAAAGTGGTGTTTGGAAGAGCTTGTCAAAATCATGGAATGCAAGGAAACCAATCGACATATTGTGATGCCAATATTTTACAATATAGATCCATCATATGTCAGGCATCAAAAAGGCTCTTATGCTGATGCATTTGCCAAACATGAGGAGAGGTTCAAGGATAACATGGACATCCCGCAAATCTGGAGATTTGCCTTGACAAAAGTTGCTAACTTGTCTGGTTATCATTATTCATCGAATTCCCAGTAAGTTTCTCTTCTGAAAATTTTTGCCTTTTTTTAAATATATAAATTTAATAATGCCTATCTAGCTGGTTGCTCAGGTTACAAAGAATTTCACCTTTATTTATTGACTGTCTTGCATCACGATATTTGTTATTTCTTCATACAATTCCTAGAAAATTCAGACTTGATTCCAAAAGCTTAATTTGCTGTTTCTCAATCAAACTGACATGGTAATGGTATTATTTTATAGATTATAAGTTTTTATTTTTATTTACTATATTAACATCCATGAATATTTCTATCATGCCTGTCAATTTTGCTTTACTTTTTTTATAGTTGTAACTTAATCAAATTTTTTCATTTGCATTTCCTTTCTCTTTTTGTATGCAAGGAATGAATCTCAACTCGTTGATGAAATCTGTAAAGATGTCTTGAAAATTTTGGATGATATTTACCCTGTGGAACCTAAGTGCCTAGTTGGATTTGATAAAAACTTGGCTTGCATTGAATCATTATTGAATATTGAGTCAGATGAGATTCATAGTCTTGGAATTTGGGGGATGGGAGGGATAGGCAAAACAACCATTGCTCATGCTGTGTCTGACAAATTCTCTTCCAAATTTCAAAGCTGTTGCTTCCTAGAAAATGTGCGAGAAGAATCAAAACAGATTAATGGATTGAGTTGTTTACTTCAGAAACTTCTTTCTGAATTATTAGCCCCAGAAAATCTCCATATGAATGACGCAGTGACAGCTAGATCCATAATGGCAAGGAAGAGAAGGCTGCGTTGGAGAAAGGTTCTTGTTGTTCTTGATGATGTTGACACCTCTGAACAATTAGAATATCTAATTGGAGAACAACTTTGCTTGGGACCCGGTAGTAGAATCATTGTAACAACTAGAGATAAGCATGTTCTTATTAGCCATGGAATTCTCTTGATACATGAGATGGAGGCATTGAACTTCACAGAGTCCATGAAACTTTTCAGCTTGAACGCCTTCAACCAATGCCATCCCAAAATAGGATATGAAGATTTGTCAATAAGGGCAGTTGGTTTGGCCAATGGTATCCCACTTGCTTTGAAAGTTTTGGGTTCTTATTTTCATTCCAGAAATATGGAAACATGGAAAAGCGCACTACAAAAGCTCCAGAAGTATCCCAATGTGCAGATTCAAAATGTATTGAAAGTGAGTTATGAGGGATTGGATGATGCAGAAAAAGAAATACTGCTAGACATTGCATTCTTTTTCAAAGGAGAAAGTAAAGATGGTGTTATAAGGGTACTTGATGCTTTTGGTTTCTTTGCAATGGTTGGAATCGAAAACCTTTTGAATAAAGCTCTTATAACAGTTTCATATAACTATATACAAATGCACAATTTGATTCAAGAAATGTGCAAACAAATTGTTCGTGAAGAATCTTCCAAGCATCCTGAAAGACGTAGCCGATTGAGAGATGATGAAGAAATTTATCATGTACTGAAAAACAACAAGGTAAGAGAAAGACACTCTAGCTAATTAACTTACTTTTATATCTGAAGAATTTGAAAATGCTGCTTGTTTATTATCATGAGATCTTTTGTGTCAGGGAACTGATGCAATTGAAGGCATTATACTAAATGTGTCGCAGAGTAGTAGAGATTTACACTTGAATGCAGACACCTTCACAAAAATGACCAATCTAAGACTTCTCAAATTCTACTACAATGTGTATGGTAGTAGATCATGTAATTATGTAGACCTTCCTGCTAGCCTTGATTCATTCCGTGATAAATTAGGGTACTTCCATTGGGATGGATATCCTTGGAAATCATTACCATCAATTTCTTGTGCTGAGAAGCTTGTGGTACTTGCAATGGAAAATAGCCAAGTTAGAAAACTCTGGGAGGGTGTGCAGGTATTTATATGCAAAGTGTATTTTGTATTTTATATTTAATTATAACATATTTGTGCTGCCCCAAATAATGATTTTTTTTATTCGTACAGGGTTTTGTGAACTTGAAGAGATTAAGCCTTCGGGGATCACGACTATTGGAGGAACTACCTGATTTCTCCATGGCTCAGAATCTTGAAGAAGTGGACCTTGTGAACTGTGAGAGTTTGTCTAATCTTCATCCATCTATCTTATATCTTCACACGCTTGTTTATTTGTATCTAGATGGATGCAAAAGTTTGAGAAGTCTACAAAGTGAGGTTCATTTAAAATCTCTTAAACAACTCCGCGTTGATGAGTGTTACAGACTTGAGGAGTTTTCACTATCTTCAGAGGAAATGACATGCTTATACTTGGAAAAAACAGGAATAGGAAGATTTCACTCGGCAATCGGACGTCTCTGTAAGCTTACAGTACTTCATTTGAATGGTTCAAAACTGAGGAATCTTGCAGCAAATGAGTTAAGTTGCTTGAGATCTCTGAAGGATTTTCGTATTTCTTCTTACAAAAATGTCATTCACAAAGAGGAGCTACGGATCATATTTGATGGTTTACATTTGCTAGAAAAACTTCATTTGAAAGAATGCACTAACTTGTCTGATTTGCCTGACAATATCAGTGCTTTAACATCCTTGCATGAATTAGTACTAGGAGGAAGCAATATTGAGAACTTGCCAGCTAGCATCAAGCATCTTCCAAATCTGAAAGAAATTTGCTTGATAAATTGTAGGAGGCTTTTGTCTATACCAGAATTTCCACCATACATCACACGTTTAAATGCTGATAACTGTGTATCACTAGAGATTGTCCCGCCTTTAAAAACTTTTAAGAGAGAAGATGACAAAGAGGAAAGTTATTCCTTTACTTTCCAAAACTGTCTGAAATTGCATGACCATTCATTCATGATGGAGTTCTCTCATGTCTCTTTGAAGCGAGGAGCATATAACAATTATGATCCATTTATATGTTACCCTGGAAGCTCAGTTCCCAAGTGGTTTGTCCAAGGACTGACAACAGAGACCTACAACTCCATTGAACTAACTCCATCTTTTGATGACTTAAAGGGCTTCTTTTGCTGTGCTGTTGTTTCTCATTTTATTCAAAGCGTAATGGATGTCCCAAGCTCCTTGCACTGCCATGTTGACTTGGAAGATTGTAAATATGCAACAGGCTGGAGAATTGAAATGGATCCTATGAAACTGAATTCAGATCATGTTTTTCTATGGTACCAACGTGGTGAACACATATATGAGGCAGTTAAGAGAAGGAGAAACATTCTTGGCACCACTTGTAATCCAAAGCTTTCATTTCAATTCTCTTTGCCTTATAAAAGTCCTATTTCGGATGAGAGAGCGAAGAAGACTAGTGATAGCCTCATCAAGGCATGTGGAGTTTGCCCAATATATGCTTCAGAATATGATGAGTTTCTCCAACAGATGGAATTCAAGGCGAAAACAAAGAGGCTTGGGGATATTGGTTCCCCAATACAACTCCCTCCAGCAAATTTGTTGAGGACATCTCCCATGTTAAGCGATTGCATTCCCATTAAGTATTGTGATGGGCCTAGTTCATTTATGAGCCAAGTTTATTGTAAGCAGAGGAGGAACAAAGCCCTGTTAACTATTAGTGGAGCAGATGAGTCAATTAAAGAGGCTGAGTTGGCATCTGACGAGGCTGACGAGGTGGCAAGGGCTGAGTGGGAGTATTTCACGAGGTGTGTGCGGCTGAGGCAGGAAAAGGAGGAGAGGTCCTGACCTCTTGAAAGCCAGGAAAAGTTTATCCTTACTGTTGCTATTTCATCTCCTCTTTGTTCATTCACTATCTCATGCCTTGTTTTATTGTTTGCTAGTGTAATTTTGTCTTAATTTTGCTTATTTTCGCACTGAGCCGAAAACCAGAACATACATGTCATTAAAAAATATCTTCCAGGTCCCATCATATTGTGTTTTTATTTAGAGTTTTAATATTTCATGTTGATTTTGGTTGTTTATGATTTTGCTGTGCTTCATGTCACGACCTTACTCATAATTATCACATCCATTCGTTCTTACTTGAGATATAATACGATGACGAATCACTTCAGATATTATTACGTCACTATCATCATCGACAGGTTTGGGAGGATTGAGGTGTACTGTGTGGCATGAATGTAAGCATCACCTTCATATATCCAATTACTCATCAAGTGAAAAGCTCTGAATTATTTGAGTTGTTAAGTAAGGCGTTGTTTCTAGTGTTGTTGCTTGTGATTTGGTTCTGCTTGATCTGTAATAATATCATAGGTGGAAACTGGAAATTATTACAGTGTGGAAATGACAAGAACGACGGGATTGTCAGCCATTTAAATGTATAATGACCAAACTTGGTAGTTATGCTTGTCTCTGCAGTCTTTTATGCTTGTGTTTGCTGAATTTATAAAGTCAGCTTATTTGTTCTACTCAAGAAATTTTTCCCATACATTTCATATTTGTTCAGAAGTGTCTTCCTTTTTTCTTCTTCTTGAGACAATCATCAAATATGTTTCTTGTGTATTAGAGGGCAGCAGTGTAATGAATTCCTTATTGGATGATGGTTGAATAAAAGTCTCTGATTTTCTCAAGGAACATTGGTTTCGTGACTTTTGTCCCATTTTCAAATCCAAAAGCTACGGAAAAAAGTGATGTATGTTATATATATATATATATATATATATAGCGATCACGGAAAGCAAATACAATAAGGCTAGTGCTAAATTGCCATTATACTTCCAAATTTTTTTTAAAAATATATTTATTGGTCATTACTGTATTTTAAATAAATTTCTTGGTTGCTCAAAATTGTGGGAGATTATTCTTTTTTCTTATTCAAGATCGTGGGAGATTATTCTAGTTATCAACAATATATATAATGTCATGAAAAGAAAGGAGAAATATGGATCAGATTAGCATTTTGTTGGGATTTGCAATAAAAGGATTGAAATTAAGCTATACTTTATTATTATTATTATTTTGAAAAATCAATGGATATGAGAAAATCCTCCCCAACTGCACCACAAACTTAAAGTGTCTTTGAAAACTATATCTAGTAGTGACATTGAACCTAACAAATTATGGGTTGAGTTGTAAAAAGAGCCACAAAGATTACAAGGCTCCACCAACGAATATTTAACATAGCTACATACTTGAAGTACAAGCCAGAAAGCATTAGGCTGTGTTTGGAAACACTTTTTGGGGGTAAATAAGTTCTTATTACGCAAGTCGAGAAAAAAACTCCTTTCACATACTTACCTCGTATATCATGAATCACGATTTATAAGCACTTATTGATAAAAAATAAGTTATTCCAAACGAACACTTAGTTAACTCAACCCTATCACGCGGTTGGTCTAGAAGAGAAATTTTGATGCTACAAAACAATCAAGTCAACAAGTCAAAAATTTATTTTATTTTTATTTTTATTTTTATTTTCTTTTTGGAGCATATGACAAATTGAGGAAACAGGCATTTGAATATTCAACGTGCTTTCTAACGAAGTCTTCCCGTGAGAGTGAAATTCTATGGCCCTACAGTTAACACAACCCTCGTTACACGCTCGTTGGTCGACAAGATTTTTTTTTTCCTTATAGTAAATGATATTCTACAAACACATCAGAAGCTATCCTCCTGAGTCAACATGTAGTCTCATCCTATTTACATCTAGTGCAATGTGAAATTTCCACTTCCCAGTCCTTTGTCGTAAGAACATGAGATTCAATATCAACCAACATTGGACAATAATCGGATTTATATTTTGGCAAATGTGTTAATGTGGCATTAGGATTATTCATAAACCAACAGTTATTTATCAAGGCTTTGTTTATTTTGCTCTGGCTAGTCAAATTGCCCCATGTAAATTGGGGTCCATTAAAACCAATATCAAGTAACTCACTACTCAAAAGCCAATTCCGGAAGGACCTATCAATACCAGTATTCCTCCTGTGATTCTTACTCCAGCGTTCTTTGGGACGTGAAACAGCATTGAAATCACCAATCACAACCCAGCCTCCAACAATCAATTGCTGAATACCCTCAAGAGTATGCCACAGCTGGCGTCGAATAACCATATTTGGGTGCCCATATACCACAGTAAATGACCACTCATCCCTGGTGCCTTTATTAACCACCCCATAAATAAATTGATCTCCTGAACAAGTAACAAAGAAATTTAATGTAGAATCCCAAAATAACCATATACCTCCACTAAAGCCACGAGCTTCAACCACATGCATATTCATCCATCCCAACTTCCTAGCAATGAGCTTAGCTTTTATCCCCAGCTGTCTAGGTTCTAACAGCGCAAATAAATTAACTCCATGTCTGGCAATAACATCACTAAATAACCTTCGAAAGGAGGCACCACCGACACCCCGAGTATTCCAAGTCATAATAATCATTAAAAAATTAATAAAAGAGAAGAAGAGCACAAACAAACCAGACATTATTGAGACATATGTTTCTCCTGCATATCCTCAATACCATGCATCACCACGTCATCAACACCCCCAAGTGGATTAAGTCGAGTTGCAAAAGTCTCTCCTCCTTCTGCACCTAGGTCAATAAGGTTGGAGGCTTCTAGGCAAATAGCGGGGGAACTGGAGTCTATTTTCATAACATTCTTTTTTATTCCTGACCCCACTTCTCCACTTAAATTGCAAGACGTTACAGCTTCTCGTGTTTCTCCCATACTCAAGATTCCTCGGGAAGGTCCCTCTTCAAACCCTTTCTTCTTAGCTATTTGGATCCCATGTGTTTTATTCAACTTATTTAAATGCCCAACACTATTCACAACATTACAATTTATCTCCTTTCTCTTTACATTTGAAATATCTGATCCATTATTGCCCTTGCTCCCTTTATTTAATTCAAGTAAATGATTAGCTTTCCCTTTAGTTTCACGTGACCTATCTTTTGGCTTTGAACTACGACGAAGCTTCCCCTGATATGTGTTATCACCAGAACCTCCATCAATAATTATCATGTCCTCAACATTTATAACCTCAAAATGAGATCCTTCTCTCATATTCTGAGAATATAAATCATGCCTAGGCTCACAACCATAATTGCCGTTCCTTGCATTCGAAATCCATTGCCCCCTTCTCCGACGCGGCGCCACCATCCACTCCCCATACATTCTAGCAGTTATTTCAGAGGATGTGGGCAATGGTGTAGTAGCTGTAGAAGCCGACGTGTTAACCATGCATGAAGACTTTGACGTATCTGTTGCTTGATTATTTGGACAATGTTCAGTATCATGGCCATACCGCCCAAATGAGAAGCAAATCAAATGCAAACCCTCATAAACAATCTTCTTTTATGTCCCATTAATCATCAATGATGGAAGCAAAGGTGCACTTAAATCAACCTCAACACATACATGGGCAAAACGCCCTTTGGTTTGCCTAAGGTTATTAGTGTCCACTTTCAAAACCCTTCCAATTTGGTTACCCACCACATATAAAATACCCTTATCATAGAAATCAACTGGGAATTTAGGAATTCTTACCTATGCTGAAATTTTGGAAACCTTACCAGAATCAAGATCAAACTCTGACTTTCATGGTTGCACTGCTAGGTAATGATTCATGTATAACCAAGGTCCTTCTGTTAACGCAAAATCATAGACCTCCTCATTACTTATACGGATCAAAAAATACCCGGAACCTATCTCAATAGTTTCGACCTGCCCTCTACGTCCCCATAATTGTTGCAGTTTCCGACCCAGTTGATCCTCCTGCACCATCCTGCCAAGTAGTTTAACGAACAACGACGTTGACCATTTCCGTGCTAGCTTCTTTCTAAACTCCGGAGACACAATGATATTCGAACCCTTCTTTGTTATCTCCACCTCAATTCTGGACTTCCATCCGTCCCTTCTCCACCATTCTTCTTCTTCTTCATCTGAACATTCGTCCCTTGTCTGAATTTCAACACATGCATCCTTGTATGATCTTTTTGGTGTTTCAGGTATAATGGTTTTCTCTCCAATATCCTTGTCACTCATCCAATCCTCTACCCGTTGGGCTAATGATTGCTTACCTGTGAACTCTTCATTTTCATCTCGAATTTTCTTTGTATTACGCTCCATGGCATCACTTTTTTTCATCATTGGCACCGAAATCGTTCTCTCGACTACGTTCTCTCTCTCTCATGTTCAATCATATCTAGCAGCTCTAAAACCTGGCGACGAAAATGTACAAGCCTGCACAGACTTAAAAAAAACGTAAGTAAAATATATATATATATATATATATATTCCCTTCTTTTTCTCAGATCTCCTTCACCTTCACCGACAGTCCAGCAACCACCGGAGAAAAATTGGAGATTTCCTTCTCAGATCTCTTTCTTGACAGATCTACTTCTCAGATCTTCTTCTTGATAAGGCTCCCCCCAGGATCTCTGATGTCACACATTGCAACGGTCAGAATCTAGAGCTACCTTGGTGATTGGAAATTCACGGCCACTGTAGCACAAGCTCAATGAGAAAATCTGCAGTTTTTAGCACGAACCAGCTGAAAAAAATAGAGAATCAGAGCGCTGAACAGAGCAAGAAGGAACAACACAGATCTGACTAAGGAAGGAAGGCGACCCAGAATGATCTTTTCAACGGACAACTTCGGATTCAGTGTAGCACAAGCTCAACGTAGTTCACTCGGGCGTCTTCCTATATTTTTGACGCGCATTTGAATGTTCAAACCTTATCACGCCGTATTGATAAGGAAGTTTCCCATAAACCTAGCCTTTCGGTTACAAATTGCATTGCTATCTACTCATATACCACTATATATTGCTCTTTATCACCAACAAAAAAAGATATCACTATTGCTCTTAGTTTTCCAGAAAAGGTTGTATTGATCCAGGTATGATCATCTTCTTCCTCGTTCCTTATTTAATGAAAATATCTATGTTTGCACTATGCATCACATACGTGTCAGGAAAAACCATGTTCCCAATGAGTTCCATGATGGTGGTCTATTTCTAAAATTTTACGAAATTCGAAAGGATTTCACTCCTTTTTTCCTATGCTACAGAGATGTTGAATCAGCTGGAATGTTCACGATTGTAAATGAATACTGTGCTTTAATTTGCATTAGATTTACACACACATCGATGAATTGATAATGGTATATTGGGAAATTGGATTTTCCCCCTTTGGGTGATGATTTAGTTCTTGCTTTGTTTTACCATTTTTCATTGGGAAAATCACTCTCAGATCCCAAGGAAGCAAAATATTGTCAGAAAGTCCCAGGAAAAACTGAAATATCTGAAAAGTCCTTAGGGACTTTTCTGATATTATTTTCCAATGTAAAATGACATACATGCCCTAATGGAAATTTAAACTCTTCTTCTTCATTCGAAAGAGAGTAGAGCCCCAAATCGCGTTCTAGAGAGGCTTTTCAAAAACGAACTTCTGCGTCTCTGTTGTCGTCCGGTGTTGTGCGGTACGTGTCCGTCGTTGGTGCCGTCATTCGCTGAGCCTGTCCGTCGTTGGTGGTCAGGCCATTTACCCTGCCTCACCGTCGGTGCTCCCTTCGTTCGCCATGCGTGTCCGTTGCTGGTCGGCGTCGTGTGGCCGTGTGTCGGTGCTTGTCTTGCAGTCAGCTGCGGCTGCCTCTCCGTCGGTGGTGTCTGGCGCCTAGAATTGTCCGGCGTTCCTCCACTTCGAGACTCCGTCGGTGCTCCAATCGAAGGCACCATTCCCGCCGGTGAGTGAAAGAAATCATTGTTTCTCATAAATTTTTTTGTTGGATTTAGGATTTAGGACTTCCACTCAAAATGTGTAATTTTTCTTCTAACAAAAATGGCATAATCTACATTTAGCTCCATATTGTAGGTAATAATTGGTTTTGGTTTTTTTATAGATGCTTGTTTATATGGCATTAATCTATACCTCTTCAATATTAACTTGTTTATATTGCGCCTTTACTGTTTATAGTCTCTGCAGCTTTATTGTGCACCGTTTGATAGATGCTTAGTGCTATAATAACACTGAGTTGTTTTGTGATAAAACTGAACTGTGTGGACTTGGGTTAGAGTTTTGGTGCAGTGACTTGAATTTGTTGTCAAAATGTGGATGTTTGTTGAACGGTATATTCCAAAGCTTTGCATCCATCGCTGAAATTATGTACACTTTGTTGAGTTTGGTGAAATTTCTGATATGAGCTTACTTGTCCAAATTTGCATTTGACATACATATTGACTGCTGAGGTAAGTTGTGTGACTTTGAGTGCATGTACTGAAATTTCAAAATTTTGGGCAATCTTGGACATGAATCTGATTTGTGACTGTGGAATTTACTGGTTATAAGCTATGCAAAGCAGTAGTCTCTTGCTGGCACCAAACTAGTGTAGTGTTGTTAATTTGCACATGAAAATAGTTTGAATCAATGGACTGTACTCTGTGTTAAAGCTCTTGTTATTGAGTTTTGGAAGGATTGGATTAATTATTATGTTTCTGGTTAAGTAAAAAATGGCGAACAAAAGAAAAAGGGAAGATAAAGATGAAGAGAGGCAGCCAAAAGTGTCAACGTATGTATTGTTCACGCAAAAGTATTACCAGAACAAGAAGAAAAAGAATGAGCCGAAAAGGCCTTTTAAAGAGGAGAGTAAGTCGGTAAAAGAAGCTTGGAATGCTTTGAAAGATGATGAGAAGGAGACATATAAGGAGAGGGCAAAGAAATTAAGGAGAGGGGAAAAAGGGAAAAAATAGATGGTTCCATTCCTTACTCGGTGTGCCCCTAATCAGTTTATAGAGGTGTGCAAAAGTGTGAAGAACAGAGAAGAGTGGATGGAACGGTTAAAAAGAGTTGGATTTGATAAGTTGGTCAACATATGCTGCTCACAAATCCCCCGAGACTTATGTGGGCAGTTTATGGGTGCATTTGACCCTCCAACCAACAATGTTTCCATTCGAGGGAGGTCACTTCACATTCGCCCGGAAGATGTAACAGAATTTATGGGGTTACCGTGTGTGGGGGGGATATTGAAAGAAATGCGATGAATGAAGATAAAGATTTTCAGCAATTAAAAACATTATATGGGACAGTGCCATATAAGACGATTGGGAAATGGCTGATTGAAAGAGAAGATGATGCAGATTTTGAATTTCTCTTTATTATGTATGCATTGGGCACGTTGTTGTGTCCCGGAACCGGTGTTAAGGTGAGTGACCGAGTGTTAAAGGTGATGGTGGCTACAAAGCCAGCTTTTGGAGACAATGATTGGGCTACCTTTGTGTTGAGTGAACTATCAAATTCAGTTGGATAATACAAGAAAAAAGTCAGCAAAGGGAAAGCTTCAGGAAAAATCAATGTTGGAGGATGTATATATTTTCTTATGGTAAGTGCAACATAAGTTTTCATTGTATAATGATTCCTAAAGTTCTGCATTAAATGTTGACATTTACTTATGTTAAGTTGTTATTCACATTGTATGCAAGTTTTTTGCTTACAAAAATTTCCCCTCAGTGAATTACAAGCCTCTAAAAATGACGAAGTAGTTGGATATTGGAATGATAAAAATGTCAAGAAGAGAGTGCAAATAGAGAGGCATAGCAACCAAGGGTTGCTACATTCCGTGGGGCAAGTAGTTGGGGGTCCGGCCTCGGAATTGCATCAGCAGAATATTATAACACACCCGGTAAGTGATGAACTTTGATGTGAGGTTCAAATACCGTGCATATTATTGTGACTAATATTTCCCTCCTAATTTGTAGGAATTGAAGAGAACATATGAAAGAATTATGTCAAGGGTGGTGTCAATTGTGCAAGAGGAACTGGTTTCCCTTGAGGCAAGGTTGTTAGGGGTGGGAGAAATGGATGGAGGGGCAGAAATTGATGAACAGTCATCATCAGAAAATGACGATGAACAACCCTCCTCAGGAAGTGAAGCTGAAAAGGCTGCCATAGGAAAAGGAGATGATGAAGTTTGGACCATAAATGAAGAAGATGGGTCAGAGGAAGATAATGAAGGTGAAGCTAATAGGTCAGGCAATGAGGGGAAAGATGAGTGTTCTGAAGATGTATTAAAAGGGGAGGAAGAAGTACAATTGAGAAAATCGACAAGGGTAAAAAAACCTGCTCTTGTCTCTCCCTGTGTGACAACCATGACTAAGAAAAGAACGAAAGATGACAAGCACAAGGAAGCTTTATACCAGCTGTGCACAACGAGACCCAATAAAGAGGATGCACAAGAGTAAGTAATTAAATGTCTACTATCTATAGCGAGTTCAAGAACAAAAACTGACTGCAAAATGCTTGTTTGTGTAATAGGCCGTTTGTAGAAATCTATGACTATTTCATCACACGAGGTGAACTATATTGTCTCCGTGAAAGGAGGTGGATTAATAATAGGGTAAGTTACATATATATTGACAAGAACTGATACTTTGTTACTTTAGTACAATATTCACTAACTTTTCAGCTATTTTTTCTCAGTTTATGTCAATGGTCGCAAAGACATTAGTGGGGGATCAATTACAGAACTCTAGTCTCGTCAGTAGACACATCTTTTCGTCAGAGTTGATGGAAAAAATGTCGTCTGACCCGAAGAAGTGATCCTGGCAAGCGCATGAATATGAGATCCTTCCTGAGCATATTGGATACAACATTGGGGATTGCGACTTAATCTTTGCTCTTACATTGCGGCTTGATCACTGGTTCTGCTATGTGTTGGATACCAAGACATTGTGTTTCTTTGCCCTTGACTCGCTGGTTGACCAGCTCACATATTCAAGATTGCAAAAGAGGGAAGAAGATGCACTTTTAGAGGATGAGAAGACAAGTAAGAAGAGATTGAGCCAAAAGCAACAAGAGGAATTGCGTGGCAAGGAGCGGTTGGCAAGCCAGTGTGTAAGCACTCCAACTTAAGTTTATGCTTTATTTTGTAAATGTTGTCCTTGTTGTGTTGTGTAATGTCAACATTATTTGCTTCATGCAGAGAGATTGCATCGTTAGTGTACTTTGCAAGGTTAAACCAGAATTATTTGGCAAAGGAAGAGAAATACCTAAAGACATCAACTGGCCAAAAGTACATGTCCAAGCTGACATGTTAGTATTACCTTTTTTTTGTTGCTCAATACTTTGAAATGGTTGGTTGTGTTTCATATCGTTTGTTCCTTTCTGTTTGCAGCGATTCATGTGGAGTCCATGTTCTTTCATGGTTATTCGGTTGGGATGGCTCGGCACAGGACAAAGGAGGGTATATGATGCCTAAGTTGTCTCCTGAACAAATTCGGCAGATTAAGGTCGATTCGTTATGGTGGCTTATGACACATGACGGGAACATACATGCCAAAAAGGTGCTGTCCATTGCAGGTGGCAAGAAACAAATGTAGGGGAATAGAGACAAGTAGCATTTGTGATGTTATTATGTACATATGTTGCTATTTTGTGGGTCCTTTAAGAACCTTATGTCTTTGTGTGACTATTTTGTAATTGTAGGAAGGGCAATCATGCAATGCTTTTTTTGTTTACTGCCATGTTTAGGTGACAAGGACATATTTACAACTTCTTACGGCTATTGCATAACTGCATATGCCTTCTTGTACAAGTTGTAACATTTAAGTAATAGGGCGTTATTACAATGGTGATTTTTACAAGTCTTCAAACGTTTATTCACAACAGGTTATGTGGGTTTAACAACCTCCAACACGTTTTTCCTGCAGACGATGTTTTCTTACGTTATGACTAATGTGTTGTTTACAAGTCGTGAAGTGTTTATTAACAATATGATGAGTTCGTTTTACAACTTCAAGGTGTGGTGATTTGCTTTTGCTTCGCCACAGCGAAACAACAGCAAAATGACATAAAAAATGGCCTATTCTGACCTCGTTCGCTGTTGGTACGCCCCAGTGAACCAGCAGCGATAACACCTGATTTCCATTTTACAACGCTTGAAGCACTGATTTACAACCCTTAAAGCGTTCATTAACAACCTTTTGAGTTCAATTAACAACATCCCCCTTGTTTCTCTCTGACAACGTTCTCTGACGTCAAGTGTTGGGAAATGAGATATTTACAACCCTTAAAGCGTTCATTAACAACCTATTGAGTTCAATTAACAACCTCCCCCTCGTTTCGCTCTGACAACGTTCTCTGACGTTAAGTGTTGGCAAATGAGCTATTTACAACCCTTAAAGCGTTCATTCACAACCTTTTGAGTTCAATTAACAAGCTCCACCCATCGTTTCTCTCTGACAACGTTCTCTGACGTCAAGTGTTGGCAAATGAGCTATTTACAACCCTTAAAGCGTTCATTCACAACCTTTTGAGTTCAATTAACAAGCTCCACCCATCGTTTCTCTCTGACAACGTTCTCTGACATCAAGTGTTGCAAATGAGATATTTACAACCCTTAAAGCACTCATTAACAACCTATTGAGTTCAATTAACAACCTCCCCCTCGTTTCGCTCTGACAACGTTCTCTGACGTTAAGTGTTAGCAAATGAGCTATTTACAACCTTTAAAGCGTTCATTCACAACCTTTTGAGTTCAATTAACAACCTCCACCCATCGTTTCTCTCTGACAACGTTCTCTGACGTCAAGTGTTGGGAAATGAGATATTTACAACCCTTAAAGCGTTCATTAACAATCTATTGAGTTCAATTAACAACCTCCCCCTCGTTTCGCTCTAACAACGTTCTCTGATGTTAAGTATTGGCAAATGAGCTATTTACAACCCTTAAAGCGTTCATTAACAACCTATTGAGTTCAATTAACAACCTCCACCCATCGTTTCTCTCTGACAACGTTCTCTGACGTTAAGTGTTAGCAAATAAGCTATTTACAACCCTTAAAGCGTTCATTAACAACCTATTGAGTTCAATTAACAACCTCCCCCTCGTTTCGCTTTGACAACGTTCTCTGACGTTAAGTGTTGGCAAATGAACTATTTACAACCCTTAAAGCATTCATTCACAACCCTTTGAGTTCAATTAACAACCTCCACCCATCGTTTCTCTCTGACACTACGTTTTCTCACCTTAACTGTTACCAGTTGAGCTATTTACAACCTGTAAAGCGTTCATTAACAACCCTTTCAGTTCCTTTCACAACCTCATCACGTGACTGCAGCAGTACTTCTGATGAGGCCGCTCATAACAGCTGAATTGTAGCATATTTTATTAAGTGGTTGACAAGTTGTTAGCCTATTGTATGAAGTACGTTAGACACATGCACAAGTGAATGGTAAGTCTCCCATGACTTTATAAAGTGCACACCTCACTACTGTCACCTAAGGAACCCATGATTTTTACCACTTATAATGCCTAATTTATTTCAATTCCTGCTGCAAAATTTGACAGCAACTGATACAAATTTTCACAACTCCTAATGTATGTTTTCACAACATAATGAGTTTTTTTCACAACTAATGCAACTGATGCAAATTTAAACAACTAATGCAACCTAATTTTCCAACTTTCTCACAGTGCATGTCACAACTTAGTAGCATATCAGATCCATATATCAATTTACATTGAAATATTAAGTTGTATGAGTAAGTGGGTATTTTCGCCTACTCTTTTAACTTAACATCATACTATTTGTGTTTAAGTACACCAACATCCGGACCCGTTTAAAAACCAATACGGGTCACAGGAAGGCACCAGTTAATGGTGTATATATACATAATCCAAAAAAAGTAGCTAACAACAGAAAGTACATAATCCACTATTTTAGGTTGGATTTGGATTTTTGCAAGTCCTCACGGAGTGCCCAACCTTATGACATCGCCCATAATGATAAAGCTTCTTGTTTTGAAACTTAGATTCCCTTGTTTTTCTTTTCGGCCTCCCTGCCGGCCTTGTAGTTATTGGCGGATCCAAGAATGTTTGTGTGAGCAAATGTGTGACAGTCGGAGAATCAGCTCGTGGACAATCATGTGTTGCAACTGGTCTCATGGTATTTGCATATATTTTCTCTTGTGCTTCCACTTTCAGCCAATCATGTACAAATGTGTACACATTACCATTGAGTACCTTAATAGCTGCACATGCATGGCCACAAGGTATTCCACTCATTTGCCATGCTAAACATGTGCATTTTCTTTGAGCAAGATCTACATTGACATAAATTGTCGCTTCACCACATCTAGTTCGCACCGAAAAGTTATGGTCTCCATAATATTCTGCATCCATATTTTCCGCATAGGTAACATGCTGCAGCACTTTCTCTTCAACATTGGGTCCAACTCCATTTTTCTAATTGGTCATTGCCATCTTGCTTGTAAGCAATTTCCGTGCCAATTTGTCTCGATGCTCATGAATTAGTATTGACACGCTATGCTTCCTCTCTTTCAACGTCCATGCATTAAACGACTCCGCAATATTTGTGGTTATGTTATCCCACCTATTGAAAGGAACTTGTTTAGAGCCCATTTGTCAACATCCCCATTGGTCTCCACCCATTGTGCCAATTGTGGATTGAACAATCTTAATTTTCCCATTACACTTATAAAGTCCTCATCCAACCTTGCATAGGCAATTGCATCAAGAAGCTTGAGTGCAGTCTCTTTGCTATTCGCCGATGTACGTGCTCGACCTCTATTGATTTTCAAGAACTCTGCACTATAATTTTCCTTCACATGCCTGTAGCAATAGCCATGTCGCTCGCTGCCAAATATTTCTTTAACAGCACTGATAATTTCATTATTGCGATCTGACACAATGGTTATCATGATTGATCCTATTATTTCTTTCAAATTGACTAGAAACTAAAGCCATTCATCGTATGTTTCACTGCTGATAATGGAATATGCTAAGAGAAACATTTGGTTGTCTACATCGTATGCACAAGCTGACAACATTGTTTCCTTATAAGGGCCACTTAGATGACAGCCATATATATAAACAATGGGTCGACAACCACCTATAAAACCTTTAACCGAGCAACCATAAGCAATAAATACCCGCTGAAATCTATTGTTAGATGAGCCTTCCCATTTTGCAACTGTGTCTGGATCACTTTCAATCAATCTATCACATATCCAAGGAATTGCTTGATAAAAGTCTTCTACTCGTCCATGTAATTCCTTTAACGCTCTTTCTTTTGCCCTATATGCTTGAGGGTAGTTCAGTCGCACCCCATACTCTCTGTACAAGTCTGCTCGAATTTCATTGGAAGTCTTATCGATATTGGACCTTAAATCATCCATTACAATTGATGATGTCAAGCTCGACCTGTGTGGATGCCAGACAATTAGGCTGTCCTGTGCATGGTGAATGTGTTCACTGTTGTATGTTCGGATCATTAGAAACTCCGTATCTTAATGTTCTCCTGATGAATAAGCACCCATGTACCACGGACAACCACTAACCTTGCACTTCACAATTATTTTCTGTTTATTATTCTTAACAAATTGGTATGAAAACTTGTGTGAAATGCTGTATTTGCATAATGTCTGACGAAGGCTCACAGCATTTGAAAATATTTGTCCTTCTCCAATAATTAAATCCTTCCATTTGGTATGATTCATTCTCGGTATGGGTGTTGGCACCAATTGAGTACAACATGCCAACGATGGGACCTCTTAACTTTCATTTAACAAAGGCGGTGGGGACATACACAATCCTCCAGCACCTACAAACATTTGATCAATCCTGCAATAAATGACAAGTTAGACTTTTCTTTTGCATAATTAAGTTACAACAAATCACTTTTCTTAAGATAACTCGACTCACACTTCTTGCTCTTCCATTTGACCATTCAATGTTGGGACTGTATTCTCATCATCACCATCGTCTTCAATGTACACATGACCATATTGTTCATTATATTTCATAAAATGATCCACCCCTTTATCGTCTACAAGATCCACAAATGTTGATGTATCAATAGAAACTTTGAATTTCACTTGAATTTCATTACTTTCATTTCCCGTTATAGATGATATGATTCGTAGCAACTCCTCATATGTTGTACTTTCCTGTACGCATCTTGTTCTTACCATACCACCAACATATTGCATTTTATCTGCTCCGACATTTAAAAACTTCCCCCCACATGAATGAAACACAATAGATTCTTCCCAGAACTAGTTGCCATCTTTCATGATAATCTGCACCATGAAGTTCGTATTAACAACTTCCAAAGCTATATTAACAACTGTATATGCACATATTAACAACACTTCTTTTACAATCATATAATCAAACAAAGCACAATCACATTCAATGACTCCCACTTTAAACAAAGACATACATTTGTTAGGTTTCCAAACAATAGGTCTTTCTCTCTATTACATTGCCTTAAAACTTAAAAACATAGCACAGTTTTTGTATTAACAACTAAAACTGTTATATTCACAACTACTACTGCATGAATTAACAACTACTTGTTTTTTTTACATATCACCCTTTTCACATCAACCCACTACCATTAGAATCAACTATTCTCACATCAAACGTCCAACTTTCTCTGTTTTGTTTCCCAATAACAAAGCATTATGACACCCAAACCCATTTGCTGTATTAACAACTACTTCAGTTATATTAACAACACCAACTGCACGATTAACAACAATTAAATTTCTTCCCATATCACAATTTTCACAGCACCCCACCAACATGAAAATCAACCATTCCCACTTTAAAGGTATCATTTCCTCTGTCACCTCCCCAAAAAACAGAGCACTATGACATTAACACTACCCAACCTCATTCAAACCCCAACTACAATGCTCAAGCTCATATTTTTACCTAAATCATGTCATTACTCATCTACCTCCTACCATTTTGTCCACTATTGGCCCCAAGCACCAACCTTTCACCACCATTCAATTTCACTCTATCCAAATATCACACAGAACCAAAAACAAAAAATTCAGTTTGGTGTTCTACCTCTGTACCAGTACGTGGAGCTTGCAAATTTGATTCTTTACCAAGAACTTCAACATTACACTTGATCCCTTCAATGTTGGAGTTTAAACCAGTCCCTTTCGCGTCGTTTCTGTGTCTCCGAAAAAAAAAGTTGCGCCTTCTCTCCTCTTTCTGAAGCTTCCACTTTTACATTAACAAGAGGGGCATGTGTGTCATTTTACATTAGAAAATAATATCAGAAAAGTCCCTAGGGACTTTTTAGATATTTCAGTTTTTCCTGGGACTTTTCTGACAATATTTTACTTCCTTGGGACCTGAGAGTGATTTTCCCTTTTTCATTTCCACTTGTTTCAATTTTATAATGACGGCAGCATCAATGTATTAAAATTTAATTTTTTTTCTGTGAGTTAGTGATCATCTTCTTAATTATATATTCTGAATTTCAGTTCTGTTTGGTAGATCAACTATAATTAATGGGAATGCTTGTTAAGTGTTTGGATTGAATACTTCCATCACAACTTATTTTTTATGTAACCCAAATAAGAGTTCTGCCATATTTTATAAATTAGAAGCCCACAGATCATAGGATTTAGATAGTTTATCATTTGTTCCCATAAAAATATAGAATAAACTTAAAGTAATTGAGAAACAGACCGGGTCTTTTGTATTCACAGAAAATTTTACAATAAATATTGTGATCTTATAATTTCTTTTATAAAAATTGGTGACCTTATATTGCTATTCAATAATTTGTACTATTTTTTATACTTTTTTGAAAATAAAGGTGTAAGAGTTACTCTTTCAATTACAGAATCATTTTAATTTCTTAAGTGATTCCCTTTTCTGATTTTCAACACATGTATCCTTGTATGATTTTTTGGTGCTTCAGATATAATGGTTTTCTCTCCAATATCCTTATCACTTATCCAGTCCTTTACTCGTGGGGTTAAAGGTTGCTTACCTGTGAATTCTTCATTATCATCTCAAATTTTCTTTATATTACGTTTCAAGGCATCACTTTATTTATCATCGGCACCGAAATCATTCTTTTAGGACTACATTCTCTCCTACATTCAATTATGTCTAGCAATTCCAAAACCGTGCAGAAGATGAAAATGTACAAACTTGAACAGACTTGAAAAAAAACAACGTAAGTAAAATATATATATATATATATATATATATATACCGACAGTCCAGCAACCACCGGAGGAAAAATTGGAGATTTCCTTCTCAGATCTCTTTCTCGACAGATCTACTTCTCAGATCTTCTTCTTGATAAGACTCCCCCCAGGATCTCCGATGTCTGCAACGGTCAGAATCCAGAGCTACCTTGGTGATTGGAAATTCACGGCCACTGTAGCACAAGCTCAACGAGAAAATCTGCAGTTTTTAGCACGAACCAGCTGAGAAAAATAGAGAATCAGAGCGCTGAACAGAGCAAGACGGAACAACACAGATCTGACTAAGGAAGGAAGGCGACCCAGAATGATCTTTTCAACGGACAACTTCGGATTCACTGTAGCACAAGCTCAACGCAGTTCACTCGGGCGTCTTCCTATATTTTTGACGCGCATTTGAATGTTCAAACCTTATCACACCGTATTGATAAGGCAGTTTCCCATAAACTTTTCGCTTACAAATTGCATATACCACTATATATTGCTCTTTATCACCCAAAAAAAAAAGATATCACTATTGCTCTTAGTTTTCCAGAAAAGGCTGTATTGATCCAGGTATGATCATCTTCTTCCTCGTTCCTTATTTAATGAAAATATCTATGTTTGCACTATGCATAACATAAGTGTCAGGAAAAACCATGTTCCCAATTAGTTCCATGATGGTGGTCTGTTTCTAAAATTTTACGAAATTCGAAAGGTTGCACTCTTTTTTTCCTATACTACAGAGATGTTGAATCAGCTGGAATGTTCACGATTGTAAATGATACTGTGCTTTAATTTGCATTAGATTTACACACACAGTGATGAATTGATTATGATATATTGGGATATTGAATTTTTTTTTTTTTTTTTTTTTCCTTTGGGTGATGATTTAGTTCTTGCTCTGTTTTACCATATTTCATTGTCACTTGTTTCAATTTTATAATGATGGCACATGGCAGCATCAATATTAAAATTTAATTTTTTTTCTGTGAGTTAGTGATCATCATCTTAATTATATATTCTGAATTTCAGTTCTGTTTGGTAGATCAGCTTCAATTAATGGGAATGCGTGTTTAAATTGAATACTTCCACCACAACTTATTTTTTTGTAACCCAAATAAGAGTTCTGCCATCTTTTATAAATTAGAAGCCCTTAGATCATACGATTTAGATAGTTTATCGTTCCGTCCCATAAAAATATAGAATCAACTTAAAGTAATTGAGAAACAGACCGGGTCTTTTGCATTCACAGAAAATTTTACAATAAATATTATGATCTTATAATTTCTTTTATAAAAATTGGTGATCTTATATTTGTACTATTTTTTATACTTTTTGAAAATAAAGGTGTAAGAGTTACTCTTTCAATTACAGAATCATTTTAATTTCTTAAGTGATTACCTTTTTAATTGTATTCTTTTTTTAGTATAAGCATTTGGACCTAGAAACAAAGCACCAAACTTGGTTCCCACATGGAAGCCATCATCGTCAAGCTCTGTTTTTAGGAAAAATTGTGAATACGTTCCAAATACTGGACTTGCTTACAAATAAGTCTCATGAATTTGTTAAATATAGTGAACTCCCAAATTCCTTGTGTTATATTTTACAAGTGCAGAGAAGACCATAGTTGCCCCTTGACTAATCTAAGGGGTTGAGTTCTGCTTCAAAGTTGATTTATAAATCTATAAAGTGGATTTGCAAATCCATGTGTGAAATTTGAATAACTACTAGTATAAGAATTACCTAGATTCACTTGTAAATCGAAGAGGTTTGAGTTGTAAATCCATATGTAAAATTTGAATAAAGAGTAACTTAGTCGTTTGCATGTGTAAAAAATGACACTCAAGGACCTTAGGATTATTTCACGGTATTTTAGCAAATTCGTAAGACTTATTCATAGATGACTCCCTTATTTAGGACTTATTCATAATTTTTCCTATTTTATCATTTTCTACATATCAAACCTGCCTTAATTATGTCCATGCTAGCCATGCTATAGATACAAATTAAATTCACATTGGAGTAAACATATATACTCTTTGAACGGTTATATGTTTATCATAATGTTATTATTGGAAACTTAAGTGGATAGATTAGCATCCAAATTTATTAGAAACAACTAACACCTATAGTTTTTGTTCATGTCCAGTGATGGCTGCTTTTGCCACTTCTTCACATGTCCAGCGGAAAGAATATGATGTTTTTATCAGTTTTAGAGGTTCAGACATTAGACATACATTTCTTAGCCATTTGACAAAGCGGTTACGACAAGAGTGGATAAATGTGTATGTCGATGAGAGACTAGAGAGGGGAGATGAAATATCACCCGCGCTTTTGGAAGCAATAGAAGGATCAATAATTGCATTGGTGATATTCTCAAAAGACTATGCTTTTTCAAGGTGGTGCTTAGAAGAGCTAGTAAAAATCATGGAATGCAAGCGACTCAATAATCAGATTGTAATCCCAATTTTCTATAATGTAGACCCATCACATGTCAGGCATCAAGAAGGATCTTATGCAGATGCATTTGCTCAGCATGAACTAAAGTTCAAAGGTGACTTAATGAAGTTGCAAGTTTGGAAATTTATCTTGAAAGAAACTGCAGACTTATCTGGCTATCATTCTTCAAATTTTCTGTGAGTTTTTTTCTCTTTTTGTTTATTCAATATATCTTTTTAGAGTATATCAATTACTATCCCTCTAGTCTTATTTATATGTAATGTTGTCTCATATAGAGTTGGTTCTATATATAAGAACAATTTGGCTTTGTCTAACAATTTTATCTGCTTTCTTCATTTTTACCCTCAATTAATTGCATGTCTCTCTTATATCTTTTTCTTATTCATTCTCTCTCATATATTTTCCCACTTATTCTTTCTCACACTCATTATCTTCATAAATAAGGGTATATTTTGAAAAAAATTACATCTCTTACAAATTTATTAATTTTAACTAATTTTAACCAACAATTCATTTTATGTGATTTAACTAGTTGTAGCTTATAAAAAGGACAAGAGGTAGTATATGTTTTCCTTTTCCACATAAAAATTTCAAGATAATTATATCTAAGCATGTTATTTTTTTTTGGGTCAAAACTAAGCATGTTATTTTTAACAACTGTGTAATTATTTTTTTTTTTAAGAAAATAATTTCCTCCTTTTGACATGCCATTGCCAGCAACGAATCTGATCTTATTGATGGAATAATCAAAGGTGTATTGAAAAATTTGGAAGATAAAGACACAATTGAGCTAAAGAGCCTGATTGGATTTGAGGAAAACTTGGCTATTATTGAATCATTTATGAAAGTTGACTCACAGGAAGTTGGAGTTCTTGGAATTTGGGGTAAGGGAGGGATAGGTAAAACAACCTTAGCTCATGCCATATTTGACAAATTTTCCCGCCAATTTGATAGTTCTTGCTTTATATCAAATGTTAGAGAGGAATCAAAAAGGAATGGGTTGACTTGTTTGCTTGAAAAAATTCTCTCTGTACTCCTAAACGATAAAAATCTCACAATGAAAAGAAGACCCAACTTTCAAAGGAGGCTACGGCAAATGAGAGTTCTTCTATTGCTTGATGATGTAGATACCTCCAGCCAATTACAATATCTTCTAGAAGAACATCTTTCATTGGGATTAAGAAGCAAAATCATCATAACAACTAGAGACAAGCATGTTCTTGCTAGTACCAGAGTTCATCTAGTACATGAGGTGAAAGAATTAAATATGGACGAATCACTTCAACTTTTTTGCCTGCATGCTTTCAAGCAAACCTTTCCCAAAGTGGGGTATGAAAAGTTATCAACACAAGTGACTCAGTATGCAAGAGGCCTTCCTTTAGCATTAAAAGTTTTGGGTTCATATTTGAACTCTAGAGATACAAAAACATGGACTAGTGCCCTCAAAAGATTAAGAAAGTATCCCAACATGGAAATTCAAACTGTATTGATGGTGAGTTATGATGGACTTGATATACCAGAAAAGCGAATATTCTTAGACATTGCATTCTTCTTCAAGGGAGAAAAAAAAGAAGATATTATAAGGGTGCTAGATGCTTGTGATGACTTCTACACGGATTGTGGAATAGATAGCCTTCTAGATAAAGCTCTCATAACTATTTCAAGAGATAATAGAGTAGAAATTCATGATCTACTACAAGAGATGGCTGAAGATATAGTCCGTGAGGAATCTAGAGAGTATCCTGAAAGACGAAGTCGATTAAATGATGAAAAGGAAATTCAAAATGTATTGAAAAATAACAAGGTAAGAGAAGGATACGACTTCCTTTTTCATTGGTCCTGTCTTTTTTTGATTAGTTTTCATTCGATGTTTTTGTTTTGAATAATTTTTAAACTCCCCTTGTTTAATATTAATTATTTGAGTTATGTTATGTTAGGGAACAAATGCAATTGAAGGCATTATATTGGATATTAAAAAGGCCCTACACTTGAGTGCTGACACTTTCCAAAAAATGAGAAATTTAAGATTTCTCAAGATCAAAATTGACATGATGAAGATGGATCCAGATCTCGGAGCTCATCTTTCAGTGCATCTTCCTGATGGCTTGGACTCGATTTCTGATAAACTAAGCTATTTTTGTTGGGAAAGTTATCCTTTGGAGTCTCTACCATTGGGTTTTTGTCCAGAAAAACTTGTTGAAATTCATTTGGAAAGAAGCAAAATTAAAAAACTATGGGATGGTGTGCAGGTAATTTTATGCTAATTTATGTTTCTGTCTTTAGTCCCCTAAAATTAAGATGGCCTTTTCAGTAACTTTTCTCTTTTGATTGTCATAGGATCTAATGAATTTGAAGATAATAGATCTCAGCCGTTCTAGAGAACTAAAGGAGTTGCCTGATTTCTCCCTGGCACAAAATCTTGAAATAATGGACCTTCAATATTGTGAAAATTTATGCAGTATTCACCCATCTATCATATCTCTTCCTAAGCTTGTTTCTTTGAACCTAAGGGCGTGTAGCAAACTAGAGAATCTTCACGGGGATAGCCATTTGAAATCTCTTAGGCATCTCACGCTGTCCCGCTGCTATAGACTCAAGAATTTTTTGTTGTCATCAGAAGAAATGAGAAGTTTAGATTTAGCTGATACTGGTATTGAAGCATTGAAGTTGCCAATTGGACGGTTCAATAAACTTGAACAGTTATATCTCGGTGAGCCTCTTAGGAGCTTTCAAATAAGTGAGCTGAGTTGCTTGACATCTCTTAAAAAATTCTCTCTTTCTAATTTTAAAAAAGAAATTGACAATTCAAAATTAGTCATTTTGTTTGATGCATGGCGTTCTTTAGAAGAATTGTGTTTGAGAAGATGTGTGGTTCCTAAGATCCCTGACAATATTAGTGGCCTATCATTATTGAAGATTTTGTCACTACGAGGAAGTAGAGTGAAGAGTCTGCCAAATAGCATCAAGCAGCTTTTAGAGTTGAAACAAATTGATTTGAGTCATTGCAAGCAACTCAGGTCCTTACCAGAACTTCCACCTTCCATTACTCATTTTTATGTAGATGAATGCACATCATTGGATACCATAGATTTCACACTAAGGCAAGCAATATATAACAACTACTCTGGTGAGGTTAAAGTTTGTTACCCTGGAAGCACTATTCCAAAGGGATTCAAATATTCTCAGACAAGGGGGAGATGCATTACTATTGAGCTTCCCCCATCTTCTTCTTCTGACCCTTTGCTTGGTTTTTCTTCTTGTTGCATTCTTCCTCCATTGGAGACAAACACTTCTGTAGTAGCACCAGTTTGCAGAAAATTCCAATTTGAAGATGAAGAGATCAATTACAAGGACGAACAACTATTCCCTGGCCTCTCGATATTGAATAGAGATCATGTTTTTGTGTGGTATGATCCAATGGAACGCATATTAGAGGAAACCCAAAGAAGGCGATTTGATAAGGGCACTACTAAGTTTGCATGTGAATTCTTCATAGGATATTCCCTTCCTTCTGGGGTGATGAAACTTGACCTCCCGATCATTAAATCATGCGGAATTTGGCCAATATATGCATCGGATTTGAAAGAGCAGATAGTTGAAGAAATGGGATTGAAGCTAGAGAATGGTACAGAAACAGAGATGCCAGAATCTATTACAAGCAATAGCAGTGGCCCAAATGCTGAAGAGGCCCAACATCAGCCAGCAGCATGTGATTCCGTTAGGAGAGGCACTCGTGTGCACCAGAGGACATGGAACTTGAGCTGTATGCCTTGCTTTTTGAGAACCAAGAGAAGCCAAAATGAGCTCACAGCCCCAGAGGATGATAACTAAAGAAACGCTTGAGAATGCAGCTGCAACAAATTTTTTTGGGTAATTTCCTGTTCTATACAAAGTTTGATCTTTTTTAGTCATTATTTTCAGTAGAGTGAATACTCTCCTATAATACATCTAATCTTATTGATCCGTGTTAACCTCCAGTTTCAAATCTCCTATCATGTGTGCGATGGATTAAGTTGTAGAATCTCAATTTAATTAGTCTTAATAGACAAAGATAGGAGAATTTCCAACCATGAATGAAAAGAGTTCTTTATTCTCAATGTGACCAGCCTTTGGGTCTAATGCTGAACAGATATGCATCATAATAATGAATGAAGATCAGAAAAATCTCCAAACTAAGGCAGCACACACCATGGGCATGTGCAATGAAAAAATTGAAGAGATAATGGATTAATCAATTTTTAATGCGGACTATGAATAGCATTTTCCATTCACAAAAAAATTATCACTCTTTATTTTGAATAAGAGGGTTTACTGTATATAATTCCATTCATATGCTTTTGTCCCCTGTTCCCCAGATTCTGTTTTCTCAAAGTTGCTGATTTCTTTTCTCTTGTTTTCCTACAAAGAAGTGGAACTCTGTAATGTAGTTAGACTTGGTGGGGTTTGAATTGAATGTGATGCAACTAACATATATCATATCCTCTGATCTTCTTCCACAACTTTCATTAACACTTCCTCCTTTCCCTTTTTATAAGAAGTCTTCTAGAAGGTATTTTTTATCCTTTTTATATGTTTTGATAGTTTTAATGAGCATTAAATATTTTTCCCCCATATATGCCCATATTTAATAAAGAAGGTAAGAGAGAGTAGAAATTAATATAATGTTTCAGTTTAGTCTGGTTAATAAGGGTAATATTGGAAATCACTTTAATTTTATGACAAATTTAATGCTTTAAATTGTTTTTATTGACATGTGTGAATTAGTTAGAAGCATCTTATGATAATTATGGTAATGACAAGAGGGAGCATCCTTTAAAGGAATAGAATGGTTACATTTTTATATGTGTGATTTTATTTTCTCCTTTTCATTTCAAAATAGGCTTTGATTGTGTTTTAGTTTCAAAACATGCACAGATTTCTTTCCAATGAACTTGATTCGTATCATTCTGGATATGAATGTACAGTTACTCATAACAGCAAGTATTTTGGTTTTCTTAAATATCTAGTCAATTTCTATGGCTCGTGTGAATTTTTGCTCTTCCCCTCACTAGTGTTAATGAATTCAAATAAATCTGAATTGCATTCATGCACATTTTGGAATACAGACAAACCTTGTACTGAATGAAAAGAAATATAGATGCCATAATACTCTATGTATATCACTTGTTTAACTAACATATTATATCATATTGGCTTATGCAGGCCAATCCAATTCTGAAGACAAGCACATGTGAAGCCTTATTTTCAGATAAATTTGTCTCTGACATGTTCGCATATCCGTTCATATAAAATAAAATGAGTGATTATATTTGATTTTACTCCATCATTTGTGAAAAATTTCTATAAAAGAGTAGTATATAAAGCTGGTTGATGATATATTAAAGTGTGCAAGATACGGAAGCTTTGATTTGTCACCCTAAACTCAAACTTCAGCGAAAGCAGTTGGAAAACATGCCGTTATCAATAAAGATTGGTCCATTTGGTAGAGAAATTGACTAATAGCTATAAGGTTATTTGACACCATCATCAAATATGCAGATTTCTTGTATCTCATAGCAGTATAATTAATTAATGAATTCAGCTTATTGTGTGATGAATCAATAAAGTCACTGTCTTTGTTTAAAAAGAAAAAGAAATCAGTGACTTCTTGTGATATAACTTCTAATACTAAAAGAATATTCTCACTCTACAAAAAAAAAAAAAGAATATTCATTAGAACCGAACTTTCCTAGTAAATTAACGTATTCAGAATTTATATTTCATTTGTTATAAAAAAAAGAATTTATATTTCAGTGCTTTGACCTTTGACGCTGAATGGACGATTCAAAAGTGTACGTCACTACTACAATTTTTTTTTTGGTAAAAATACTACACATATTTTTATTGTATGGAAACTGACAAATTTATATACTCAGTCAATTCTTACATACTAAAAATGTAGGGGCTATTTGGTACGAAAGATTTGGAGGGGAGGGGAATTCTTTGTAAGTTAAATTTAAAAAAATTAGAGAAGTAGTGTTAAAAGTTTTTAATTACTTTTTCATACTCTTTCATCTTACATTTTCTCTATTTTAAAATTTTATAACCACACTCCTTCAATCTTTTTTTCTTTTTTTTTTAAATTTAACTCATAAAAATTTCTCTTTCCCTCCCCTTGAAAGCCTACAAGAGAACCCATATTATATTTACACAACCCAAACAAACCAACACATGGATGTATACATCTATGAAATCATCAAGTCTCAAGATCTAATTCAGTCTCATCAACCAGTTCAATAGAGACAAAAATAACATAGATCTCAATTTTAAAATCATATATAATCGTTTCTAAAACTAAGACATCTAAATATACAATTTCAGGCTACTGGATTGATAGATTAATAACTCCCTATGTAGTTTTTGGAGCTCCAACCACTTGTTCCCATCACCATAAGAGCTGAAAAGTTAGCTACTCATTACTGCAAGACTTGGTCCAACGAGGTTAACACACGAACTGGCCATGGAGGACTCTGGGTTACAACGGATGCATATTTCACATCTTCAATTCTACATACAGTCTAATTATGTGCTTCGCTGATTACTATTATTCTATAATCCAGTGGATAGTAAAAAATTTAGGAGGGTAGGAGATTGAGCCCAAATATAAGAAAACCCATTTCTATATAAGAGTTGGCTTAGGATTCAATAATCAGTATTTCTTAATCACATGCTAGATAAATATTTGTCAATGTATCCCAATGTATTGAAAGTGAGTTATGAGGGATTGGATGATGCAGAAAAAGAAATATTGCTAGACATTGCATTCTTTTTCCAAAGGAGAAAGTGAAGATGATGTTATAAGGGTACTTGATGCTTTTGGTTTCTTTGCATTGGTTGGAATCGAAATCCTTTTGAATAAAACTCTTATAACAGTTTCATATAACTACATACAAATGCACGATTTGATTCAAGAAATGTGCAAACAAATTGTTCGTGAAGAATCTCCCAAGCATCCAAAAAGACGTAGCCGATTGAGAGATGATGAAGAAATTTATCATGTATTGAAAAACAACAAGGTAAGAGAAAGACACTCTAGCTAATTAATTTACATACTTATTATATCTGAAGAATTTGAAAATGCTGCTTGTTTATTATTATGAGATCTTTTGTGTCAGGGAACTGATGCAATTGAAGGCATTATGCTGAATGTGTCGTAGAGTAGTAGAGATTTACACTTGAATGCAGATACATTCAAAAAAATGACCAATGTAAGATTTCTCAAATTCTACCACAATGTGTATGGTAGTAGATCATGTAATTATGTAAACCTTCCTGCTAGCCTTGATTCATTCCCTGATAAATTAGGGTATTTCCATTGGGATGGATATCCTTGGAAATCATTACCATCAATTTCTTGTGCTGAGAAGCTTGTGGTACTTGCAATGGAAAATAGCCAAGTTAGAAAACTCTGGGAGGGTGTGCAGGTATTTATATACAAGTGTATTTTGTATTTTATATTTAATTATAACATATTTGTGCTGTCCCAAATAATGATTTCTTTTTATTCTTACAGGGTTTTGTAAACTTGAAGAGATTAAGCCTTCGGGGATCTCGACTATTGGAGGAATTACCTGATTTCTCTATGTCTCAGAATCTTGAAGAAGTGGACCTTGTGAACTGTGAGAGTTTGTTTAATCTTCATCCATCTATCTTATATCTTCAGACGCTTGTTTATTTGTAACTAGATGGATGCAAAAATTTGAGAAGTCTACAAAGTGAGGTTCATTTAAAATCTCTTAAACAGCTCCGCGTTGGTGAGTGTTACAGACTTGAGGATTTTTCATTATCTTCAGAAGAAATAACATGCTTATACTTGGAAGAAACAGGAATAGGAAGATTTCACTCAGCAATTGAACGTCTCTGTAGGCTAACAGTACTTCATTTGAATGGTTCAAAACTGAGGAATCTTGCAGCAAATGAGTTAAGTTGCTTGAGATCTCTGAAGGATTTTCGTATTTCTTCTTACAAAAATGCCATTCACAAAGAGGAGCTACGGATCATATTTGGTGGTTTACATTCTCTAGAAAAACTTCATTTGAAAGAATGTACTAACTTGTCTGAGTTGCCTAATAATATAAGTGCTTTAATATGCTGGCATGAATTAGTACTAGGAGGAAACAATATTGAGAACTTGCCCGCTAGCATCAAGCATCTTCTAAATCTGAAAGAAGTTTGCTTGATAAATTGTAGGAGGCTTTTGTCTATACTAGAACTTCCACCATACATCACATGTTTAAATGTTGATGACTGCGTATCACTGGAGATTGTCCCACCTTTAACAACTTTTAAGAGAGAAGCTCACAAAGAGGAAAGTTATTCCTTTACTTTTCAAAACTGCCTGAAATTGCATGACCAAGTGGTTTGTCCAAGGACAGACAAGAGAGACGTCCAACTCTATTGAACTAACTCCATCTTTTGATGACTTAAAGGGCTTTTTTTACTGTGCAGTTGTTTCTAATTTGATTCAGAGCGTAATGGATGTCCCAAGCTCCTTACACTGCCATGTTGACTTGGAAGATTGTAAATATGCAACCGGCTTGGGAATTGAAATGGATCCTATGAAACTGAATTCAGATCATGTTTTTCTGTGGTACCAACGTGGTGAACACATATATGAGGCAGTTAAGAGAAGGAGAAACATTCTTGGCACCACTTGTAATCCAAAGCTTTCATTTCAATTCTCTCTGCCTTATAAAAGTCCTATTTCGGATGAGAGAGGGAAGAAGACCAGTAATAGCCTTGTCAAGGCATGCGGAGTCTGCCCAATATATGCTTCAGAATATGATAAGTTTCTCCAACAGATTGAATTCAAGGTGAAAACAAAGAGGCTTGGGGATATTGGTTGTCCAAAACAACTCCCTCCAGCAAATTTGTTGAGGACATGTTCTATCTTAAACAGTTGCATTCCCATTAAGTATTGTGATGGGCCTAGTTCATCTATGAGCCACGTTTATTGTGAGCATTGGAGGAACAAAGCCCTGTTAACTATTAGTGGAGCAGATGAGTCAATTAAGAGGCTGAGTTGGCATCTCAGACTTGTTTTAATTGTTTGCTGGTGTAATTTTGTCTTCATTTTGCTTATTTTCTCCCTGAGCCGTAAACCAGAACATATATACATGTCATTAATAATATATCTTCCAAGTCTCATCATATTGGTGTTTTTAGTTAGATTTGTAATATTTTGTATGCTGATTTTTGTTATGTTTCTGATTTTGCTATGCTTCATGTCACGCCCTTACTCATAGTTATCACATCCATTCCAATCGCCCTTACTTGAGATATAATACGATGACGAATCACTTCAGATATTATTACGTCACTATCATCATCTACAGGTCTAGGAGGATTGAGGTATGTCATGAATAATGTAACCATCTCCTTCATTTTTTATTTTTCCAATTACTCATCTCAAGTGAAAAGCTCCCATTTATTTGAGTTGTTAAATAAGGTGCTGTTTCTTGTGTTTTTGTTCTTGATTTGGTTCTGCTTGATCTTGCAATAATATCACAGGTGGAAACTTGGAAATTATCACGGTGTAGGAATGACAAGAATGATGGAATTGCCAGCCATTTCGATATATAATACTCCCTCCGGTCCTAATTATAAGACAAAGTTGACTTTTTTGGAGAAATTAAGGAAGCCAATTAAATTACTTTAAAGTATTTATATTTTTATTTTTTTCTCCAAACTAATTAATTTGACTAATAAACTAATATATAATCTAAAGATACTAAAAATATAAATATTCTAAAGTAATTTATTTGGCTTCCTTAATTTCTCCAAAAAAGTCAACTTTGTCCTATAATTAGGACCGGAGGGAGTACCAAACTTGGCGGTTATGCTTGTCTCGGGCTTTTATGCTTTTGTTTTCTGACTTTAGAAAGTCAACTTATGTAAATTACTCACAAATTTTTCCCATACATGTCATATTTGTTCAGTAAGTGTCTTCCTTTTTTTCTTCATCTCATCCCATAGATATAGGTGAGACAATAATCAAGTTTGTTTCTTGAATCTTAGAGACCAGTAGTGTAACGAATTCCTTATTGGTGATGATTGAATAAAGTCGCTGATTTTCTTATGCAACATTGATTTTATCCCATTTTCAAATCTAAAACTAGAGAAAAAAGTGATGTATTTACATATCTTGCGATCAAGGAAAGCCAATGAGGTTAGTACTGGATTGCGTTTATTATAGTACTTCCAAAACATTGTTTTCATATGTTTATTATAATTAATTTAACCTATTAATTTCTTTATCGACTTGATTTAAGTGAAAATTCTTGCTTGCTCAATATTAAAAATGAAGAGGAAGAGAAAACAGAGGGTGAAAGCTCTCACCTTCGTGTCTCTATGATTGTGAGTTCACTCTACACATTGGACTGTTGAATTAATATTATTATAAGGCTTGTTTGGTTCAGTTTTTTCTTAAAAAATAAGCCCTTATTACGTAAGCCGAGATAAATCCTCTCACATACTTATCTCGTATACCGTAAATCACGATTTATAAACACTTATTGCCTAAAAATAAAATATTCCAAACGAGCATATAGAATAATTTAGACAGACAGAGTGTGATATAACAATAGAGAGGAAAAGGGAAATGAGGTGTAGAGGAAAAGCAGAGAAGAAGGAGGAACATGAAAAAGGGAGAGGAAATCTGGACCGTTCAAATCAATTTGGACGGTCTAGATTTATTTTTTTACAAAAAATTATTTTAATGAGTATAAAATCTAAAATAAAAATAATATCTTAATTAACAGTTTCTCAAAAAATGATTATTTTATTCTAAAATCACTTATTTTAAAAAAATCACATATGGACCATCCAGATCTAAATCTGGACGATCCAGATCTAGATGAGTTCCCCCCCGCCTATTTGGCCGCTGAGCACCAAAACGGGCTCCATTGGGGCTTTGATTGGAGAGGGTGCCGAGCGGAACAAAAAAAGAAAGAAAAAAAGGGCAATTTTTACATTACAGTGGTCAAGTGAGTATTTCAAAAAAATGTACCTCATAAACAACTTAATAGAGTTATCGCCATGTCATCAAAATTAACATCATAAAATGCTACATAAAGTCTTTTTAAAATTTTAAGGATTAATGATTATAAATAGAGTAAATTTAAGAAATTAAAATCATCAATTTTAAATTTTAGAGATCAAATTTAAAATTGAGGTAACGTGATAATGGATAAAAAATAACATTAACCCTTATATTTATATTTTCATTTTGGAGCATGACAACGACAGTGAGTGATAAAGGGTGGACACGCGCCTTTGAATATTCAACTTGCTTTAATAATGAAGGCTACCCGTATTGATAAGGATGTTTCCCAGAAACCCTTCTTCTTCGCTTAAAACTGCAATGCCCTCTGCTCAGACATCACTAATGGTCTTAGTCTGCCAGTAAAGGTTTTGATCGATCCAGGTACGATGATCTTCTTCCTCGTTCCTTATGTAATTAAAATGTCTATGTTTGAACTATTCCTCACATATTTGTCAGAAAAAAGCCATGTTCCTAATGAGTTCAATGATGGGGTCTGTTTCCAAAATTTTATAAAATTTGAAAGGATTTGGCACTCCCCCCCCCCTATATTACTAAATTGTTGAATCAGCTGGAATGTTCATGATTGTGAATACTGTGCTTTAATTTGCATTAGATTTACACACACACACACATCGATGCATCGAAAAAGATTAATTGGGATATTGATGATTCTTTTTTCCTTAAGTGATGATTGAGTTCTTGCTCTGTTTTACCATCTTTGATTTCCACTTGTTTCAATTTATAATGATGCACGATCCATATATATTAAAATTTTAAATTTTCTGTGAGATATTGATCATCTTAATTAATTATATATTCTGAATTTCCGTTCTGCCTGGTAGATCAACTTCAATTAATTGGAATGCTCGTTAAAGTGTTGAAATAAAGTACTTCCATCACAACTTCTTTGTATGTAACCCAAGTAAGAGTTCTGCCATTCTTTATAAATTAAAATCCCTTAGATCAAAGGATTATAGTTTATCATTCGTTCCCTTAAAAATATAGAAACAGCTTAAAGTTTTCTGGGGGAAAATAAGGGAATCAGCTTAAAGTAATTGAGAAACAGACTGTCGGGTCTTCTGTATTCACAGAAAATTTTACAATAATTATTATGATTGTTATGAACGGTTATATATTTATCATAATGTTATTATTGGAAACTTAAGTGGATAGATTAGCATCCAAATTTATTAGAAACAACTAACACCTATAGCTTTTGTTCATGTCCAGTAATGGCTGCTTTTGCTACTTCTTCACATGTCCAGCGGAAAGAATATGATGTTTTTATCAGTTTTAGAGGTTCAGACATTAGACATACATTTCTTAGCCATTTGACAAAGCGGTTACGACAAGAGTGGATAGACGTGTATGTCGATGAGAGACTAGAGAGGGGAGATGAAATATCACCTGCGCTTTTGGAAGCAATAGAAGGATCAATAATTGCATTAGTGATATTCTCAAAAGACTATGCTTCTTCAAGGTGGTGCTTAGAAGAGCTAGTAAAAATCATGGAATGCAAGCGAGTCAATAATCAGATTGTTATTCCAGTTTTCTATAATGTAGACCCGTCACATGTCAGGCATCAAAAAGAATCTTATGCAGATTCATTTACTCAACATGAACAAAAGTTTAAAGATGACTTCCAGAAGTTGCAGACATGGAGGTCTATCTTGAAAGAAACTGCAGACTTATCTGGTTATCATTCTTCAAATTTTCTGTAAGTTTTCTTCTCTTTCTGTTTATTCAATATTTCGTTTCATTGCATATCAATTACTATCCTCCGGTCTTATTTATAAGTAATGTTGTCTCACATAGAGCTGGTTCTATATATAAGAACAATTTGGCTGTCTATAAATGTAATATACTTTTTTCATTTTTACCCTCAATTAATTACATATCTCTCTCATCTCTTATTCATTCTCTCTCATATATTTCCGCACTTATTCTTTCTCACACTCATTATCTTCATAAATAAGGGTATATTTTGAAAAAAATTACATCTCTTACATATTTATTAATTTTAACTAATTTTAACCAACAATTCATTTTATGTGATTTTGCTAGTTGTAGCTTATAAAAAGGACACGAGGTACTATATGTTTCCTTTTCCACATACAAATTTTAAATAATTATATCTAAGCATGTTTTTTTTTTTTTTTTGTTGAAGTTAAGCATGTTATTTTTAAGAAATGTGTATTTATTTATTTTTTTTAAAAATAATTTCCTCCTTTTGATATGCCATTGCCAGTGAGGAATCTGATCTTATTGATGGAATAATCAAAGATGTATTGAAAAAGTTGGAAGATAAAGACACAATTGAGCTAAAGAACCTGATTGGATTTGAGGAAAACTTGGCTATTATTGAATCATTTATGAAAGTTGACTCACAGGAAGTTGGAGTTCTTGGAATTTGGGGTAAGGGAGGGATAGGTAAAACAACCTTAGCTCATGCCATATTTGACAAATTTTCCCGCCAATTTGATAGTTCTTGCTTTGTATCAAATGTTAGAGAAGAATCAAAAAAGATTGGGTTGATTTGTTTGCTTGAAAATATTCTCTCTGTATTCCTAAACGATAAAAATCTCACAATGGAAAGAAGACCCAACTTTCAAAGAAGGCTACGTCGAATGAGAGTTCTTCTAGTGCTTGATGATGTAGATACCTCCAGCCAATTACAATATCTTCTAGAAGAAAATCTTTCATTGGGATTAAGAAGCAAAGTCATCATAACAACTAGAGACAGGCATGTTCTTGCTAGTACGAGAGTTCATGTAGTACATGAGGTGAAAGAATTAAATATGGAAGAATCACTTCAACTTTTTTCCCTGCATGCTTTCAAGCAAACCTTTCCCAAAATGGGGTATGAAAAGTTATCTACACAAGCGATTCAGCATGCAAGAGGCCTTCCTTTAGCATTAAAAGTTTTAGGTTTGTATTTGAACTCTAGAGATACAAAAACATGGGATAGTGCCCTCAAAAGATTAAGAAAGTATCCCAACATGGAAATTCAAAATGTATTGATGGTGAGTTATGATGGACTTAGTATACCAGAAAAGCAGATATTCTTAGACATTGCATTCTTCTTTAGGGGAGAGAAAAAAGAGGATATTATAAGAGTGCTAGATGCTTGTGATGACTTTTACGCGGATTGTGGAATGGTAAGCCTTATAGATAAAGCTCTCATAACCATTTCAAGAGACAATAGAATAGAAATTCATGATCTACTACAAGAAATGGCTGAAAATATAGTCCGTGAGGAATCTAGAGAGTATCCTGAAACACGGAGTCAATTAAATGATGCAAAGGAAATACAAGATGTACTGGAAAATAATAAGGTAATTAAGAACTTCTTTTTGATTCATTTATTTCATTGAAGAATTTTTAAACTCCACTTGTTTAATATTATTTGAATTTCTTAATTTTTAGGGAACTGATGCAATTCAAGGCATTACATTGAACCCAAAGGAGTTTGGAAACAACTTATTATTGTTGAGAGCTGACGCTTTCCAAAAAATGAGTAATTTAAGATTTCTCAAGATTGAACCTCTCCAAGTTAAGATCATCGGATCTCTTTTCAAAAGCAATAATATCGTGCGTTTTCATGATGGTCTGGAGTCACTTTCTAATGAGCTAAGGTACTTCAGCTGGAGTGGTTATCCTTTGAAATCCTTGCCACTGGGTTTTAGTCCGAAGAAACTTGTTGAAATCCATATGCCCTTTAGCAAAATTGTAAAACTGTGGGATGGTGTGCAGGTAACAATATATTAATTTATGCATGTTTCATTATTTAGTTGAATTGAATTATGAGGGCAATTTTAAATAACTTTTCTCCTACAATTGTCACAGGATCTTATGAATCTAAAGATAATAGATCTCAGCTCTTCCAAAGAGTTAAAGGAGTTGCCTGATTTCTCTATGGCACAAAATCTTGAAATACTGGACCTCAAATGGTGTCAAAATTTATGCAGTATTCATCCATCTATCTTTTCTCTTCCTAAGCTTGTTTCTTTGAATCTAAGGGCATGCCACAATCTAAAGAACCTTCACAGAAATAACCATTTGAAATCTCTCAAGAATCTCATGCTATCCGGCTACTTTAGTCTCAAGGAATTTTTGTTGCCATTAGTAGAAGTGAAAAGATTAGATTTAGTTGACAGTGGTATAGAAACATTGAAGTTGCCAATTGGACAGTTCAATAAACTTGAAGAGCTATATCTCGGTGGGCTCCGTGGGCGTCTTAAGAGCTTTCAAATAAATGAGCTTAGGTGCTTGACATCTCTTAAAATATTCTCTCTTTCTGAGTTCAGAGAAAGAATCGACAAATCGAAGTTAGTCATTCTGTTTCATGCCTGGCGTTGTTTAGAAGAATTGCATTTGATAAACTGTGTGGTTTCTGAGATACCTGATAATATCAGTGGCCTGTCATTGTTGAAGATTCTATCACTGCGAGGATGCAGCGTGATGAAACTGCCTACAAGCATCAAGCATCTTTCAGGGCTGAAAGAAATTGATTTGGGTCATTGCTATAGACTTAGGTCATTACCAGAACTTCCACCTTCTATTACTCAATTATATATGGAAGCTTGCACTTCGTTGAAGACTACAGATTTCAAAATGATGCCAGCAATATTACATTACAACAACTCTTGTGAGGTTAGAGTTTGTTGCTCAGGAAGCACAATTCCGAAGGGATTCAGATATTCTCAGATGGGGGAGAGTTCCATCACTATAGAGCTTGCACCACCTTCTTTTGACCATTTGCTGGGTTTTGTTAGTTGCTGTATTGTTTGTCCATTCGTTGGAAGTCGTTTCCTTTCATCGGTTGGCAGAAAATTTCACTTTGAAGATGAAGAGATCTATCACAAGGATGAAAAGGAATCGCTTCGCCCAGGGTATAAGGAAACAGATATTGTTTTTGTATGGTATGATCCAGTAGAAAGCATATTAAAGGGAACTCAAAGAAGACGATATGATGAGGGCCCCACTTCTAAGTTTGGATGTGAATTCTTCATCGGAGATCCAGATGATCCTTCTCGTTTGCTCAAATACAATCCGCTCTTAAAAGGGTGCGGAATATGGCCAATATATGCATCAGAATTACAAGAGATTCAACAAATGGAATTGGAGCTTTAGAAGGGTACTATTACACCAATGACCTTGCAGTTTAGTGGTATAAATACTCCACAATAAGTGGGAAGTCACAGGTTTGATCACTCTTATAACTCATGTTATTAGTGTCCGCCCGTATAATTAAAAAAAAAAAACAAGAAGGGTATTGTTACAAGCAATATCAGTGGCTTTTGAGTCTAATGCTGAATATAAATTAAAATTGTGAATTAGCATTAGAAAAATCTCCAAACTAAGCTAGTATCTTTATTTTCTATCCATGGGCATGCACATGTATTGTATCCTTTGAGCTTTGTAATGTAGTTTACCGATGGTTGAATTGAATGCGATGCAACTAGCATCTATCATCCTCCTCTGCCTTCTTTACTATTCAATCTGATCATTCTTTTCTCCAATTAATTAATTATGAGAAGCATTCTTTAAACTCCGATCGTGTCATTCTATGGTATGAGTAACATCAAAGAATGCTCAAACAAGATATTAAAAAAATTATATAGATATAATTTATGAATTCAATTTATAATGTTATATAGACAGTGAATGAAATTAATACCCTTTATAGAATAGAATGGTGACATTTTGACATATGTGATCTCTTTTATCAAGGCATGTGCCTCAGATTATGACAAGTTTCTCCAACAGATCGAATCAAGGGGAAAGCAAAGAGGATTGGGGATATTGATGGCCCAAAATAATTCCCATCAGCAAAGTTCTTCAGGACACATTCTATCTTAAAAGATTGCAGCAAGTATTGATTTTTTAGTTGGCTTTTGTAATGTTTATGCTGGTTTTTGTTATGTTTCTGATTTTTCTATGCTTCATGTCATGCCCTTACTCATAATTAACACATCCATTCGCTTCAATGAATGTGTCTAGTATTCAGGCAAATCGTGGAAACTAGCTACTGCCTTCTGCATCTTTGACTTCTTCATGCAAGAGAAAGTCCCACAATGATAACATGTTAAATTCCCTGAAACAAGCAGAAAATAGTCAGCTAATAAAAGCAACTAGACTTCATGGATACCACTCAGTGCATGAATATAAATAGAGAATAATAAAACACAATCAACAATGAAGATACCACTCAGCGAAGTTAAATGCATATTTTTTCTTAACTAGTTTATGTGTAGAGTGTTACTTTGCTTAGCAAAAACCTATTAGGTGTAAAACAAAAATCTTAAATATACTGAGCCAGATATGCATATATATACATGCAAGCATGTCAACTATATATAGACATATATCTGTTGGTTGTTGATGGTATACCTCAAATTTTGAAGTGACTATATATATACTAGTTGAGCAGTTAATAGTTTATCTCCAGCAGTGAAAAACTGAGAGCTGATGCGGTTCAAAATTTTCATTTTCTTTGCTTTTTTGTTGGCGGGGAAAAATTTCTTCGTTTTCTTTTGGTACTAATAGAAGTCAGCTTTCATAACTGCAACATACTCCTAGCATCATATGGACAATTTAAAATAAAAAATGCCTCAGAACAAAGAATGGTGAGAGCATAACAAGTGTAGTATGCGGTAGAATAAGTTCATGTCATTGTAGTTTTGTTGCTGATATATATGTCATTTAGTGTATTAGATGTTAAGGTCACATCATCATCATCATGTTGGTTTTTGTGCGTGAAGGTGGCAAGTGGCTGCACCAAACATCTCAATTTGGCTTCTACTTCACAGCTCTGTCTTCAACACTCACTCTGTACCATTTTATGGAGAAGCAGGGATATGATGGTTAAAACCTGCACAAGGACTTGTTCTGTTTGTATCTCTCTTCATCTCGAAATTCGTATCTCTGTGTCTGATTTTTTTAACTTACACTTCCTCTTCCAGAATATGGAATGGGTTAGTTTGCAAAATCACTCAAGTTATCTGTCACTGCCACATGTGAGCAAATTAAAGGAGCTATTTTGTATCCTTAATGACTACATGGTGATGAAGAAGCCAAAGTCAAAAACAAGTCTGGTTTTCAAAGTTTTTTAATACCCAAGTACCTTTCCCAAACTCTGGCTTCACTAAAATAAAAGGAACACCAACTTCATGGGAAATGCGCGCACACTAGGGGGAAAGAAACTACAACACTAACAATGACTACTACCTAATACTCACACGCTCTGTAAGCTTTGTATGTACGTACTTATCTCATCACTCAAACACAGGTCTTCATAATTAGTTCTTCCTCACACGATTCTGCCAAAAAAGTAACACTCACCAAACCAAACAAACAATGTTCAATATGAATACTTGTATTTAAATTCAATGAAATCTCTGTTTTTGAAAAACAGAATGTACGACATAGCTAGTCATTTTGTTAAGAAACATTGGTTTTCGTCAAATTTCAAATCCAAAAGCAAGAGAAAAAAGTTATGTATTTATATATACATAGAGATCAAGGAAAGCCAATGAAACTAGTACTGAAATGCCATTATACTTGCATAGAATTGTTTTCATCTATTTATTCTATCACTAATTTAACCTATATTAATTTGTTTATTAACCAGATTTAAGTAAAAATTATTCTTTAAACGAATTTCTTGGTTGCTAAAATTTGTGGGAGATTATTCCTTTTTTAATTCAAAATTGTGGGAGATTACTCTAGTTATCAACAATAGATAAATATAATCCCGTAAAAATGAAAGGAGAAATATGGATTGAATTAGCATCTTGTTGGGATTTACAACAAAGGAACTGAAATTAAGTTATATTATTTCTTCGAAGAATCCATGGATAGGATAGAATCCTCCAAAACTGCATGCATCACAGCAAACTTAAATGCCTTTGAATACATCGGTTTTTTCTTTAAATTAAACCGCTAGGCATCAAGTGGCCCACATTAAACCTTAAGTAATTTGGGCCAAGTTGGAAAGAGCCACGCAAAGATGATAGATAAGGCTGTCCTGACAAATATTTAACATAGCTATCTACCCACAGTATGAACCCAAATCTTCTGGTTAATTCAACACATCCTTGATGGTTGAGAAGATAAACTTTGATGCTATAAAACAATCAAGTCAACAAATCAAATATTTGTATGATTTTTATTTTTGTTTTCTTCTTCGAGTATGACAAATGGAGGAAACACGCTTTTGAATTTTTAACTTGCTTTCTAACGAAGACCCCTATACTGCTATCTAACGTTCAAGCCAAATATGAGGAAGATAGGAAGATCCAATTGATGACCTCACCATTTAGATTCAAGGTTCGCGCGTTTCAAATGATTCACAAAATTTCAGCTTGATGGACCACAAATGACTATCCAATATTGTAATAGCCTGAAAATATATATAATATAATTCTATCTCTTGTCCTAAATATAAGATAAAGTTGATTTTTTTAAGAGATTAAAGAAGCTAAATATGTTACTTAATCATATCATATGTTATGTATCCTTAGATTATATATTAGTTTATTAGTCAAACTAATTAATTTGGAGAAAAAAATATAAATATAAATACTCTAAAGTAATTTACTTAGCTTCCTTAATTTCTTCAAAAAAATCAACTTTATCTTATAGTTAGGGTCGGGAGGAGTAATAGTAATATATGATAATTGAAGTCTAAAGTCACCAAAATACCCACTCTTGCTTCTGAATTTTCAGTGGGCATGATGCTTCCAGGTGACCGTATCTGCCACAGTAATAACATATTGTTGGAAGACCCTCATATTCCACATATTGCGTTATTCCATCCAGCTTTATTTTGGAGACCAGCGGTTTTGTTCAATCCAGTTTAACTGCAAGTCGAGCAAATCTGGCTTTTTGTAGGTCCTGGGTGTTGTAGTCAATTTTTAGCACCTGTCCGATGACTTTTCCAATGGCTCGTAGGACACTTTTGTGGTAGTAATGGTAGGGTAGACCAGGCAAGCGGACCCAACCGAAGACCTGCTTGATCTCTAGGTTCAGTGGGGAGAAGGATGGTTCCCATGGGTGCACAGTGAGATAGTGGCCCTGGATAACCCATGGGCCCCCGAGCAGAGCATTTTGGTAATCTGCTTCCTCGTCAAAACGTACCATGAAGCAGCCACCATCAAGTTCAGTCAGTTTGAAGTGCCCTTTAGGATTCCAAAGAGATATGATTTTTGAGTGGAGGAGGTCTTGTCTTATGAAGCGGCCAAGGAGTTTAACAACCACTGATAGCTGCATGTGGTTAATCATAATCTCCTTGATTCTCTTTGAGAAGGTAATGGAGGGGATTTGCCCGTGAAGTGCAATATGGATGTCTTCTTCTGCTAGTTGTAGCTCCTCTGTTTGGCGTTGTTGGTCTGGTTCCACTCTACCGTGTCCGTTGAGCAGCTTGTCTTTGAAGGTTGGTGCTACTTGCGATGCTTGGGAACCCTGTGTCATGCTGAGGTCCTTGCTGTTGGGGAGTCCCTGTTCGGACATAGTTAGAAAAGATAATATGAGAATGAATAATCTGAAGCACTGAATTGAATAGTGCTCAGGTGCTATTGTATTTATACTACTTATTTCTAGAATATTGTATTGAGTAGTATAAATACAATAGCACCTGAGCACTATTCAATTCAGTGCTTCAGATTATTCATTCTCATATTATCTTTTCTAACTTGGTATCAGAGCGCCAAGAATGGATTCATCTTCTTCGATTGATTCTGCCTCCTCCGCTGCACCGAAAACCTACTCCCTTTTTAGCTCGTCTAGCCAAACCACAGCGATCAAGCTGGATCGCACTAATTTCCTGGTTTGGGAATCCATTGTTTTACCACTGATCGAAGGAAACAGACTTGAGGGTCACATTGATGGCTCAGATAGAGCACCACCGAAGACGATTTCTGATGGTGCAAGAACAACATCAAATCCGGCGTACAAAGACTGGTTCGCAGTAGATCGAATGCTCGTTGGATGGCTGCGAAACACTATGACCCAAGATATAGGGGCTCAGCTACTTCATTGCTTGACTGCCGAAGATCTCTGGAATGCTGCACGAGATCTGACTTGTGCATCTACCAAAGCTAGAGTTCTAGTGATTAAGAACGACCTCCACAATACCCGAAAGAATGCATTAAGGATGGATGAGTATCTCAACAAAATGAAGAATCTATCTGATGAACTTGCTCTGGCTGGATCTCCCATTGCTCTCGATGATTTGATTCTACACACACTCAACGGACTAGATGCTGAATACAATGCTATTGTAGTGAAATTAATTGACAAACCAGATCTGACCTGGGTCGATGCTCAAGCTGCTCTGCTCTCATTTGAAACTCGCCTTAATCAGTTGCAACATTTTTCTAACCTGAGTATACAACCAACAATCAACGTTGCTCAGCGTGATAATACCGGACGGCGAGATGACACTGGACGCGATTCTAATCGTGGCTGGCGTGGTAATTTCAGAGGTTCTAGAGGAAGAGGACGCTCTCAAGGTCGTCGTGGTGGTCGTCCTTATTGTGTTCACTGTCAGCGACCTGGACATACTCTAGCTAATTGCTACTACAAAGATAACCATGCCTCTGCACAAGATTACTCTAGTTATAATCCTCAAGCGTATTATGCTAATCCTTACTCTGTTGCAGATCCCACTTGGTATATGGATAGTGGAGCAAACTATCATGTTACTCCACACTCAAAGCAGCTAGATCAAGTCACTCCTATAGGTAAGTCTTATCTTACTACATGTACGGGAGAACAAAGACCTATTCAGGGAATTGGTTTCACTTCTATTCCCTGTAAACAATCTAAGCTATTTCTCAAAGATGTTCTCTATGTTCCCTCTGCTAGAAAGAACTTAATGAGTGTCAATAAACTGATCCGCGATAATTCTGTTAATGTGAAGTTTACTGATAAGAGTTGTGATGTGAAGGACATGAAGACAGGGCAAACGCTGTTGCAAGGGAAACCCAAGGAAGGCATGTATCCAATGGAGATAAGCAGGCTCAAAAACCAACCTAAAGCTTTTCTGACATATACGAATCTCGAATTTCTCAAATGGCATCACTCTTTAGGACATCCTAGCTCTCAGATTCTCAAGCAAGTTCTTAACAAATGTAATAAAAATTCACAAATTTCCATAGATGACAAATTCGTTTGTGAAGCTTGTCAATTAGGGAAATCAAGGTTGTTACCATTTCAAACATCAAAATCTCAGTCTTCTGTTCCGCTTGAGCTAGTTCATACTGATTTATGGGGACCAGCCCCTATTCAATCTAGCAATGGTCATCGTTTTTATATTCATTTTTTAGATGATTTCAGTCGGTATACATGGATCTATCCTTTAAAACACAAAGGAGAAGCTGTCAATGCTTTTAAACTTTTTAAGTCATTTGCTGAGAATCAATTCAATCAGAAAATTAAAGTGATACAGTGTGATAATGGTACTGAATTCAAACCATTTATTCCCATTGCTCAAGAAGCTGGGATTGATATTCAGTTCACCTGTCCATATACATCAGTACAGAACGGTAGAGCAGAGAGAAAACACCGTCACATTGTGGAAATGGGTTTAACGCTATTAGCTCATGCAAGCATGCCATTGAGATTCTGGGTTGAAGCGTTTCAGTTAGCAGTTTTTCTGATTAATCGATTACCCACTTCTATATTAAATGGCCAAACTCCTCTGTTTCAGCTTAAAGGAACAGAACCAGATTATGAACTTTTGCAACCATTCGGCTGTGCATGTTATCCCTGTTTGAAGCCTTACAATGATCATAAATTTCAATTCCGTAGCCAAAAGTGTGTGTATCTTGGACCTGCAGCTCAACAGAAGGGTCATAGATGTCTAAGTGAATCAGGCAAGATTTTTGTTTCGAGACATGTTATTTTTGATCCGTTTGTATTTCCTTTTGCTTCAGGTTTCATGACCAGAATGGTTAAGAGTGATACTGCTGAGAATGCTGTACCATTTATTATTAATATGCCTTCAACTTCAGCTCCATCAATGACCTCTGGATCTATAGAGGCAGAACACTTCTCGCCTGAAACTACGTCCCCTGCTAATGTTGGGTCTGAGAATCACCAAGTCACTGAGGATAGCCTTACAGATTCTCCGTTATCTTCTCCTGTTTTGCCTAGGCCTGCTAACCAGCATACTATGACGACTCGGGCCAAAGATGGCATAGTTCGGCCCAAATACCCTTATGTTGGGCTTCTTAAAGCTGAAGATCCTATCACTCTGATTCGAAGCTCCGAACCACGCACTGTGCGAGAAGCTCTGTCTTCTTCAGCTTGGACACAGGCGATGATCGAAGAGATGAATGCGTTGCTCCGGAATCAAACCTGGGTGCTAGTGCCTTTTGCTCATCAGAAACTCATCGATAATCGGTGGATTTTTAAAACCAAATTTCGAGCTGATGGTTCAATCTTGAAGCACAAAGCGAGATTGGTGGCAAAGGGTTTTCAACAGACTCCGGGAATCGATTTCAGTGAGACGTTTAGTCCAGTTGTGAAATCCACAACAATTCGAGTTATTCTGACTCTAGCCGTTACCTTCAAATGGCAGATTCGTCAGCTCGATGTGGATAACGCGTTTCTCAACGGATTTTTGCGTGAAGAAGTCTATATGCCTCAACCAGAAGGCTTTGTGGATCAGCGACGACCAACTCATGTTTGTAAGTTAATTAAAGCTTTATATGGCCTGCGCCAAGCTCCGAGAGCTTGGTTTGATAGATTGAGATTAACCTTACTGAGTTGGGGTTTCAAGAATACACGAAGTGATGTGTCTCTGTTCATATTGCAGAATTTTAATTTGACCATATTTATTCTGATTTATGTTGATGACATTTTGGTGACTGGAAATAATCCTATCTATGTGGATAAGTTTGTGCGGAAATTGAACATGATCTTTTCTTTGAAAGATTTAGGACCCCTGTATTACTTTCTGGGTCTCGAAGTATATCGTGATAATCAAGGGATTTATTTGAGTCAGGCCAAATATGTTATTGATTTATTGAAAAAGTTTGGGATGAATGATTGTGCATCAGTGCATACTCCTATGGTTACTGGACGATTATTATCTTCAAAAGATGGTGAATTATTGGACAATCCTACAGAATATAGGCGAGCCATAGGATCATTGCAATATCTTACAACAACACGACCTGATATTTCCTATGCAGTTAATAAGCTTAGTCAATTTTTGTCACAGCCCAGAACTAGTCATTATCAAGCTGTTAAACGCATTTTTAGATATCTTAAGGGTACTTACAGTTTTGGATTGCGTATCAAACCATTTCATCATCCTCAGTTGCTTGCTTATATTGATGCAGACTGGGCTTGTGATACTGATGATAGAAAGTCTACAGCAGGAATGTGTGTTTTCCTGGGTAACACCTTAATTTCTTGGTCATCTAGAAAACAAAAGGTTGTGTCTAGATCTAGCGCTGAATCTGAATATAGATCACTCTCGGATGGCTCAGCAGAGATTAAATGGTTGAATTCTTTATTATTTGAAATAGGTCTATTCCTGAAGAAACCTTCTGTGATATGGTGTGATAATCTTAGTGCTAAAGCCATGGCTGCAAATCCAGTACATCATACAAGAAGCAAACATATAGAGATAGATGTTCATTTTATTAGAGATCTGATTCAGTCAGGAGAAATTGATGTCAGATATGTACCTTCTTCTTATCAGATTGCAGATTGCTTGACCAAACCATTGTCACAACCACAATTTCAGTTTCTCAGAAGCAAACTCGGGCTGGTTGTCACACCCTCTCGTTTGAGGGGGAAAGTTAAATTATAATTAGCTTTGTGTAAATGAAAAAGGGTATACTTGGACACTGTGTATGGAATATTCAGTAGGTGTCATATGTGTATACGTGTAGGATTGCTATAGGGTTTGTTATGATTGCTATAGGGTCTGTTAAGATTTGTTACAGCTGTATATTTCTAGAATATTGTATTGAGTAGTATAAATACAATAGCACCTGAGCACTATTCAATTCAGTGCTTCAGATTATTCATTCTCATATTATCTTTTCTAACTGACATCTTGGTGGAGTCTTCAACTTGAGCAATTTGTTTCTGTTCCTCTGTCTCCTGAGTAGTCGGGTTCTCAGTCTCCATTGCTATCGGTATTTCCTCTTGAGAACCTGTTTTCACTTTCTTCGCGTCTCTATTATCTGTCACCGGAGGAGTGCGATCATTTTCCCCCGCCAGTTCGACATCTATTTGGCATTCCATGTTTGGCTCCGCTGTTTGGTATTTCTTACTCTCGCTTTCCACCCTACCATCGTTAGTGGCAGAGTGGTTCACTCTTTGCCTTCCGCCGCAGTGGGCAAAGATTTTTAGTTAGATTTTTAATATTTTATGAAGATTTCTGTTATGTTTATGATTTTGCTTTGCTTCATGACACGCCTTTAATCATGATTATCAGATCCATTGGCTCCGATGAATGTGTGTTGTATTCAAGCAAATTGTGGAAACTAGCTACTACTTTTCGCCTGCATCTTCTACTTCTTCATGCAATTCCAAACTAGCTGGACTTGATCTGGCTTCACTTTTGAGAGTTCCCTCTGAAGATTGTGTGAATTCCTACAGCAGAATTCTGTAATAATTCTGGATTTGGGAATTTGTTTTATTTTGAAAGCGAACTGATACGCCAACTTAAATAGGGAGAGAAGCCTACGATTATAACATGCCAACTTCCCTGATACAAGCAGAAAATAGTCAACTAATAAAAGCAAAATGGAATGACTGCCACATGTGAGAAACTCTTAATTACCCTCTTCCTCAGTATCCAAGTTATCCAACCCGTAATAGGTCATGATAATGCCAGAGTAGCTTTGTGATCTTAAAGTTGCAAAAGTTTTCTGGCTAGAAAAAAAAAAACGTTGCAAAAGCTCATTTTCAAGAGGCTTTATAAAAACTAGAAGTTGGAATTCATACTAAGGTCATCTAGTCAAACATCGCATGAATAAACTGAAGTCTAGTTGTGTTTCTGTTAAATCCATATTTCGTCATGGGCCTTTTTGAATTTGCTTCATAATCATTTGTGATAGGCCAAAATTTCTTAAAAAAATATTCAAATACTCCTATATTTGCAATCAACAATTGAAGAGATAATGGACTAATCGATATTTAATGCGGCCTATGAATATCATTGTCCATTCAGTGAGAAAAATATACATTCTTTCTTTGAACTAGAGGGCTACTGTATATAATTTCATTCATATACTTTACTCCCTTATTCTCCAAATTCTGTTTTCTCAAAGGTGCTGATTTCTTCTCTCTTGTTTTCTTACAAAGAAGTGGAGCTCTGTAATGTAGTTAGACGTAGTAGTGGTTTGAATTGAATGTGATGCAAGTAGGATATATCAGCCTCTAATCTTCCACAACTTTCATTAATTTGTTGTCACATGCATAGGTCTCCTTTCAAAAGAACTTGATTCGTATCATTCTGGATATGAATGTTTAGTTACTCATATGACAATAAATATTTTGGTTTTCTTAAATAGCTAGTCAATTTCTATGGCTCGTGCGAATTTTTGCTCTGCCCGTCACTAGTGTTAATGAATTCAAATAAATCTGAATTGCATTCATGCACATTTTGGAATTACAAACAAGCCTTGTACAGAATGAAAAGCAATATAGATGTCATATATTATCTCAAGTCCTAAATATAAGACCCAATTGATTTTTTTGGATATATAATATTTCTTTCAGTTTATAATATAAGACATATTTACCTAATTTGATTTAATTAAAGAAATTAGTTAAGTTAGTTAATTTAACATAGATTTTCTAAAATACCTTAATCATCTTCTTTAATTTCCTTGTTCCCTCCCTTTGATCATACGTCCCAAAAATTGTGCTTTCATGTTTATGGATCATTAATTTAGCCTATTTAAGCTTATTTCCTTTTCGTTTTGTTGCTCATTTAAGCTTTCAAGTCTGTTTCAACTGTGTAACTACACTGTATTTCCGTGCAGATTTCATGCTTGTTCTTTAAAACATCTAAAAGCATCCTCGAAATTATTCATATGCATCTCAATAACTCGTGAGGTAAGATTCATCCCCAATCAAAATAATGCTCTGAACATGCTTAGGTCAAAAGCTATCTTGGCTGGCTTCCCCTTTCCAATACTCTACAGTAGAACAGAAAATACTGAACTCGATTTTAAATTAGACGCGCTAATCTAAAGCACCCGGAATTCAAACAACTTGCAAGCACCTAATTGGTGCTCTTAACTCTTCAATTCAAACCCCAAAATCCAGACAGAATATGATATTCGAATATGAAGTTCAGAAAGTCTCCGATGAAAACGAATTATTACCAAATTAAACATTCAGAGCAGTGCCACTTTTAACTAGAAGTGTCAAGGGTCAGCTCCACGGTCTTACAGCTGCAAGGAAACGGACCAACTCCAAATGCCGTCTCCACAGAACACTTTCAAACAGAGATTGGAGAATAGTGCATATCACCAAACAATCTTGGACCCGTCGGAATCAAATTATTAGAACCCTAGCATTTCAGGGAGAAGAAAACCCAAAAATTTGAGAAGAATAGAGAGATTGGCATCAGAAAGATAGGGAAATTGAAAATCGGAGAGCGTCTAGCAGAAGAAAAGACACAGATAGAGTGTGCAGGAGAGGGCGAGAGCGAAATTACAATTGCTATTTGAGTGAGTAGAATTGGATGAAACAGGCGTCTTCAATACGCTGTCCGCTACCCGTCCAGAAACGACGCCGTATTAAAATTTCGTGGCTGATCTGCACCATTCGTTTATCAGATGGTAAAGATTAGTTCAATAAAACGCGCTTTTGAATAGTCCACTTGGATTGTGTTTCATAAATCTCCAAATCGTGTTTTGCGCAATCGAAACAAAACTCCTCTCACACAATTACCTATAAGTCATAAAAGATATTAAAAAAAACTAATACAATCAGACTCTTGCTCTTTAACGAAGATTCCCCATATTGACAAGGAAGTTTCCCAGAAATCTTCTTCTTCCTCGCTTGAAACTGCATCGCTCTCTGCACAGATATCACTATTGCTCTTAGTTTACCAGAAAAGGTTTGATCGATCCAGGTATGTTGATCTTCTTCCTCGTTCCTTATGTAATTAAAATCTCTGTTTGAACTATTCCTCACATGCTTGCCAGAAAAATCCATGTTCCTAATGAGTTCAATGATGGTGGTCTGTTTCTAAAATTTTATAAAATTTGAAAGCATTTCACACATTTTTTCCTATATATAACAGAGTTAATGAATCAGCTGCAAAGTTCATGATTGTGAACACTGTGTGTTAATTAGTCTGGTTCAATTTAAGTCCTAGTACATAGTTTACCATAGCCGCATAGTCAGGATATACAAACCTGGAACTTCTGGCTAAGCTAGCACAACCTCTAGCTACCAGCTGAATCATGCCCTCGTTGATGAAAAAGATAACAATTGACGTTATAAAGCAATCAAGTCAACAGAGTCCCATGATGTTGTGACCTCTCTTTCTAAAGTTTTATAAAAATTGAATGGATTTCACACATTTTTCCCTATATTTCAGAGTTGATGAATCAGCTGCAATGTTTGTGCATGATTGTGAATATTGTGGTTCAATTTGCATTATATATACCCACACAAATACATATTGATGCATTGATGATGATATATTAGGACGTTGACTTTTTTTTGTTGGGTGATGATTGCATTTTTGCTCTGTTTCACCATCTTTCAGTTCCACTTGTTTGATTTTTAAAATGGTGCATGATCAATATATCAAAACTTAAATAAAATTTTCTGTGAGACAATGAATCTTAATCATATATCATGAATTTCGTTCTACCAGGTAGATCAACTTCAATTAACGAGAATGCTCGTTAAGCGTTTTAATTGAATACTTCCATAACAATTCATTTATTTCTTAGTTATCACATCCGAGTTAGCAAAGATTGAAAAGATTTTATTAGAGTTGATGATTGTGAATACTGTGCTTTAATTTGCATTGTGCACACACATACTTAACGATGCATTGATACTAATATTTTGGGACATTGATGATTGTGTTCTTGCTCTGTTTCACTATCTTTCACTTTCTCAATTCTTCCTAACCTCATTCTCCTTTAAAATTGGGACTTTAAATTTGGTAAAATAATATATAATTCTCCTCTTCCTATACAGGTTTTATATAGTCTACAAACTCCAAAAATTTAAATCTTTAGAATCTCAGAGAATCAGAATCTAGCACTTGAAAGCATGGTGTTGTTAGAGCCACAATTACTTGTGGGTGTGGTCCTCTCTGTCGTAGCCATTGGGATCACCGCTTTCTATCTCTATTCTTCCCGGAAGAAGAACACAGGTTTGACTCTTCCACTTTGTGTTTAATTTCTCTGCTTCTTTCTCACTTCCTGTTGTTCTGGCGTTGGCAATGTTTTTTGGTGTGTCTCATTTAATTTCTTGAACAATTTCTTTGCAAATACGGAAGCGAATTTGCTATTCACATGAATCTTTGTTTCATTCCTGAAAGACTGATACAAAAACAAGACTTTGATCACACCTTTTTTTTTGGTAATTATAATTAAAGTGATAGAATTTGTGATTTTAATTTTTGTCCAAGTTTATTTTGTTTCAATTTAGCTGCTTGTGATTAGAAAGTTAATTTAGAGTCTTAACAAGTGCACTTCATGTTGTAATAACTAATAATTAAGCGTTGGGTCAAAAACACTAATAAGTAAGTGGTTTGGAAGTTAAATTTAGGGAGAATGACAGAAAAATACCACTTGAACTTCAAAATCCCAAATTAGTCCTTTGACAAAGATTTACGTTATTAATCTCATTACTATTCTTGTCAATCCCATTACTCTTCTTGTCAATGGGATTTTGAAGTTCAAATAATATTTTTTTGTCATTCTCCCTTAAATTTATTGCATATATAAATTTTTACATTATATAATTAAGTGTGCTTGATGGCGTGATGGCCATAAACAGTTTGGTGACCAAAGAGTCATGAGTACAAACCCCTTGACATTATATTATCCGGTGGTGACTGGGTTTTATTTTTTCAAAAAAAATCAATGGAGCAAGGACATTTTGGTTATTTATCATCAAAGCATACTTTTATTTTTGTCCTCTACTTCTGAACTGAAACTTTAAAATTTCTTGGGGCCTAACAGTGACTACAATGAAATTCTCCCAAATTGTATCCAAGCTACCGAAGCCTGATACAAATTAAATTCTCATGGGACTGAACGTATAATATTTGAAAAGTTACAAGTTTATTAAAAATGTTATTATTGGAAGCTTGAGTGGAGAAATTAGCGTCCAAATTTATTAGTATTTATTAACGCCCTATAGTTTTTGTTTATATCCAGTAATGACTGCATTCGCTACTTCTTCCCAACTTCAACGGAAAAAGTATGATGTTTTTATCAGTTTCAGAGGTTCAGACATTCGAGATGGATTTCTTAGCCATTTGACAAATCAATTACGGCGAGAGGGGATAGATGTGTATGTCGATGAGCGGTTAGAGAGTGGGGATAAAATATCATCTGCGCTTTTGGAAGCAATAGAAAGATCAATGATTGCACTGGTGATATTCTCTAAAGACTACGCTTCTTCCAGGTGGTGCTTAGAAGAGCTAGTAAAAATCATGGAATGCAAGCGAGTCGATAGCCAGATTGTAATTCCAGTTTTCTATAATGTTGACCCCTCACACGTTAGACACCAAAAAGGATCTTATGCTGAATCATTTTCTCAGCATAAACAAAAGTTTAAAGATAATACCTTGTTGCAAGTTTGGAGATCTGTCTTGAAAGAAACTGCAGACATATCCGGTTATCATTCCTCGAATTTTCGGTAAGTTTTTTCACATTCTGTCATTCAATATATGTTTGCATAGTTTATCGATTATATGTTTTCTCCCCATAAAAATATAAAAATTATTATATCTAGGGATGTATTATTTTTAAAACTGTGTGAAATTTTCAAAAAATAATTTCTTTCTTTTACTATGGCAGTAATGAATCAGATCTTATTGATGGAATAATCAAAGATGTATCGAAAATGCTGGAACATAAGGACACAATTGAGCCAAATCACCTTATTGGATTTAAGGAAAATTTGGCTACTATTGAATCATTTATGAAAGTCAAGTCACAAGATGTTGGGGTACTTGGAATTTGGGGTAAAGGAGGAATAGGTAAAACAACCTTAGCTCGTGCCGTCTTTGACAAATTTTCCTGTCAATTTGATAGTTCTTGCTTTGTATCAAATGTGAGAGAGGAATCAAAAAAGATTGGATTGACTTGTTTGCTTGAAAAAATTCTCTCTATACTACTAAATGACGAAAATCTCACAAAGAAAGGAAGACCCAACACTCTAAGGAGGCTACGTCGTATAAGAGTTCTCCTAGTGCTTGATGATGTAGACACCTCTATGCAATTACATGATCTTATGAAAGAAAATCTTTCATTGGGACCAAAAAGCAAAGTCATCATAACAAGTAGAGACAGACATGTTCTTGTTAGTGGAGGAGTTCAAGTAGTACATGAGGTTGAAGAATTAAATATGGAAGAATCACTTCAACTTTTTTGTCAGCATGCTTTCAAGCAAGCCTATCCCAAAATGGGATATGAGAAGTTATCAGTACAGGCAATTAAGTATGCAACAGGCCTTCCATTAGCATTAAAAGTTTTGGGTTCATATTTGTACTCTAGAGATTCAACAACATGGGATAATGCGCTAAAAAAATTCAGAAAGTATCCTCATTGTGAAATTCAAACTGTATTACGGATGAGTTATGATGGACTTGATATGTCAGAAAAGAAGATATTTTTAGACATTGCTTTCTTTTTTAAAGGGAAGACAAAAGAAGATATTGTTAGGGTGCTAGATGCTTGTGAAGACTTCTACACGGATTATGGAATAGCCAGGCTTCTAGATAAAGCTCTCATAACTATTTCAAGAGACAATGGAGTAGAAATTCATGATTTATTGCAAGAAATGGCTGAAGAAATAGTTCGAGAGGAATCAAGAGAGCATCCTGAAAGGCGAAGTAGGTTAAACGATGCAAAGGAAATCCAAAATGTACTGGAAAATAACAAGGTAAAAGAGAAGGATGTGTATCAATTCTTTTTTTCATTTGTTATGTTTTTTTATAGGTTTTTATTCATTATAATTTTTTGAAGAAATTTTAAAATCCCCTTCATTAATATTATTTGATTTATGTTATGTTAGGGAAGTGATGCAATTGAAGGCATTATATTGAATATTGAAAAACATCTCTACTTGAGTGCTGAAACTTTCCAAAAAATGAGAAATTTAAGATTTCTCAAGATCAAACCTTCTTACATAATCGAGGAATCTCAATTCGTCAAGCATACCATGTATCTTCCTAATGGTATGGATTCAATTTCCAATGAACTAAGGTACTTTAGCTGGGAACATTATCCTTTGAAATCTTTGCCACAAGGGTTTAGTCTGACGAAACTTGTTGAAATCCATATGCTTTGTAGCAAGGTTGTAAAACTATGGGATGGTGTGCAGGTATCTATATACTATAGTATGCTTCGTTCTTTAGTCAAATATTAAAATAAAATATAATCAACTATCAAATAATAAAACAAAAACAAGAAGAAAGGAATTGTTAACTACAAAATTAAATGTATTTGAAATTAATTAACTATTTACAAATATTTGTAGACTATTAAAAAATAAAAAATTATTTGAAAATAAAATTTAAAACAATAAGAAGAACAAATAAGAAATAAAAAACTTGGATTCAAGTTTATTAAATGAATTGACATAACAAATTAACTTACTTGTTGACTATAAAAAATAATAAGATTATATATTTTAAAATGGGTGATTTTTTTTAAATCAGATTCAGAACAAGAAGAGGACATTGTCAACTTTCAAAATGTTTCAGAAAATTTCAAATTTTTGAATGAATGAAAAAACAAAAAAAAAGAACAAGGAAAGTGAACAGGAAAAACGAGTAAATAGTAAATAAGTTTGAATTCAACTTTTATTCTAAGAATTGACTGACATGTATTAAAATAGTAAAAATAATAAGAAAATACTAAAATTATTGAATGAATTTCGAATTTCAAATATATTTAAAAGGACAAAACTTACATTTAGTTTATTATATCCAGTCCATCCAGTTCTCCAATCAATGTGTGCCACCTAGATCCATTAGACACCTCATCAATTAACACCGTTTTCTCAGAAAAATGCTTAGATTGCATCATTGACACGGAATTGCCATGAATTTTTTCTTTCTGTTGCATATCCATAGCATAATCTGCATTACCACCTGAACGAACCCCATATGATCAAAAGTAAATTCTGCAGCAACTAAACAGTTAATTGATGAGGTATCTAATGAATCGTGGTATATGTTGATTGGAGAACTTGATGGACTGAATATAACGAATTGGATGTAAGTTTTTTCCATTTCTAAATTATATGTTTTTGAAACAGCCAAATTAAATCTCAGTAATAAAATGAGAACAAGAAGAATCAAATGTTACGCATAAAATTTATTTTTTATTTTCTAAACAAATGTAAAAAAATTAAATAAGGGATCTAAAAATTTCAGCCTTTTCAAATCAGAAAGAACTAGAAAAACGAAAAGAAAAATAACTATAGAAGTTTGAATTCAAAATTTATAAATTTATTTATATTAAATATTTACTTAAAATAAAAATTCAAATAAAAAATTAGAACAGAAGAATGAAATTGTTAACTATAAAAGTTTCAAAAGAAACATCAAAACAATAAGATAACCAAATATTTAAAATTTAAAAAGTGTCATGGATAAGAAAAACGAATTATTAAATTAAAAAATAATAAGTAAGTAAATCGAAATAAAAAATCATAACAAAAGAATCGAATTGTTAACTATAAAAATTATTTTCAAACGAACAATCAAAACAATAAGATAATCAAATATTTAAAATTTAAAAAATATTATGCTAAGAAAAACGAATTATTAAATTAAAAAATGACAAGTACGTAATCAGAAACATGTATCACTCAACATGGTGTATAAAAAAATATTTTCAAACCAACAATTTTCAAAAAATAAGATAATAGGTTTTCTAATTATAGATTTTTGAATCAACCAAATCAAAATTTAAGCGTAAAACAATTAGACAAGAGATAAAATAATTTCAGTTTTTTGAAGGGACAATGATAGAAAAATACCATTTGAACTTTAAAATCCAGCTGACAAGAATTATAATGAAATTGACAAGAATAATAATGAGATTGACAACGCAAATATTTGTCAAATAATTAATTTAGGATTTTGAAATTAAAATGATATTTTTCTGTCATTTTTCCTTTTTTGAATGTGAAGGAACAATAAAAAAAAAAAAAAAAAAAGGGTTAAGGTGCAAAAATGCACATGAGGTTTTATCAAAAGTGCAACCAACACTAAATGCTTTTTTTAGGTGCAAAAGTAACTATGAGGTTATAAATAAGGTGCAAAAGTCACAGTAGGTGTTAGATGGGAAACTCTGACCGTTAAAGGCAACTTATCTGGCTAACTTTGATGACGTGGCTGCTGACTGGGATTAATGAAAAATGTCAAAAAACGTAGTGGAAATGATTTGGGGAAAACGCATAACATGGGTTATGTGAAAGAAATCAGAAACAGAGTGAAGCGACAAAGCTCCTGTCGACGAAATCAAAAATCCAAGGGCAAGCTACAATCGTTAACGAATCAGAGGGAGAGGGTTCCGAAATCTGTTCCTACAATCAACGAATCATAAAAAGATGCTAATAAAAAGTAACAGTCAACATATAAAGTTATCATATTTCCCAAATTTTATCAATAATCAATTTTAAATTCAAGGAGAGCATAGCCTAAACCCATCTCCATCTTACAACAACTAAAACCATTTGCAACGAAAGCCATTAAAGTGAAGATACCTACCTAAAGTGAGCTCCTTAAACCTTGGTTTTCCACTTGTTTTGAGTTCAGTCTTCTCTTTTCTCACACACAGATGTTGAAACAGGGGAAGGGGAATAAAGTTTAACCCAAACTACTCACACCAATACAAGGAAGAAAAACGCAGAGAGAGGAAATTGCTCAAATTACCAGAAAACCAAACCAACAGCAAGGAGGACGAATTTCACACTTACCATACACACAATCGATGCCCTAAAAAGGAAAAAGACGAGCCAAAGCTCTGTACCCAAACCCAACACAGAGCGACTCCCAAAACAGAGGAAGAAGAAGATCGATTGAGGGAGATGATGGACGAACCAGCAAGGAGGATGACGCCCTACGCACTCATACACACCACAGCCATGATGCTGAATGGAGAAGATGGTTGAGAACGTTCTAGAGAAGCCAAGAATTTTTTTCCCCTCTCCCCTTGCTGTTATGAACATCGATGAGGAAAGTTAGCCAGATAATCCCAGTCAGCAGCCACATCAGCAAAGTTAGCCAGATAAGTTGCCTTTAACGGTCAGAGTTTCTCATCTAACACCTACTGTGACTTTTGCACCTTATTTATAACCTCATAGTTACTTTTGCACTTAAAAAAAGCATTTGGTGTTGGTTGCACTTTTGATAAAACCTCATGTGCATTTTTACACCTTAACCCAAAAAAAAAACTTATTTTCAAACGAAAAGTCAAAACAATAAGATAATAAAATATTTAAAATTTAAAAGTGTTGTGGGTAAAGAAAAAAAATAAAAAAAATAAAAATAGTGAGTAAGTAATCAGAAACAAGTACGTACAACATAGCGAATAATTTTTTTAAATCATCAATTTTCAAATTTAAAATACTAAGATAATAGATTTCAAAATTGCATGTTTTTGAAACAGCTTTTGAAACAGCCAAATCAAATTTCAATAATAAAATGAGAACAAGAAGAGTCCAATGTTTGTATCCCAAAAAAAATAAGAAGAATCCAATGTTAACTAATAAATTTATTTTCAATTTTCTAGACAAATGTAAAACAATTAAATAAGGGATCTAAAAATTTTATCTTTTTGAGTTGGAAAGTACTATAAAAGATGAAAACCCATTTTAATAGAAAATTACTTATTTGAGATTTTAAAGTTTAAATGCTATTTTTTTTTATCTTTTTCTCATAACTAAATAAGTTTGAATTCAAATTTTATCAGCTAATTTATGTTAAATATTTACTTAAAATAAAAAAGGGGATGGAATTGTTAACTATAAATTTTAAATAGTGTTATGTGAAAGAAAAATGTATTAATAAATTAAAAAATAATAAGTAAGTTTATTCAAATAAAAAATAACAACAAAACAATGGAATCGGCAACAATAAAATTTATTATCAAACGAAAAAAAAAAAATATGATAATCAAATTTTTAAAATCTAAAAAAGTGTTATGGGTAAGAAAAATGAATATTAATTTAAAAGATAATAAGTGAGTAATCAGAAACATGTACGTATAACATTGTATAAAAAAATATTTTCAAATAATAGGTTCTTTTTTTTTTTTTTTTTTTTTGAGTATGAATTGAATATCATTCTACAAGAAGTGCAAATACAAAACAAGGACACCCAGCGTTACATTCTTTCATCATGATCCACAAATAATAGGTTTCAAACAAAAGGATGGAATTATTAACTATAAAATTTAAAAAGTGTTATGGCTAAGAAAAAAGAATCATTAAATTAAAAATAATAAGCAAGCAAATTCTAGTAAAAAAATAACAACAAAACGATGGAGTTAGTAATAATAAAAAAATTTTCATACGAAAAATTAAAACAATATGATAATCAAATATTTAAAATTTAAAACGTATTATGGATAAGAAAAATGAATTATTAATTTCAAAAATAACAAGTAAGTAATCAGAAACTTGTACATATAATATAGCGCAAAAAAAATATTTTCAAATCATCAATTTTCAAATAATAAGATAATAGTTTTTAAATTACAGATTTTAGAATCAATAAAATGAAAATTCAAGCATAAAATAATTAGATACAGGATCAAAAAAATTTCAGCTTTTTCAATGGGAAGGAATAAGAAAAACAAAATAAAAAGTAACTAAATAAGCTTGAAATAATATCTTGAATTAAATATCAAATATTTAATTAAAAAATCGTACTCAAATAAGAAATAAGAACAACAGTTATGGAATTGTTAGCAATAAAATTTATTTTCAAACAAGATCTCAAACAAAAATATCAAACATTAAAACTCGAAAAATAAAAAAAAAAGTTAGAAAAACAGAATATTAAATTAAAAAAATAATCATTAAGTAATCCAAACATTTACAAGATAGAGTTGGCTACCAAAAAATATATTTTAAAATCAAAATTAAAATATTTCATAATTTTATGCTTTTGTCTTAATTTAGTGGCACAAATAGTGATTTTATAGACTATTTCATGCAATATTTTGGTTGTACTTCGAGTTTGCTCATCATTGTTCCTTTAGAGCATCAAATTTTAAACATGTGATTTGTACCCTTTAGGGTTTAGAAGATCCTGCTTCTTCATCAGATATAGTGCCAATGTTTAAACTATAATGAAATTATATGCAACAAAACTTTTGTTTCGAAAGTGTACATACAAAAAACTAACGTTGGGCAAAATTTTAGGGAAATGTAGTATATTAATCATTTAATTAAAAAACATTAAAATATAATTGGGAGAATTCCCCACAAATAGCTCATTGGAAACTTTATTGCCAAATGGGACATGAGGGAAGAGCATTTGCACATAAAGGAATATTGTTCGAGCACAATGGAATGTCATATAGGGATGATATATTGAATATATAGGAGGATTGTTTGAACACAATGGAAGATCTTTTGCATACGAAGAAGATTATTTGTACCCAAATGTCCAATTTAGCAAATAAGTTTTCATTGCAAGTCTTTATGTATGTCACATGTTACTAATTGTATAGTTTCAGAACTTGTACAATAAATAATTGTGCAAAATGGTTTCTATATTGTATAGATGATATTTGTAAATTTTACCGACAAATAAACAATTTACTACAATATTACAAAGCCCTTCCCCGTGCATTGCACGTGAACTGAACTAATTTCTTTATAATGGTAAGTCACTTTTGTGATCTCTACAATCCCACATAGTTCTCTTCAAGCTCTTCCACCACTATCATCCTGAATTGTTTTTTAGACTAAATGCAGTCTATGAGGTCTCAAGTGAATCTGGTTAAAGAGGCAGATTTAGAACTCCTAGTATTCATAACCACCAATGCCCACTTGAGCATATAACAATACCTCATACCCTTATTTCATAAACATCATTAGACCACTGTCTCAACACATGCTTTCATCAGGTTCACATCTACCATCACCACACTAGGTGGTCGTGCCTGGGTATCACATTGAGTTAAAACTCAATTGCTTAAGTCATCATTGGTCTTTGTAGTTACCAGAGGTTTGGGTCATTCTAACTTTAACACCCAGTAACATGGAAAATAATCTCGTAACCATGCTTATCAACACAATAATAATAAAAAAAATTAATAGATGTCAATAAAATCATTGACTCATGCTAGTTATTATTTCTCCAACACTAATGCCTATTGCATACAAGAATAGTAGACCCGACAGATGAACTCTGTTAATATAACAAATTAATATGATTATCCTTATCTTAGAGGTCACACAATTCTTATCTATAATTCCAGCTTTAATATAGATAAACGATATTCATCTTTTGTTTATTAATCTAAATTAAACCGTTATTCTTCCTTCAACAGCCTATAACATTGGTTACAAGTGTTGACATGTCATCTTACCAACACTCAACAACGATCTTTGAATTCATTCCTGAAATATTACACAGTTTAGCCACCACAATAATCTCATCATTTGATAATTGATAATCGACCATAGCAGATCATCATCCACACTCAAGGCATTGGTATTCTTTAACAAACAGAGGGTAATCTACATAAATTCCACTCTCCAAAAAACAAAATTTGTTTATAATCTTTTACACGAACTCCTCTCTCTATATTCTCTTATCCACATAATGTTTTATATTTTAAACATCTTGTTCCATAATATCTCTATGATGCAATATTTGATTTTTACTCCACCATCAAAATTTAAACGCATCTCATGAATTATTATGTAATTCTACAAGCAACAAATCAATAAGAAAGATAAAGACTATAATTAAAACCTATCTCATTTCCTTTCCAACCAAACAAATGAGTTGGAGAATACTCATCATGCGGCAGCACCTGGTGAAATACAATAAACAAATAGTTTGAGGCATGTCCAATGACACTATCCTTAGAAGATATTCTACAACTCCCCTAGTAGATTAGGAAGCGGCATACCCCAGGATAAAACGAACCCTTCCTGCAGAAAGCAGAGTAACAAAATTGTAGAAATATATCAATGTAACTCAGAAGAATGGAGAGAGGAGAGGAGCTCAAGGACCTTGGTGTTTCTTAAGCGTGCACCAAATATTGCCTTTTATAGGCAGAAACATGTGATCATTGGGGAGTTAAAATGACCATTAACAATGGTTTAATGACAATTAAAACAACAATTACAAAACAAGTGTTAATGAAAATTTAATGTAATAAAACATTTTAAATGTCATTAAAACTGGTCAATTAAAATTCCAACCGTCATCTCCAATGATCAGTTCAAAAACTCCTCTTATAAGCTTTTTTACTAACTCAAGCTCATATTTAATTGTATACTAGGACATTATATTCCCAATCTTGAGTCGTATGAGACTTCTTCCTTTGACACACTCACACACAATATTTACAACAAAATATTGATTGGACCATATTTTTACATGATTTTTCATGATTAATTTAGGATTTTTAATGCATTTTCTAGAACAATATTGTATGATTAAGCACTAATTTGAGTTAGGGATATTTGTATTGAATTAGTTGTAATTAAGGGCAAAATGGTCATAAATTTGTTAATTATTCATACAAATGTTTTCTTAGACTTTTGATGCTACAATTGTGCTTAATCTTACATTTTAGGTGTTTTGGAAGAAAATTGGAGATTTTGGAGGGTTAAAATAATATTTTGAGGATAAGGAAAATTTGCAGAAAGGGGCCCCAGATTTTGTGAAATTACAAGTGATGAAGAAAAGGGACCGAGGAAATTACAGGAAGTGACCCATGAGTTTCAGAAATTGTAGTCAAACGCTACAAATATTTCAAAAAGTTTCAAGAAAGCAGACCCGACAGTGAAAAACAGAGCAAGCGCCGCGAGAACTTGGGGCAAGACAAGAGAGCTTCTTCGGCGGAGGAGAGTTTGAGAGGAGTGGGAAGAAACGGAGAGCTACCACCACCGTCAAGGACTTCCACCCTCACTGCCATCGGCATTTTTCTCCACCGCCGGAAAGCTCGAACTTGGTGCTGCAACTCACAGCTCAGAAGCGTGGATAGAGCTTGAGGAAGAGGGAGAGAGACGAGACCACCGCCTCTCATCCTTACCACCGTGCACCGTCACCACTTCTGAGCAAGCCTGGCATTGAAACTCAGAAACCTTCATAGTGTCGTGAGTTTAGATCGGAGAAAGCTCAACCACCTCTTGCTTGAGATCCGAGCCTCCTCTTCTTTATCTAACAACCGGAAGTGCACCAAGGACGAGATTTAGGCAATGAAATCAGAGCTCAGAGTGCTAGTCTAGTAAAACCGTGAAGAACTCCGGTTTCCAGTGAAGAAACCCAGATTCCGGCGGCTTTGTTCCAGTTTCCGGTGAAGATTTCCAATTTCCAGCGACCCATTTTCCAGAATCCAGCGCACTCTTCCTCCCTTCTTTTCACCATTCTAGATTCTTCATACCATTCTTCCCTTCACCATTTCCGATTCAAATCTGAACCATCACCGTTTCTTGTCAATTTCTTGTCTGTTTCAATTTCAAAACCGCAAACACTACAGCCACTCTCTTCATTCCACTATTATCACCATACCTCCTCTGTTCATCATGATCACAAGCCATCATAATCTTCTTTTTCAACATAGGCCCGACCTCCTTCTGCTTCTCATTCCACTAACTCAAGCATTCAATCGGATTTGTCATTCCTCATTCTTCAAGATTAACAGCAACCAGATTCTCCATTTTCAGATTCGGATTTAGTGTTTCTGTGTTTCATAGATTGCTATTATTTTGAAGAAGCTTTGGCAGAGCTTAGTAGAATGAGAAGGTAATTAGCTTGAGTCTTGGTGGTGGAAGAGATGGCTAGAGCTCACATGTGCTTTAAAGGGGAGTTTCTTAATTTTCCATTAGCTCATAATATGTAATAATTGTGCTATGTTTGGTTTAATTCTTAATTGGTACATATATGTGAGACTTGGATGAGTGTTCATTTATCCTTGTCGGTTAACATTTGTGTTTAATTTTGTGTTGATGCATTTGAACTATGTATTGAAATTATTTCCTTATGTTTTAATGAGATTATACATTGTATGTGATTACTATGGTGTGAAATTGAATTAATTCATATTGAGTGTCGTGATTGTGTTCTCATTAAGAGGAAACAAGTGCATTAACATAATTTTTGAACACACATCAAGTGGTTTATAGCAATTTATCTAAGAGATAACTATGAATGCAATCGTATGATTAGTCATTAATTAGGTAGATTGGACTCAACGCGATTGCTTGAGGTTTTCAATTTGATTTGATGATGAATTAACTCCCAAATCATTTTAAGAAGCTAGGAAAGCCATTGACTTTGCTACCAAGACTCATTTCTTCATTTCCATCCCATTTTCATAAAAATACAAAAAAAAAAAAAAAACAATAGTTTAGCTTTTAATTGAATTGCATCTTCTTTTAGCTATTAATTTAAAAAATCCAAAAACAATTTCCCCTTGTTTTGATTGCATTTGCATGGTATTTAGGTTATTTAGGATTCAATAAAAGGCTCTCGAGAAGAGAGAACGATCCTAGGTTTGCCTATACGCAATCCTTAGTTAATTTTTGATTGTGGACCCCAAGGCTAACGTAAGAGACAAAAAGTCCGCTAATCAAATATAGAGAGCATATTGAGCAAGATTATGTTATACGCTTCTTAAAGGGATTAAGTGATCAATTTTTGTCAATCAAAACACAAATTATGCTAATCGAACCAGTACCAACTATTAATCAGGTCTTTGCTTTGGTTCAACAACAAGAGAGAGGGATGGGATATCAGGTAATTGAGGTTGCTACTTTACTTGCTAAAACCTCACACTCACCATCATCCTCTGGTTCTGGTGTTACAGGGCACCATAAGTCTCATGGTTCCGGATCCTCTACTTTTAAGAAATGTACTTATTGTGGTCGTTTTAAACATATCGAGGCTACATGTTATATGAAACATGGGTTTCCTCCTGGTTTCAAGTTTAGGAATGCAACTTCTACTTCTCATATCAATGCTGTCTCATCTGATTTTGTTTCTGGTACAAATACCACTGAGCCTAATCAGGTTGCTAATGAAACCTATAGTTTGATCCCTGAACAATATCGAAAGTTGCTAGCTCTTGTTCAGTTTGACAATTCTCTTGCTGAGCCTTCTGCTTCTGTTAACAATGTCACATCAAATGGTAAATCTATTTTTTCTGTTTTTAAATCCTTTTCTGATTCCTGGATCATATCTAGATTCATGAGCTATTGATCACATATTTTATAATCTTGCTTTATTCTCATCTTATACGCGCTTACAACCTATTTCTGTCAATTTACCCTATGACACTTGGGTTTTAGCTACATAGCATGGCATTGTATCTTTTTTTTTTTTTAATGATCTTCTGATTCAGGTTGTTATGTATGTCCCGAATTTTCATTTCAATTTGATTTCTGTCTGCTAGGAAACATTTCTACTCTCCTTAATTTGTGAGTTCTATCATTCATAATCTCGACGAATTGGTCCACTTTTTATTTCATGAAAGCTTCGGTGGAAATTAACTTGACCTAAAATGGATAGGGACTTGGGATTCAATCAATTTTCTGGGAAGATGATGGATTTTATTCAGAACTGGACAAGTCCCAGAGAATGTAACAAACTCTCGCTTTCTTTAATTTTCCCCTTATTAACTCTAAGGTCTATTTGGTATGAGGGATTTCGAGAGGAATGGGAGGGAAAATTTTTGTAAATTGGATTTACAAAAATTAGAGATGTGGGATTATTAAATTTTAATAAAGAGAATATGTAAGAGAAAAGAATAAAAAAATTAATTTTAAACTTCTAACCCCACTTCTTTCATATTTTTTAAATTCAGATAAAAAAAAATTTTCTCCGCCCACTTATAAATAAAATAAAGCTATTAGTGCTTTCACCTCTTGAGCCACTCAACGCTGAATCATCGATTTTTCATTTTGTCTGGAGGATTTATGGGAGTGGGTTAAGTGGGCCAATTCCTTCAGCATTGCTCTCACTTATGAAAAATCTCATTGAGTTGTAAGTATGATGGGGTGATGATTTCCATTGCAAGGGAGGTTTTAAATATGACTTGTACTTTACTTTGTTAGACAATAATTGAAAATGACTTGAACTCAGGATAATTACTGACCTGAATGGATCTGAATATTCGCCTACGCGACAACATAGTAACTTGACAAATTTGCAAACACTGAGAGTTAAAACTGTTTTGATTATATAGATTCTTAACCTGCTTCACTTTTTTAGTCGATGTCTCACTCATGCAATTATTAGGAGAAGGAAAAAAATAAACGAGAGGTATTCATGTCTAACCCGGAAAAAAATATGATTGATTTATAGAGGAAATTTAGTATAGATGGAACAATTCCTGGATAGCTGAGATTTGCGAACTGTTTCTCTCTTGGCAATATTCACGGACTGATTTAGTTGATTTAGTCGATTCTCAATGCTAACAGCGTCGACTGTGCTTCAACCTAGGTAAGATCGGGTTTATCCACCGATTTGACCACAATTGCATTTTAATCACCATCTAAACCGTTTAATGTATGAAGAATCAAATCATCAGTGGCCACTGAGGATCTGGCAAAATCAAAATCAAAATCAAACCATGACTCTGGCCTTAGTAGAAGCACATGTAAGTGCACGAGCACGAGTCCACAGTTCCTCAGCTGTTCTGCAATGGAGGAGTTGAGCTCCTGCGTCTTGATTCATGGTGTTGCATAACCATCCCACCAACATGCGATCGACAGAGTACCAGTCATCAAATTTGGAGTTGGGCCTTTTGGTTCCATCATCATTGGTAAGAAAATGAGGAGGAGCACTCACAATGCCGTCAATGTGCCCTTCAATACGGTTGCCCTCAATCAAAGGCAAGACTATTGACTCCCAAACAAGAAAATCTGCATGATCCAGCTTGATCATTGTAGTCTGGTTAGAGGAGCTAAAGAGGGAATAATTCTTAGCAAAAGTTGTCATGGAGCTGGCAGTGAAGGTAGTAAATGACATATTTTTGTTGCTTTGATGCCAAGAAAGAAAAGTATATGTTTCTGAATAATTGGAAAACCCTATATCATTGCGATTTCTTCATTCTATATTTATACCCATACTATATATCATTCTAGAATCTTTACAAAAGCCACTATACATATGATATGTGAAGAACGCGTGCTCTTTGTGTCTTAGTAACCTCTTCAAAAATTAAACCAATTATTGCGATTAGAGTGTAATCCCGGATCGTCTCTCAATAACCTTTTATTAATTACCTAAAAATTAAGTGTGATGATTGGCATAAAACAAGTTTTAAAATGATTTTTGAGCTTTTTGTTTAACAACTAAATTGTAATTAAACTAAAATGTTTTAAAACTTAATATTTTTAGATTTTTTGGAATAAAAGTGGAAAAGAATGGAAATTGGTTTTGAAAGCTATGATAAAAACTTCCTAAAATAATGAATTTCATCCCTACCCTGGTTTTCTGTTTTCGGGGCTCTGGTTCTGTATATCCACCGAGCTGCCCCTCTGAATCAGACCTAAATTGTGATATCAAAACGCTGTAGTTTCGACGGGATTAAAATGTCATTTTGTAAATTGATGGAACTAAATTGTCATTTCTAAAATTTGAGCCCCAAACTGCTATTTTCAGTTTTAATCAAATTTTCAAGCACCTACAATTAAGAAAAATTAAACCAATATAAAATATTCTAAGAAAAACTCAATGATTAATAGTAATTACAATTATTTTGACAATTTTATCCTTTTTAATCTTAATTTAATTTATTTACTTTTAATCTCAATTTATTTTAAGAAAGACATTTTAGGCTCAATATGACCAAATCTCCAATTAAAGTATAAACATATATAATAAAAATAGTGATTTGTCAATATGTATACAAGAATAAAATTTTTACAGCTGTACAATCATGACATAAATTATTCTCTAACATGATTAGGGGAAAAATAATAAATCTTGGCGAGATGCCGGTCATGATACCATAACCAATGGTACAACATAACCAATAAAGGAGGCTGAATCCCACATAATAATATTGAACATTCTAAGATATGTTCTGTTTCAACTGATATTATTTTCTTAGTATACTCTTTGCTGCCTCTCTGTCTGACTTAACAGCTTCTTCATTCTTTGATGTGCTGGTGTTCTGAGCGTTCGGTAGCATCTTCCAGATCTGTTGAAGCCAAAGCTGAAGACACCATGTCAGATCAAGTTTGAGCCTATATGAGTGCAAAGCAAAAAAGGCCTTGGAGAGCTACCCTCAATTGAACTCAAAAACGCTTGAACCTCATAGCAGCCATATAGCCATATAAAGAAAAATGAGGCTATTGCTTTGTCCTTGTTCTTTCCTACAAATATTGGGGGAGAGCATAATCAAGTCAATTACTTCTATCTTAGAGCACAATAGCGTATTCATCTTATTGCAATGATGATTGAATGAGGTCTGTGTTTTTCGAAAAATAGAATGTACGTCATACATAATTATATTGTTAAGCAACGTTGGTTTTGTCAAATTTCAAAATTAAACCAAAAACTACAGAAAAAATATCTTATTAAAGAGAAGAAAATTCCTTGATGTACCTATATATTGTTGTTATACTTCCAAATATTAGTACTGCATATTCATCTATAAACAAAAATTCCGACAAATGTTTTGGTTGAATGAGACATTCCCAATTCCAAGCTGCAAACAAAATATAAAAATTGTCCAATTTCAGAATCTGCCACGCTCGCAGAAGAAACTTTATGTGTTTGGGAAAATAAAAGCCATTTAGTCAACAAAGCTCTGTTTGAAAAATTTGCAAATAAAAAAATCTATCCGCGTTTGATTTTTCTTTTCTTTTTTTTTTTTTAAGTAGAGGTTTGATTTTGGGAGATTTTTCATTTTGTTAATTGCTCAGTATGTAGTTAAATATTTGCAACATGATGAAAGGTTTTTTGTTTTTTCCCTTGGTGTGTGCATGACCAATTCACCCAGCTACATGATATAATTCATATAAAATCATCCAACACATCATCAAGAACTTAGACGCGTTTCAATATATGTGAATGGTGTTTAAAAATTATATATCGTCAAATCAATCCAAGTTTGGAATTCTCCAACCCTGTTCGGTAAATGTGAATCAAGGCTCAGTGATCAATATAAGAACCAACAAAGGGAAATATTCATAGTATATTCCTTTTCTCTGTTCAATTCAAAGCTTTCTTATTTCTTATTTTTATTTTTGGTCAAACAATCCAAAGCTTACTTGTAAGCGCATGGAATCTCAAAATACCGATCATTTTATATCTAACATCAATGAAAAGAACTCATACAATATTTGACGGAGTTCTGAGTCTTAGTATGAAATCATCTTTAAAAACCCAAATCAACAAAATTATCCTTATAAAAATTTCTCAGCTAAACCCTAAACCACAGGAAAAGAGAAAATAATTTTGCAAGTTTTCATGTCTCCTTTACGAGTCGACCTTGGAAAAATTTACAAGTTTTCCGGGGACAATGGTAACACGTCAAATTTAGGAAAGCCATTAATAATTAATTTCTTTATATGGGATTTATCTATAATCCCCCCAAGAAAAAACTAATTTTTACATATCATATAGAATTCAGTACTTTCTTCATTTGTGTGTTTTCATTGAAATTGGGACTTATATATTAAAGGATGAAGGATTCTAAAAGCGTTTGAATACCTTTGTGGGAGATTATTCCCTTTTTTCTCCAAAATTGTGGGAGATTATTCTAGTCATAAACAATAACTAAATATAATGTCATGAAAAGAAAAGTAGAAATATATATGGATTAATTTAGCATCAAGCCATCAACAAAGCGATTGAAATTAAGCTGTATTTTTGAAAAATCGATGATATGAGAGAATCCTCCTATAGTGCATCACCACAAACTTAAATGTCTCCGGAAAGTTAATAATTTTTTTCTAATCAAACCACCGGGTAATGAGGAGCCATATTAAACCAATTAACTGATTTGGATCGAGTGAGAAAGAGCAGCAAGGATGACAAAACTCTCCAAAAACTCTACCAACAAACATTTAATATAGCTACACACTCATAATATTGATAAATGCATATTTTATAATTAAATAGGGGTAGATTTAAGGATACAGATAAAATATATAAATATTTTGTACCTATTAAATTTATTTTCTAAACCCAAAGTCTTCTTATTAAGCCAACACATACAACCCCTACCAGCTGAATTACGTGCTTGTAGTCAAATAGATGACATTCTGCACTATAAAACAGTCAAGTCAACAAATCAAAACTTTATTTGATTTTTATTTTTATTTTTTGGAGCAAGGCAAATGAAGGAAACGCTGAGAAGTCAACTTGCCATTTCATATTATTAAAGTTTCTTTGTAACAAAGGCTACTCACGATGTTGATAAGGAAGTTTCCTAGAAACCGTGTTCTTCACTTATAAATTGGATTCCTGCTGTTTACACAGATATCATCGCTATTGCTTTTTGTTTGCCAGAAAAGCTTTGATCGATCGCAGGCATGAATGATCTTCTTCCTCATTCCTTCTGTATAATGCATATGCTTGAACTATTCATCACATCCGAGTTAGCAAAGATTGACAAGATTTCACACATTTTTTCCCCTATATTACAGAGTTGATGAATCAGCTGCAACGTTCATGATTGTGAATACTGTGCTTTAATTTGCATTGTGCACACACATACTTAATAATGCATTGATACTAATATTTTGGGACATTGATGATTGTGTTCTTGCTCTGAAATCTTTCACTTTCTCAATCCTTCCCCTTGCCACTACAAGCTAAGCTAAATTTGGTATATGTTTTGCTGGAATTTATCACAAAATAGTTGAGAAATTAAATTAATTGTACGATAATTTTGAAGAATTGAGCATTTATCCCAAATTCTGACGTGTACGTTTAGAGAGATAAAATTAGCATCAGAAATTAAAATTACCACCAAGTCTTACACCAAGTATACTTTTTCATTTGTCAATGCGTATATGAAATATAATTAAAAGGTATTCAATATTTTTTTTTTTTGGATAGCGAGTGTGAAACACGGAAATTGATTTTAATTTAAAATTGTCTGATATATATATATAAATATATATATATATATATTATGGAGCCTATTCTTGGCCAAAACAATAATGAATCCTACTAAAGTATTGCCCAAAACATAATGATGATTTTGGAAAACATTGTGATGGGTGTGAAAGCATCTTTCATGTGCCCATATCGTCAAAATCAATATCATAAATTAATAAACTGTTTAATATTAAAATTTTTATAGTGAGTATGAAACAGGGCAAGAATAGTTATGTAGTGCAACGTGTCAAAAGAAGAAGAACATTCTCCCAGGGTTACCATCAAAAGAAAGTGAACGGCCTGCGCGAAATAAGCCTTCTTCTTCCAGCCTTAAGTCATCTTTAATTATGGAGGTAGGCCGTCCTGTACACCAAAAAGAAAAATTATGTAAGTGGATCCTGTTTGCTGTTATCATATATAAAAGAATGCGCTATCATTTACATATCAATTGTACTTTATTTATATATTATATAAAAATGAAAAAAAAATTATAGAACTAAAATTGATATAATAGAATCGAGGGAATGGGAGATTAATAAATCATCAATTTTATAATAGAGAGAGGCATTAAAAAGAGATTGAAGTAATGAACAAGGATCATTTTTTAATGTGCCGCTGAATTTTGAATGAACGAGGGAGACCATTGAGCACATTCTTTTCACTTGTGAGTTTGTAACGACATTGGTCCTAGTGCATAACTGCATATTTTACCGTAGCCGCATATTCAGGATATACAAACCTAAAACCACTGGTTAAGCTAGCACAACCTCTAACTACCAGCTGAATCATGCCCTCGTTGATGAAAAAGATAACAATTGATGTTATAAGACAATCAAGTCAACAAAGCTAAGATATATTTAACTTCATTTTTATTTTTATTTTCTTTTTGCAGCACGACAAATGGAGGAAACGCACGGAAGCCAACTTGTCATTTTAAATTATTAAGCTTGCTTTCTAACAAAGCCTGCCCGTATTGACAAGGAAGTTTCCCGGAAACGTTGTTCTTCACTTATAAATTGGATTGCTGTTGTTTACACAGACATCATCACTATTGCTCTTAGTTTGCCAGAGAAGGCTTAATTAGATCGATCCAGGTATGATTATCTTCTTCCTCATTCCTTAATTACTATTCATCACTTACATGCGTGTCAGAAAAAGCCATGTTCCTAATGAGTCCCCTGATTTTGTGACCTCTCTTTCTAAAGTTTTATAAAAATTGAAAGGATTTCACATATGTTTCCCTATATTACAGAGTTGATGAATCGGCTGCAATTTTTATGCATGACTGTGCATATTGTGGTTTAATTTTCATTATATATACGCACTGAAATACATATTGATGCATTGATGATGATATATTAGGACGTTGACCTTTTATTTGTTGGGTGATGATTGTATTTTTGCTCTGTTTCACCATCTTTCATTTCCACTTGTTTGAATTTTAAAATGGTGCATGATCAATATATCAAAACTTAAATAAAATTTTCTGTGAGACAAATGAATCTTAATCATATATCATGAATTTCGTTCTGCCAGGTAGATCAACTTCAATTAACGGGAATGCTTGTTAAGCATTTTAATTGAATACTTCCATACCAATTCCTTTATCTCTTAGTTATCACATCCGAGTTAGCAAAGATTGAAAATATTTTATTACAGAGTTGATGAATCAGCTGCAACGTTCATGATTGTGAATACTGAGCTTTAATTTGCATTGTGCACACACTTACTTAATGATGCATTGATACGAATATTTTGGCACATTGATGATTGTGTTCACCATCTTTCACTTTCTCAATCCTTCCTAACCTCATCCCCTTTAAATTTGGGACTTTCTGAAGTGGAGATGAGAGATTAAAGTTTTTTTTATTACACAGTTAGCTTTGGTAAAATAATATATAATTCTGCTCTTCCTATTCAGGTTTTATATAGTCTACAAACTCTAAAAATTTAATTCTTTAGAATCTCATAGAATCAGAATCTAGCACTTCAAAGCATGGTGTGTTTAATTTCTCTGCTTCTATCTCATATGTCTGAACTAGACCAAGTAAGCCTAGATACACAGGCCCAATATAACTAATACATAATACAAGCACCTAATATACATAACCGAACTCTAATATCATTGTCACATCATTGTCTAACACCCCCCTTCAAGGAGGGGACTAAATAGATGGGTAGTACCCAACTGACGAACACAAGTATAATGACTGTTTCTACCTAGTGGTTTTGTTAACACATCTGCCAACTGATTCTTAGAAGCCACATGCCGTAAATCAATAATACCTTGTTGTAGCTTCTCATGTATGAAGTGACAATCAATCTCGATGTGCTTCGTACGTTTGTGAAATACGGGATTTGTGGCAATATGAATAGCCGCCTTGTTATCACAATGAACCTTAACTGGTTCCAATCCCTTGATCCCAAGATCTTTCAATAGCCAAGTAACCCAAACTATCTCTGACACGGCTGTTCCAAGTGCTCGATACTCGGCTTCAGCCGATGACTTGGACACCGTATGCTGTTTTTTTTTATTTTCAACACACAATGACTCACCCAACTTAATGACATATACTGTAACCGACCTCCTTGTATCATGACATGCTGCCCAATCTGAATCTACATAGCACTCCATGCTGAATTGTTTTGCTGCAGAGAGAAGAATCCCAAGTCCTGGGCAATTCTTGAGATATATCTCACAACACGAACAGCAGCTGCCATATGTGATCTCCTTGGAGCGCTCATATATTGGCTCAAAGTCTGCACAACATAACTAATATCAGGTCTAGTATTAGTAAGATAACACAACTTACCAACTAATCGACGATAGACTCCCGGATCTGTCATCAAGGGATCAAATTGTTCTCTTCGTTTCTGTTTCTTACAAGTCATTTTGCTTGTAAGTTGTTTGACTTGTCCTTCTAGACTCAACCGTGTGCTCCTTTCCATAGGGATATATAGCGGTTTTGCTCCACTCAACCCCATATCACTTATGAGATCAAGTGTGTATTTTCTTTGGCTAAGCACTATTCCCTGATCTGAACATGCTAATTCTAGTCCAAGAAAATATCTCAAATGTCCCAAATCCTTGATTTTGAATTGAGAATGTAAATAGGCCTTAACCTCCTCTATTCCTCGCATATTGTTTCCTACAATGACCAAATCATCTACATATGCCAAAATAAGAATTATTCCATGATCATCTGACTTAATAAACAAGGAATAGTCATATTTACTTTGCCTAAACCCCCTTGAACTAATGCATCAGTAAGTTTGACATTCCATTGTCTAGATGCCTGCTTTAATCCATACAAGGATTTGTGAAGTTTACAAACCTTATCTTTGCCAAAAATGTCAAATCCTTGTGGGATATGCATGTAAACTTCCTCATTTAAATCCCCTTGTAAGAATGCATTGTTAACATCCATTTGAAAGATATGCCAACCATGCATTGATGCAAGGGTGAGGATGGCCCTTACTGTTACCATTTTAACCACTGGGGAAAAAGTCTCAAAATAATCAACCCCCTCTTGTTGACTATACCCTTTTGCTACTAATCAGGCCTTATACCTCTCAACATTACCAGAAGAATCATACTTGATTTTAAAGACCCATTTGCAATCAATAGGCCGTTTACCTTTAGGAAGAGACACAATTTCCCATGTTCGATTGTTCTCTAAGGCTGTCATTTCCTGACGCATGGCCTCCATCCACTTGGGATGCTTGGATGCTTCATGGAAATTACAAGGCTCAACAAGCTTATCAGTATGCAGCAAATAATTCTTATAATCATTAGTAACATTTGCATAGGAGTTGTATTCATGAATGGGATACCTACAACTTGAATTAAACTTCTCACCATTCTTACCATTTTTGACTTGTCCAAAGCAAATGTAGTCATTTAACCATGCTGGAGCCTTTTTATTCCTTGCTGGTCTGGATTCTCCACTAGAGAACTCTTTTGCATCAACAGGGGATTCATTTCCAGGTGGATCATGGTCATGAGGGGTGTCAATGTGTCCCTCATGAACAGGATCTGACATGGAAGGGGCTGGCAAATCAAGAGTCTCATTTAGGAAAGGATTTAAACCAGATGGGAAGGTATTCTGCTGCACAACAGGCGAATTATCTTTAAAAGGGAAGCGGGTCTCATCAAAAATCACATGACGACTAACCATAATAGTCCTTCTAACCAAATTATATAGTAAATATCCCTTTTGATTAGGTGGATAGCCCACAAAAACACAAGGATTAGATCGTGGCTGAAACTTATCAAGATTGTTTTGGAGGGTCACAAAGGCTAAGCAACCAAAAATTTTGAGATGAGAAATATCAGGTTGTTTGTTGTATAAGATCTCATAAGGAGTTTTATAATGCAGTGACTTAGATGGAGTACGATTAATCAAGAAAGCAGTTGTCTTAATACTTTCCCCCCAAAACTTAATAGGCAAATGCGAAGATAAAATGAGACTACGAGCAACATTCAGGAGGTGTCTATGTTTCCTTTCCACCACACCATTTTGTTGGGGTGTATGTGGACAAGTGGTTTCATGCACAATACCTTTATCATTGAAATAAGTTTTCAGCTCACTATTTACAAACTCAAGGCCATTATCATTACGAATCCTTTTAACAGTTGTGGAAAATTGATTGTGAACATAGGCAATAAAGGATTTGAGGCAAGAAGTGCATTCATGTTTATTTCTCATCAAAAATGTCCAAGTACATTTAGAAAAATCATCAACAATAGCAAGAAAGTATCTATGGCTAGAATGTGTTGGTACCCTGTAAGGTCCCCAAGTATCCACATGTATCAATTCAAAATTACAATGAGTAGTAGAAGAGCTACAAGGGAAAGGTAGGCAAGTTTGTTTGGCATGAGGACAGACATAACAGCTTTGCATAGAGGAATGAGAAAAATGTTTATTCAAAAAATCTAAATGTTTGAGAACATCTAAAGGGGCATAACCCTTCCTATGGTGCCACAATGTAGAATGATCTTTAGAATTGAAATGCATAATCCCATGAGATTGTGGAGTCTTCTCAACTAAGTATAGACCATCATAGACCTTACCAAACATGTAGGATTTCCCATTCAACTTTTCCTGCAAAGTACAGAATCCAGGATGAAATGATATAGTGTATTGCATTTGCTTAGTGAGCCTAGAGATGGAGATTAAATTGAAACAGCATTGTGCAGAGAGATATACATAATGCAATACAATATACTCAAATAGTTGTACTGTTCCTACATGTGTGATAATAAGTTTATCTCCATTAGGCATTTTTATTTTTCTAAGTGGACCAACATAAGGCAATACAGTGTCAAAAAGAGCAATATCACTAATAACATGACATGTGGCACCGGAGTCTAATATCCAATGGGTTTGAGTTAAATTATTAGGCAATGCATTAATCAAACCTGGAATGCTTTCCTCAACATAGCCAGCAGCCCCAACAGCTACTTCATCCAAATCCCGTTTGAGAAGTTGAAGAATTTGGTTGTATTGCTCATGAGTCAAAACGGGAGGAGGAGATGCAGACGTTGGAGCAGTTGCTTCATGCACAGCTAGATTAACGTGATTGTCTTGGTCTCTTCGGTTGAAATGAGGTGGATAGCCAACAAGCTGATAGCAGGTTTCACGCTTGTGGCCCTTTTTGTTGCAATAAGTGCATATGTCTTGTGAACGCCCTCTTCCCCTGCCTCGGCCTTGTCTGCCACCTCAAGTTGCTAGAGCACTACCATCAAGAGGACTGGCAGAAATGGGGAGAGAGATATTTCGTTGATCCTCTTCCTGAAAAATCATAGAATAGGCCTGATTTACTATTAGTAATGGTGTCATGAGCAAAATCTGAGACCTAGCATGCTGATAAGTGTCGTTCAACCCCATAAGAAACTGGAATAATCACTGCTGTTGACTAATTTTAACAAAGTCCTGAGAGGTGCTGCATTGATAGGACGGTAACAGAACCAACACTGAATACTCATCCCACAATTCTTTAAGTTTGGTAAAATAAGAAGCTACCGAGAGATTATTTTGGGTTAGAGATGCAATGGAACGATGTAGAGAATAGACTCTTGCACCATCTTCCTTATTAAATCTTTCTTGTAAGTCCTGCCACGCTTGGTGAGATGAGTTGGCAAAGACAATCCCATTAGCAATGTCTTTGTCTACAGATTGAAGAAGCCAGGAGAGGACAACAGCGTCACAACGGTCCCACAAATCCTTCTGGTCGGCAGCTTGTGCACGCGTAAATGATCCATCGATGAAACAAATTTTATTCTTGCCGCGAAGTGCTAGGCGCATGGCTCTACTCCAAATCACATAATTGTTGGAACCATTAAGAACTTGCAGCACCAAAGTGGTTATGTGAGTGTTGGACGGGTGCAGATAAAGAGGGCTATTAACATCAACGGCATTCTTGATAGGAGATTCCATGATTAAAAGCTCAAGAAGACACAATCAGATGGGAAAACGATAAGCACTTCACAACACACTCATCTTTAATTATGGAAGTAGGTCGTCTTGTGCACCAAAAAAAAAAGGGAGAATTACATTGAGGTCCCAAGGAAATTGAAGAAATGATTTCTATAGATTGTAAAATAAAAAAATTGTCTCATTAACAACTCCAAGAGCCTGTATTAACAATTCGTTAACAACTCTAAGAGTCTGTATTAACAACTCCAAGAGTCTGTATTAACAACTCCATGAGACCATTTTTTCATATTGCAATCTATTGGAACCATTTTTTCATTTCTCTTCTTTCTTGGGACCTTAGTGTAATTCTCCCAAAAAATTATGTAAGTGGGTCCTGTTTGCTGTCAACATATATAAAATAAAAGGATGATCCCACATTTCCATATCAATTGTACTTTATTGATATATTATATAAAAATGAAAAATAATTATATAACTTTTTTTTTTTTTTTTGCAAACGAAAAATAATTATATAACTAAAATTGATACAATTTTTTTTTTGGCCCACCAAAATTGATATAATAAAATTGAGGGAATGGGAGATTAATAAAACATCAATTTTAGGATAGAGAGAGGCATTAAAAAGAGGCATAAGTAATGAACAAATGTCCTTTTTCAATGTGACGCTGAACTTCGAATGAAAGAGGGAGACCATTGAGTAAATTCTTTTCATTTATAACAACATTGGTCTGGTTCAATATAAGTCCTAATATATGCATATTTTACCGTAGCCGCATATTCAGGATATACATACCTCAAACTTGTGGTTAAGCCAGTACAAACTCTAGCTACCAGCTGAATCATGCCCTCGTTGATGAAAAAGATAACAATTGACGTTATAAAACAATCAAGTCAACAGAGCAGAGATATATTTAGCTTCATTTTTATTTTTATTTTCTTTTTGCAGCACGACAAATGGACGAAACGCACGGAAGACAACTTGTCATTTTAAATTATTAAACTTGCATTCTAACAAAGACTGTCCGTATAGACAAGGAAGTTTCCCGGAAACGTTGTTCTTCACTTATAAATTGGATTGCTGTTGTTTACACAGACATCACCGCTATTGCTCTTAGTTTGCCAGAGAAGGTTTAATTAGATCGATCCAGGTATGATTATCTTTTTCCTCGTTCCTTAATTACTATTCATCACTTACATACGTGTCAGGAAAAGCCATGTTCCTAATGAGTCCCATGATGTTGTGACTTCTCTTTCTAAATTTTTATAAAAATTGAAAGGATTTCACACATTTTCCCTTATATTACAGAGTTTATGAATCAGCTGCAATGTTTATGCATGATTGTGGATATTGTGGTTTAATTTGCATTATATATACGCACACAAATACATATTGATGCATTGATGATGATATATTAGGACGTTGACTTTTTTTTGTTGGGTGATGATTGTATTTTTGCCCTGTTTCACCACCTTTCATTTCCACTTGTTTGAATTTTATCTCTTGGTTATCACATCCGAGTTAGCAAAGATTGAAAAGATTTTATTACAGAGTTGATGAATCAGCTGCAACGTTCATGATTGTGAATACTGTGCTTTAATTTGCATTGTGCACACACATACTTAATGATGCATTGATACGAATATTTTGGCACATTGATGATTGTGTTCACCATCTTTCACTTTCTCAATCCTTCCTAACCTCATCCCCTTTAAATTTGGGACTTTCTGAAGTGGAGATGAGAGATTAAAGTTTTTTTTATTACACAGTTAGCTTTGGTAAAATAATATATAATTCTCCTCTTCCTATTCAGGTTTTATATAGTCTACAAACTCTAAAAATTTAATTCTTTAGAATCTCATAGAATCAGAATCTAGCACTTCAAAGCATGGTGTTGTTAGAGCCACAATTACTTGTGGGTGTGGTCCTCTCTGTCGTAGCCATTGGGATCACCGCTTTCTATCTCTATTCTTCCGGAAGAAGAACACAGGTTTGACTCTCCCACTTTATGTTTAATTTCTCTGCTTCTATCTCACTTCCTGTTGTTCTGGCGTTGACAATGGTTTTTGGTGTGGTTCATTTAATTCTTGAACTATTTCTTTGCAAATACGGAAAGCGAAGCTATTGTTTTCACTTCTCTCTCTAGAGAGAGAATGATTTACCATTCACTTGAATCTTTGTTTCATTCCTGAAAGGCTGATACAAAAACAAGACTTTGATCACACCTTTTACTTATTCATTATAATTAAAGTGATAGAATTTGTGATTTTAATTTTTGTACTCGTTTATTTTGTTTCAATTTTATCGGCTTGTAATTAGAAAGTTAATTTAGAGTCTGAACAAGTGCACTTCATGTTGTAATAACTAATAAGTAAGCGTTGGGGCAAAAAAACTATATAAGTAAGTGGTTTGGAAGTTAAATTTATTGCCTATATTAATTTTTACATTATATAATTAAGTGTGTTTGATGGCGTGATGGCCATAAACAGTTTGGTGACCAAAGAGTCATGAGTACAAACCCCTTGACATTTTATTATCCGGTGGTGTATGGGCTTTATTTTTGAAAAAAAAAAATGAAGGGAGAAAGGACATTTTGGTTATTTATCATCAAAGAATACTTTTATTTTTGTCTTTTACTCCTGAACTAAAACTTAAAAATTCTTGGGGCCTAACAATGGACTACAATGAAATTCTCCCAAATTGTGTTCAAGCTACCCAAGCTGGACACAAATTAAATTCCCATGGGACTGAACGTATAATATTTGAAAAGTTACAAGTTTATTAAAAATGTTATTATTGGAAACTTGAGTGGAGAAATTAGCATCCAAATTTATTAGTATTTATTAACACCCTATAGTTTTTGTTTATATCCAGTAATGACTGCATTCGCTACTTCTTCCCAACTTCAACGGGAAAAGTATGATGTTTTCATCAGTTTTAGAGGTTCAGATGTTAGAGATGGATTTCTTAGCCATTTGACAAAGCAATTACGGCGAGAGGGGATAGATGTGTATGTCGATGAGCGGTTAGAGAGGGGGGATAAAATATCATCTGCGCTTTTGGAAGCAATAGAAAGATCAATGATTGCACTGGTGATATTCTCAAAAGACTACGCTTCTTCCAGGTGGTGCTTAGAAGAGCTAGTAAAAATCATGAAATGCAAGCGAGTCGATAGCCAGATTGTAATTCCAGTTTTCTATAATGTTGACCCCTCAGACGTTAGATATCAAAAAGGATCCTATGCTGAATCATTTTCTCAGCATAAACAAAAGTTAAAAGATAATAACTTGTTGCAAGTTTGGAGATCTGTCTTGAAAGAAACTGCAGACATATCCGGTTATCGTTCCTCAAAATTTCGGTAAGTTTTTTCACATTCTGTCATTCAATATATGTTTGCATAGTTTATCGATTATATGTTTTCCCCCCATAAAAATATAAAAATTATTATATCTAGGGATGTATTATTTTTAAAACTGTGTGAATTTTTCAAAAAATAATTTCTTTCTTTTACTATGGCAGTAATGAATCGGATCTTATTGATGGAATAATCAAAGATGTATCGAAAATGCTGGAAGATAAGGACACGATTGAGCCAAATCACCTTATTGGATTTAAGGAAAATTTGGCTACTATTGAATCATTTATGAAAGTTAACTCACAAGATGTTGGAGTACTTGGAATTTGGGGTAAAGGAGGTATAGGAAAAACAACCTTAGCTCGTGCTATCTTTGACAAATTCTCCTGCCAATTTGATAGTTCTTGCTTTGTATCAAATGTGAGAGAGGAATCCAAAAAGATTGGATTGACTTGTTTGCTTGAAAAAATTCTCTCTATACTACTAAACGACGAAAATCTCACAAAGAAAGGAAGACCTAATGTTCTAAGGAGGCTACGTCGAATAAGAGTTCTCCTAGTGCTTGATGATGTAGACACCTCCATGCAATTACATGATCTTATGAAAGAAAATCTTTCATTGGGACCAAAAAGCAAAGTCATCATAACAAGTAGAGACAGACATGTTCTTGTTAGTGGAGGAGTTCAAGTAGTACATGAGGTTAAAGAATTAAATATGGAAGAATCACTTCAACTTTTTTGTCAGCATGCTTTCAAGCAAGCCTATCCCAAAATGGGATATGAAAAGTTATCAGCACAGGCAATTAAGTATGCAACAGGCCTTCCATTAGCATTAAAAGTTTTGGGTTCAAATTTGTACTCTAGAGATTCAACAACATGGGATAGTGCACTAAAACAATTCAGAAAGTATCTCCATGTGGAAATTCAAACTGTATTGAGGATGAGTTATGATGGACTTGATATTTCAGAAAAGAAGATATTTTTAGACATTGCTTTCTTCTTTAAAGGGAAGACAAAGGATGATATTGTTAGGGTGCTAGATGCTTGTGAAGACTTCTACACAGATTGTGGAATAACCAGTCTTCTAGATAAAGCTCTCATTACTATTTCAAGAGACAATAGAGTAGAAATTCATGATTTATTGCAAGAAATGGCTGAAGAAATAGTTCGAGAGGAATCAAGAGAGCATCCTGAAAGACGAAGTAGGTTAAATGATGCAAAGGAAATTCAAGATGTATTGGAAAATAACAAGGTAAAAGAAAATAATGTGTATCAACTTCTTTTTTCATTCATTATGTTTTTTTATAAGTTTTCATTCATTATAATTTTTTGAAGAAATTTTAAAATCCCTTTCATTAATATTATTTGATTTATGTTATGTTAGGGAAGTGATGCAATTGAAGGCATTCTATTGAATATTGGAAAAGAGCTTTACTTGAGTTCTGAAACTTTCCAAAGAATGAGAAATTTAAGATTTCTCAAAATCAAACCTTCTTACATAATCAAGGGATCTCAATTCGTCAATCATACCGTGTATCTTCCTAATGGTATGGATTCACTTTCCAATGAACTGAGGTACTTTAGTTGGGAAGGTTATCCTTTGGAATCTTTGCCACAAGGGTTTAGTCCGACGAAACTTGTTGAAATCCATATGCTTTGTAGCAAAGTTGTAAAACTATGGGATGGTGTGCAGGTATCTATATATTACAGCATGCTTTGTTCTTTAGTCTAATTGAATTATGAGGGATATTTTTTTTAGTAACTTATCTTTTAATTTGATTGTCACAGGATCTAATGAATTTGAAGATAATAGTTCTCCAATTTTCTAAAGAGTTAAAGGAGTTGCCTGATTTCTCCAATGCGCAAAATCTTGAAATAATGGATCTCTCATATTGTGGAGAATTACGTGGAATTCCTCCATTTATCTTATCTCTGCCCAAACTAGTTTCTTTGAATTTAATGGGGTGTGGCAAACTAAAGAATCTTCATAGGGATAATCATTTGGAATCTCTCAAGCATCTCAACCTGAGAGGCTGCATTGCACTCAAGGCATTTTTGTTGTCCTCAGCAGAAATGACAAGTTTAAATTTATCAAATACTAGTATCGAAACATTGAGCTTGCCAATTGGACGTTTCAATAAACTTGAACAGCTATATCTTGGTGGGTGCCTTGGGCTTCTCAGGAGATTTCAAATAAATGAACTAAGTTGCTTGACATCTCTTAAAATATTCTATCTTTGTTATTTTATAGAGGGAATTGACAAATCAAAATTAGTTATTCTATTCGATGCCTGGCGTTCTTTAGAAGAACTGTATTTGAGATGCTGTATAGTTTCTGAGATCCCAGACAATATCAGTAATCTGTCACTATTGAAGATTCTATCACTACGAGGATGCAGCATGGAGAGTTTGCCTAATAGCATCAAGCATCTTTTAGAGCTGAAAAAAGTTGATGTGGGTGACTGCAAGAGGCTTAGGTCCTTACCAGAACTTCCCCCTTCCATTACTCAATTTTATGCCGACGAATGCACATCATTAGAAACCATCGATTTCATGAGGTCGACAATCTCTTACCATGATGATAAAGAGAGTTCATGGGGATTGGATAGATGTGATATGACAGGATTTATTCATCTCATACTGATGCGAGCAATATATAACAACTCTTGTGAGATTAGAGCTTGTTACCTAGGAAACACAATTCCAAAGAGCTTCATATATTCTCAGATGGCAGAGAGATCCATTACTATTGAGATTGCATCAATTTCTTTTGACCATTTGTTGGGTTTTGCTTCTTGTTGTATTATTTCTCCATTCTACTTTAGCGGTTTCCTAACATCAATTTGCAGAAATTTCCACTTTGAAGATGAAGAGATCAATTACAAGGATAAGAAGAAATGCCCTTACCTCACGAAATTGAATACAGAGCATGTTTTTGTATGGTATGATCCTATGGATCGTATATTGAAGGAAAACGAAAGAAGACGATTTGATGAGGGCACCACTTGTAAGTTTGCATGTGAATTCTTCATTAGAGATCTCAATAATTCTCATGTGGTTAAATATGATCGCTTGATAAAAGGATGCGGAATTTGGCCAATATATGCATCAGAATTACAAGAGAAAGTTCAGCAAATGGAATTAAAGCTGGAGAAGGGTGCTGCTACAAGCAATACCACTTGCCCAAATGCTGAAGTGGCCCAACATTAGGAGAAGCACTTGTGTGTGCCCAACTAACGCCCATATACTCTTAACATTAGCAAATTAAATGAGCTATTTTGTATCCCTAATGCCCAACTAACAAATCAGTTGTAAAAACACCGGTCCAGAACATATATTTTAAACCGATTGTACTTAGGAAACGATTTAAAAAGCCCACCAATATTTACAAAAGAGAAGTTGTCACTTACACTTTCTAAATTGTGTATATGCATGTCCTCCAATAAAAATTTAAAAATACTATTAATAATATTTTTTTATATTATTTTTACTACTTTATAAATCGGTTGTAAAGACAACCAGTCTAGAAAATATATTTTAAACTAGTTGTATTTAGCAACCGAACACAAACTTCATTGTCTGGGAAGAAATTCCAGCATCCTTATTATAAAATTTCTGTCTCCTTTCTTTGCAAAGATCTTAAATAAGATAATGAATTATACTTATTCAATAAATTTGCCAAGAGATTCGATTAGAGTTATAGGTTTCAGAAAAATTCCTTGCTAAAACAACAGATTTTTGAATCGACCAGATATCAAATAATAAATATCATAACAGGGGAAAAAAAATCAGTAAACAGTTTGAAAAACGAATTGAAAAAAATAAGAACAAATATAAGAAATTGTTGGCTATAAATTTGATTCAAATATTAAAATAAAAAATAATCAATCAACTATCAAGTAATAAAACAAAAACAAGAAGAAAGGAATTATTAACTACAAAATTAAATGTATTTGAAATTAATTAACTATTTAAAAATATTTGTTGACTATTAAATAAGAAAAATTATTTAAAAATAAAATTTAAAATAATTAGAAGAACAAATAAGAAATTAAAAGCTTGGATTCAAGTTTATTAAATGAATTGACATAATAAATTAACTTACTTGTTAACTATAAAAAATAATAAGATAATAGATTTTAAAATGAGTGATTTTTTTAAATCAGATTCAGAACAAGAAGAAGGTATTGTCAACTTTCAAAATGTTTCAGAAAATTTCAAATTTTTGAATGAATGGTATAACAAAAAAAAAATAAGAACAAGGAAAGTGAACAGGAATTGTAGTCAAATACAAAAAAACATTGAATTCAAGGTGCAAAGCTTCCAATACTCTCTCACTTTCTCAGACTCTTCACTTCCTCAAACCCTCTCAGCATAAAACCGTTGCTCAGCAGTGTCGCATCTGTTTACTCCCTCTCTGAAAACGTTTCTAAAGTCGGGAATGTTTCTGCTACTATCAGCTGCATTGACGCTATAAAGTTGCGAGACGAAGCTTTTGTATTGGGGTTTTGGTGATTGCTTGGTTGGCTGCAAGCTATGGGCAGCAAGCTTTTTTATGGGAAGGTGCACTGAACGGAAAGGATGGTGAAGATGGACATGGAGATTTGGAGACGGTGAGTGCGGGTCCATAGTCACCGTGAAGCTTTTTTTCGGAAACGACTTTAATATTCAGTTGGCAGAATTACTCCAGTTTAATTATTTTAGGATCAAAATTATACCCTTATCTTAGGGTGCTAATTACCACTTTAAAAATGGTTCGGGGTATTGCAACTTTACCCTATAGTTTAATATGTTTGCACTTACATACTAAAAATGTAGGATTATTATTTTTTTGTTTTTTTACACGGAATTAATATATATATATATATATATATAGAAAAATAGTTGTGCATCTGTCAAACTCGCATAAGAAAATTATCTGTTTGGGAAAATAAAAGCCATTTAGTCAACAAACCTTTGTTTGAAAAATTTGCATTTTAAAAAAATCTATCCGCGTTTGATTTTTCATTTTGATGAATGCAGATAATTGCTCAGTACGTAGTTAAATATTTGCAACATGATTAAAGGTTTTTGTTTTTTCCCTTGTCGTGAGCATAAACAGCTCACCCATAATCTATATGATATAATTAATATAAAATCATCAAGAACTTAGACGCGTTTCAATATATGTGAATGGTGTTTAAAAATTATATATCGTCTAATCAATTCATGTTTTAAAATCTGCAACCCTGTTCGGTAAATGTGAACTATGGCACAGTGATCAATATAAGAACATGGATATATTTCTAATATATCCCTTTTCTCTGTTCAATCCAAAATGCCGACAAATTATGTGAAACTTAAATAATTCATATTCTCAAGACTCGAGAGTCTTTTCCTTTATTTCTTTCTAGTTTTGTTCTTTTTCTTTTTTTTTTGGATTACAAAGGCAAGCAAAGCTTGTAAAGTTTCAAGGCCTATAAAGGAGGCCGTACAAAGTGGTCATGTGATGGTGCACCACATTCCCGGGCAAAAAGAAGGATACAATCTGCAGGGGAAGTCCCCAGTTCGACGTAGACCTGGTTGTTCATGTGAGCCTGCCTTGCAAGGTAATCTGCACACCGGGTGTTTTCCCTGTAAGAGTGGGAAATCCGCAAGTCCCAGTCCGAAAAAATAAGAGATCTGGTGTCCAGGATGACATTGTGTAATGGGTGAGAAGTTGGACAATTAGACCATAATAGGTGAATAGCTTGGAGTGAATCAGTGAACAGATTGATTTTGGTGAAACCCATCTGCTTACATAAATAAAGGCCTCTATAGATTGCATGAATTTCAGCCGCCGTAGGGAACGAGTAACCTAACTTCTGTTGAAATCCACGTATCCATGTGCCATGCTGGTCGCGAATAATACCTCCGCAGGCAGCCTGTCCTCCATTGAGCACAGATCCATCGACGTCTAAACGAACAAAATCTGGGTCCGGTGGTTCCCAGTGGACTGTCCCTCTTTCTGGAACTTGAAATATCTGATGGTGAAAACGTCCGCACTCCACTCCTTCTGAGAGGTGAAACATGCAACTATGCACTATCTCTTGTGGCTTCTTCGCTACCCCTTCGAATGCTTGACTGCATCTGTTCTTCCATAATAGCCAGCACGTTATGCTGAAAACTCGTAGCCATGACCATCGAGAGGTTCTCCTGTTGCCCGGTGATTGCTGCATGTTCCATTGTAGCCATTCCTGCAAAGAACCACTAAAAAACATAGAGTAATATATGGTGTTAGTTAAAAAGGACCACACCCTCCGGGCTTGGTCACAATCTCTCAATATATGAAGGAGGTTCTCTTCACTCTCACATTGAAAAGGGCAGGTGTTTGGAATAGTTGGGTTATGTCTCGCTCTTGTCACATTAGTTGGAAGCCTCTCATGGAATACTTGCCACATAAAAAGTTTGATTCTTTCAGGAATTCCCCAGTGCCATAAATGCCGCCAGTGAGATTGAGTTCTGAGGTTATGCCGATGATAGATATTATCGTAGGCCGACTTCACACTGAAGTTACCATCGGGAGCATTTCTCCAACAAAACACGTCATCACTGTTGCCCGTAGGTGGTGACACCATCATTATCTTATCAACCACCCATGCAGGAAGAAAAGATTCCCATTTGGCTCTATCCCACTGCCCTGTAACAGTTGTGAAGGAACAAACCCGAGCATCCATATCAAGAAGGTGCGAGTTCCTATCAATGAAGTATTTTAGTGGCCTGTCAACCGGAACCCAGTAGTCCTGCCAAGCAAAGGTGTTTCTTCCATTTCTAATAGTTTTCCCAAGACCATTCTTGAAATCCTCCCAGACTGCTACTATGCCACTCCACACAGCCGATTGATTTCGCCGGCTCTGAACCGTCGGTATCGAATCTGTACCACATGAGTATTTCGCACGGAGACATTTCACCCATAATGCATCAGGTTTAGTGATTAGGCCCCAGCACAGTTTCATCAGGAAAGCTTTGTTTTGGCAATGCAAGTCTTTTATCCCCAGGCCTCCTTCACCCTTCCTTCTCTTAAGAACGTCCCATGCTAACAGATGCATTTTCTTGGATTCATCATGCTGGTTCCAGAAGAAATCCCGACACAGTTTTTCAATTGTGGATAGCACCCCCTTCGGAACAAGGATTGATTGCATCTGATATTGCGGAATGGCGGAAAGAACGGATTTGATGAGGACCGTCCGCCCTGCCATACTCAGATATCTCCCTTTCCAGCTAGTCAACTTTGAGCGAACCTTTTGGAGAATCGGGGCAAAAGTCATTTTTACCATTCGTTTGTGAAGGATAGGGACCCCCAAATATTTCCCTAGGTCGGCCGTCAGCCCGATCCCCAAATCTTGACTCAGCGCATAAGCTCGGTTGAAGTGGACGTTACGGGAGGCAAACATTTTAGATTTGCGCAAATTGATCCTGTGACCAGATACTCGACAAAACAGTTCCATGACATTTCGAATTTCGTCCACTTGCTCATTTGACGCCTCACCAAAGAGAATCAAATCATCGGCAAAAAATAGGTGCGAGATCTGGGGGCCAGTAGCATTCAACCTCAGGGGATGCCAGTTACCATTTTCAACTTCTTGATGAATTAGCTGACCGAGCAATTCCATACAAAGGACAAACAGATAAGGGCTAAGAGGGTCCCCTTGCCTCACCCCTCTTGAAGGAGTGAAACTAGCTGATGATACACCATTCCAGATTATGCTCATCGAAGTGGTAGAGACACAGCACATAATTAACTTAACAAAATCAGCACATAACCCTAAGCTTTGGAGGGTAAATTCCAAGAAACGCCAGTCAAGCCTGTCAAATGCCTTCTCCATATCAACTTTCACTGCTATGTAACCCTTTTTACCCTCCTGGTTCTCATGGAATGGATTGCCTCCTGAGCTATGATGATGTTATCAACTGCCTGCCTGCCAGTGATAAAGCTACACTGATTCTCGGCAACAAGATGGCTCATGATGCTTTTAAAGCGGTTAGCAATTACTTTGCTAACAATTTTGTAGCTCACATTGCACAAGGAAATAGGTCTAAAGTCTTGCAAAGAAGTCGGCTTATCGATCTTAGGGATGAGAACAATGTTCGTTTGGTTT